>JBBBDQ010001842.1:0-182500 GCA_037127315.1 Ascarosepion bandense | reverse complement strand
TCCACAAGAAGTTTTTTTGATATAGAGGAATAGAAATCCACAATATCAAATTTAAGGAAAGTGGATTTAGATTTGTCATTGATATTATCAAACCATTTTATGGTATCTAAGGAACTCTTCCAAAGATTCAGTTGTAAATTAGACTGTAACTTCTCTATTAAGTTCTTCAGAACCACCCTAGAAACTATGCCTAATTCACTCTTAGTGGGATTAATTAGTCTAGTTTGTAATTTATTTTGGAAATTAGGCTTGTGGTCCTTAAATAAAATGTATATATATATGTATATATATATATATATATATATATATATATATATATATATATATATATATAATTCTGTTTTCTAAAATAAATTAGCAGTCATAAAAACTTTCTAAATTATATACTTAAATTCCTCTTCCTCGGAATATTTCTATTTGAACTAAGTAAACATTAGTGAAGAATACTTTTCCTAGCTACATCATTGATAAACAAGTAAAATTATTTTACAAAAAGTACACAACGCCAGTAACAAAGATGCTACACAAAAAACATTAACATATTTTACAATAACCAGAAGCATAGCAATATAACATATATATAATTATATAACTATATAAGCAGGACGAATTCAGTATAAGAAAAAAACATTAAACTCTATATTTCCGTTTAATTCTCGAAAAATATGTAAAAATTATAATAGATTACATAAAATTGTAAACATGAGCCTTGTCATTAATCAAAATAACCCCATCAAATATAAAATTGCAATGACCAATATAGAGCATTATTTTCACTGCCCAGTACAAGACAGTGTTTCTTGTCATAAATCAATTACTTTTATCGAACAGACTACCACCTCCTTGTGTAGAAGTCTCACGTCTCACTTATCAGGGCAGAGAGCAATAAAAACCATCTATCAACCCACAATCTACAAGATCCCTTAATAAAAATTATGATCGAAAACACTAAAATTCTATGCAAATAAAATTACCGAAAACACTTCACTAATAAAAGGCCTAGTGTTTCAAACATCTCTCTCCCGCTATCTACTTCACTGTTTAACAATGGGAGTGACATTCTGAAATTTATTCTTAAATAGAAAGTCGCTCACTCGAATTCTAGTCGTGCTTAACACGCGGTGGCTCAGAATAAACGCTCTTTCTAGCACACAAATAATACGTCTTAAGCATTAAAGACATGAAAAGAAACAATAAGCAAAACTCCCTTGATAATGTCAAGAAAGTGACCGAAAACGCTTGTAACAATGAACGATATGGACAGTCTTTTTACCCCTTCACTCCCGCTAAATTGAAAATGTAAGAACGATAGAAAAAATTAAATTAAAATTAATAAAATTCTCCTTGTTTGTTATATTCAACGAAAGATGTTTAAAAGAAAGTTTTCTGTCCAGATATGCATTAATCATATGAATATATATATACATCCCTTAAAATATCTATATCTATCTTTTAAACATGTCAGATTAAATAAATTACAGACACTACGTTTGCTTATTTTTAATGAAGTCCGTTAATACTCACGGATAATATTTATCACCTTCACGTTCTAATGAACGCTAGCAATTTGTCAACCGTTATATTTGAAGCAGGAAAAAATGTACAATAATTTTTAGCAACACTGTTTTCCGGTTACATGTGTTACCATAACTCACACACATGAAGATAATCTCGGAAAGAGGTTGAAAGTACGTGGGTACCTTTAGAAATGAATGAAAATAACATGTGTCAACGTTACAGCTCATTTCTAACATTTTTTTATTGTAATACACGAAAGATTATCCGTGAGTATTAACGGATTTTATTTAAATAAGCAAACATATTGCAATTTATTTAATCTGATATGTTTAAAGAAATGTACTACCTAAAAACACAAATCTATCTATCTATCTATCTATCTATCTATCTATCTATCTATCTATGTGTGTGTGTGTGTGCACGCGCGCTTGTGTGTGTTTCTGGATTGTATATTTTTAATGAAGTTTATTCCAAGCAAGCATAAGAAAAATGCCAAAACGGAATAGGAAATTCAGAGTTAAGAAAGGAAAAATCTGTGTATTTTCTGAGACATTTCATCTGAAATCTGCTTATAAATCTAATAGACTTGATTAACGCTTGCAAATCGCATGTAGTAAAATGAATATTAAAGGCATTGGCATCAAAAATGACTAGTAAAGTCGAGACAGTTTTCATCCTTTCTTTTTTCGAATTCATTCCGCTATATTGTAATCTTGTAAAATGTTTTACTTCGTGATGTCGAAAATGTCAGTCTATACAAGCTATTACCAAACAGCGACAAGATCGTAATATTTGCCTAATCATAATGTTCTAACGTCAAGAAACGTAAAACAATATGTTATCATTAAAGAACAGTAAAAATTCAGATCTCGTGAACGCTTTCGTTAAAACTTCAGGAAAAAAACATATTTTACTTTGTTTCATTGTCAATACACATTTGTCATTGACTACAGCTTTTTATGTGTCTTTGGGAAATGTTCAACAGATATAAAACTCTTTTACTATTTTGTCGGCTGCAGAATTCCAGTGAAGTGTTTATCTGTCACATAATAATAAATAATTATAGACTGAGAAAGCAAGGAAATCGACATAAATTTTCTCTTAAAATACTAGACAGCTGTTGGCATGTCAAAGACAAAAAATATCTATCTGTCGTCATTTTATGACAAATACGTGAATAATTGTTTGAGAATTGAAAATAAAATGCATTAGAAAAAGCCAAGTGGCTATACAAACATACAGTTATTGAGTTTCGGAAATTTAAATTGATGTATTACACATAAATGAGAACTGCTCATAAAAATGACGTGTTTATTTCTATGATGAACTTTGCAAGTAGTAATGTTAAAATAACTTTCCTTTTATTTTCAGTTGCAGAAAATGAATTTCCAACTTTCCAGTCGTCCAAGTAGACAGGTAAAACGATTATGAAGTGTGGAACTTACTGAAGAACAATAGTCGAATATCTGAGACGCAGCAACCGCTCAGTGTTGATTGGCCAGCCTTTAATTAAATTGCTTAACATTTTTTATTTTATCCTGGACACTTCTAACTGCATCGATTCTTTGGCTGCTTTTAGCTCCAATATCTTCTCGCTTCCGTTTTATGTTTGTCTTTTTAATGATTACTATTTATATAATTTCTTATTATTTTAAAGATTACTATTTATATAATCTCGATGTCAATGTTAAGCATTTTTGAGGTTGAATTAAATCATTGAATTTATCAAATATGCAACTAATACACAGTTAATTACCTGTTCATGCCAAATTATGTTAAAAACAAAGGAAATCATTTACAGTCAGAATATGCAATAATCTTGAACTCCTCTAATGATACCACACACACACACACACACACACACACACACACACACACACACACACACACACACACACACACAATGTGCATTTAGGTAACAATCTCTTTTTTATGCAAGTTTCGTTAAAAATGACAGATATGCTTTTGTGGTTAAGTTTTTATATAATTTTTCATGTAATCTTATATATTTTTTCTTTTCCCAATATAAATTATATAAAAATTGTCCAAATTATTTATGCAAGCGCTTTGGCTATATTTTAGTTATTATCAAGGAAGAAATTTATTTTACCTTTAAAACTAAAATAAAAGTAGGTATCTCCACTCATTTTCGATATCTAAATTTTAAATTGAATTTTTAAAAATAAAATAGAAGTTTTCTTGAAACTTCTATTTTAGTTTTTAATTGAAAACTGAATGATTAAATTTACTATTTCCAGTAAGTAAAATACTCTGGTGTATTTCAAACAGAAATTATATTGACTGGGATCTAAAGCTTTTCAATTTTTTTAATCTTTCAGTTTTTCGGCCATTTTTAAGCAATCGACACATTTGTAAACAAAAGTTAGTTCTCGGGTTTAAATATAGACAGGTCAGTATAAAATATAAAGCGAAACGGAGAAATGAAGTGAATGAATAAACGCTTGCTCTCACAGAGACTTTTATAACATATACAAATAATATATATATATATATATATATATATATATATATATATATATATATATATAAACAAGTGTCCACACGTGGAGAAATACATATCTATCATGCCCGACGCAAAAAAAGTATGAGAAGGAACAAAAAGAAAAAAGGCTTAACTGAAATTATCTCAGTTCGGCCATAGTCATGTCTCCAGATTTGAAGGGCCGAATTCATCTGTGTCCCAAAGAGATATGACAGGTTTCATCTATGTCCCAGTGAGACGGCAGGTGTTTTATGTTCCAGCGGAACACGGGGGTAGACAGATTCTGCCTAGGCCAAAGGCAGAGGCCGAGGCCGAAGAGAACAACCTTCTTCCTCAGTTGCTGTTAGCTGAAAGAGTGGGACTAGTGACGTCACGAGTGGTTGTCATATAACCACGTGACTTTATCTCGACCAAAGCGAAATAAGCATCTTTTGTATCCTTACAACAGGCTAACATGCAATATAAGATAAATGTTTGGCGATCACAAGTGACATAATTGTATTTTTCATTTGTTCGTGTAAGGGGGAAAAACTCTGAAACCCATGACCTTTTTATTTACGCATAGAAATTACGATACAAAAAAAACACTTTCAAATAGACAAAAAAATTAAATATTATTTTAACAATTGGAAGGCACGACGATTTGTGTTAAACTTTTAAATTTTCGATTAATAAACATATTCTTCGTATAATAAGTCTTTAAACTAACCCTAACAAATCTTTGAAGTATTTTAAAAATATTTTTAAAACTTTTAAAATTATTATGATTAAATAATGAAAACAACTGCTTTGAAATTTCATTATTAATCGTAAAAAAATTTCTTCAGATTATAATGTCCTTAATTTGTAATACTTATTCAAATAATTAAAAGCTTATCAAATTAAATAATGCCATAGTAATATTGCATTTTTTATTTTATCATTGGGAGCAGATTTTTGGAATTAAAGTCAAAATTGTTAAAAAAATAATAGATGATTTACATTTCCCAATGAGTCCTACATTTAACTAATAAAACCATTTATCGCAATAAAATTTAATTTCTTAAAATTTTCTAAATTTAAGTGGAGGGGGTAACAGATGTAAAAATCTATTTTTACCAAGATTAAAAAAAAAATAATCTCATAAATAATTTAATTTATTTGTGAATAGGTTTTGAAAATTTCATTAAAATTCGACAATTATTTGTTTATTGTAAGAATTTTTAGTTTAATATTTGACCCCGGAAAAAAAATCTGAATTATGTAATATTACGTTTTCCATTCTAAACTCTCATAACAATTTGGTTACCCACTAATTAAAATCTAAACAAGATTTTTACCAAAATTTCGAACGTGTCAGAAGGGATTAATTTTTGTTTTAAATAATTAAAAAATAGTTTGATCTTTCCTCTTAATAATAATATGAACATTATGATGAAAAAAATCGTTTTTATTAAGTTTGGGGCCATTTTTATTCATACTATGCTATTTTTTCAGCGGTTTAGTGGAGGTACCTAAAAAAGTTTCAAGAAAACTTTTTTATTTTTACAAACTCAATTTAAACTTTAGATATAGAAAATGAGTGAAGGTACCTAAATTCGTAACACAGAAATAACAAGTATGATTAGTAATCAAAACCAATGATCGAATCATTTACTGTTTTCTCTGACACTTTTTCAATAATTCAACTTTTGGAGAAAATATTGCAAATTCTGGTTAAATATAAAAAGCGTGTAAGTTAGAAATATGCATGTGGCTGTCATAAAGTTAAAAGAAAGTAAAATGAGTGGAAATTTGTTATTCAGAAACATTTTTTGGAAACAAAATATTAGGAATAATCAAATCTTAGCGAAGTTAAGAAAACATAATGTTAATATGATTTTATTTCTTGAAAGGCTCACAAAATATTTAGCGACATTTTTTATTAAGTTTCCAAAAACATTTCAAAATGATGAAAACGAGAAAGAGGTTGAGAGCCAAAATATGGTAACCTTATCAAAGTTTTATTCACAGAAGTTAGCAATTCGTAAGATATATTTGATTGCTGCACTTCACTAAGACTATGCATTTAAATATTAAACAAAAATAACATCCTAAAATTAAGCAGAATAACTTTATCGTAATATTCGAAAAATAAACTCAACAAGAAAGATGCAAACATTTCTTTTGGTTTTTCATTGAAGGTAAATAAAATATCAGATTGGTCCTTAAGAGAAAGAGGAAATTTCTATGGGTTGATTTTTGTTTAAATTATTTGGATGGAATCTAGAAGAGACTGTGAATACAAAAATAAACTGGTGCTAAAAAAAGGGATAAAAGGACTGTTGGCGCCATATATCTTGACCTTCTAATCGTTATCTAGTCGGGTCATGGTTCTAAGCTTAGAGGGAGTCGTGTGGCTCATTCTATTAGCATGTACAAGAGAGAAAGAGCGAAAAGAAAGCTAGTCAATAGAGTGAGAAGGGGAGAGAGAAGAAGGACGAAATACAGTAAAAGGCTAAAAAAAGATAAAGAGATAAACATAAAGAAAGGAGGAGAATAAGACAGAGTAAAAAGTGTGAAGGCGAGAGATAAAGAGATCGTGTGTGAAAGAGAAATTAACTAACAGAAGTTTTTCCTTAATTTTCCGACCAGAAAATGGATAAATCTGTTTCTCGATGATAAAGCAAAATGATTGCCATTTCAGGTTTCTTTTATTTCCGTTTCTTAAAATTGTAAGCTTTCGTTTGTTTGCTGCTGTTTCCTTTTTACTTATAGACTGAAAAACTTATTCGTATGTCTAAAACTAAATGAAGACATTGACTTTTTTTCTTCAAGACAAACATACTGCAAAACTCTCCTTAAAGTTTCGTGACTCTATGCAAATTGTTTATAATTATTATAATCTTTACCTTGCTTCTTGTAAGGATGCAACAAGATCCAAGTTCGTTTTGTTGAAAGTTCTTCCCTTCGCAAACAAATTTCGCAAGAAGAGAATGAGATTTTATTTCATAATTTTATTTCAACAAAGGTTTTACTGAGCGGTTTATTGACGAAACAGCTGCGGTAATTTCCTTAGTGAGCTTTTTAAAAGGGAATTTCAAGTTTTTTTTTACCGCATCGTACCTGGTGCATACGAAGTCAAACAAAAGCAACATAAATCGAAAAGTTCTGATTAATGGAACTTTTACTGTTTTTGTATATTTCAACATCAAAAGTTTGGATTAGATAAATTTCGGTACGGTAAAATTAAATTTAAAACCAACTTTCTTGCTAAAAAATTTGAGATTAAAAACAGTAAACTAAAAATACTAAAATGGTTAGAAGAATGAAAAGAAGCAATAAAACTAAAATGCACATAACTTTTAAACTATCAAGAATAAGAGACGGACTACACGTATTTTTTTATCAAAGCACAATCGAAATTAAAAATAAATATTGGAGATAGACACTATAATGCAATATATACAAGATCAATTTCGTTAATTAAAATCGATGAAATACATTTATAGTTGATCTGACGAGGAAGACTAGAAGGTTTTCCGCCAGATCGAAAAGAGGGATAAAACGTACATACTATTCCATATTCACCCTGCTGATCAACACAACTGGTACATATATCTAACCTACCATAAGAAAAATTCTAATGTTTGGAAATTGAAATATTAATTCTGAGGAGTGAGCATAGACAACTTATCAACACTCGTCATATTTTTTAATTATTAGAAAATGTTTTTCAAATGAAAAATATCTTAATTTAAATCTTGCTGCTTTGAAGATTGAATAATAATTAAAGTATGAATAAAATGAACAATTCTTAATTAAATATTATTTGATTTGAAAATTACATCAATTTGATACGCAGTTATTGTTACAGATGATCTGAACAATTGTCAATTGGTTGGAGAAATGTAAGTGGTGCGCAATTTGTTAAATTTAAAATGACTAGTAAAAAACGAATGAACAAGAAAAACATGCTATTATAAATGAGTCGTTAACAGTGTTTTTTGTTTATTTATTTATTTTTGTAACAATTGAATTTGTAATCATTTATGGTAAGGTGAGTGTGTGTATGTGTGCGTTTGAGAAAGAGAAAGAAAGGTGAGTTAAAGTGTATAAAAAAGAATATATGTGTGTAAGAATAAGATAAGATTTTATGTATATGTGTGTGTGTGTGTGTGTGTGTGTGTGTATGAGTGAGTGAGTGCTGATTAAGGTATGTGAGAGAAAAAGAATATGCGTGCGTGTTTAGATAAGTGGGTGTAAGTGTGAGTGAAAGTATTTGTGATTGTCATAGCCAGAGAGAGAGAGAGAGAGAGAGAGAGAGAGAGAGAGAGAGAGAAAATGAGAGAAAAAAGTGCGTTTGAAAATATATCGGACAGAAAATATGGGGTTTTTGATGATGGGTGTGCATGTTATGACAGAGATGAAAGATTGTGCAAAGATTATGAGTAAATATATGTACGTACTTACGAAAAAGTACAAATAGTACTTGTGCATTTGCAAAAGAAAATGTATTTGCATGTGGAGGTGTATGAGGGAGAAGAGAGAAGAATGTGAGGGTGTATATATGTATGTATAGGTGTATGTCGCTAGTTCTATGTGTAACAGAGCGTGTTTTATACATATCAAAAGAACCTACAAGAAATAAGCGATCAAAATCGTTTTTGATATAAAGTCTTCCTTTTTCATGGTCATTTGTTGTTATATAATGCTAATCTATGTTAAACTAAATATGAAAGAAATATTATTTCCGGGCCATTATGGGATTTATGTTGAAATAGAAGAAATGTCACCTGGACTAGATGATCTTGCTTGATATCAATGATTCAGTAAGGTTTTCAGATCACACCTTTTCTCTCTCTCTCTCTCTCTCTCTCTCTCTCTCTCTCTCTGTCTCTCTCTCTCGATTGATATTGTCACATCCGCTGCTTAAATTTAATTCATTGAAATCATGTCTAAAATATTTTCTTTTCAATATTTGCTTATATTACTGAGATGGGGTATTTACATTATTAGCATTGTTCGTTCTGTTTTCCTCATCTTTATGTTTATATTCAATATTTCGGCTTTTTTACGCTGCGACCTTTGTCAGATGACTAGAACTTTGAACCGAACCCTTACTTTAGTCCTCAAGAACACATGGCTCAGTGGATAAAAGCGTTGGTTAAATCCAGTGTCTTGACCAAAAGATTTATGAGTTCAATACCTGGCTACAGTAGTGGCGAACAAAAACTGAAAAAGTTGAGTTAAATGGAGATGGCTAAGACATCTGGAAGTGACGTGACACATGGAACGAGAACAATTTACCTCAGTGATCGAAATAAATAGTTTTAAGTCTTTGCAATGTAAAGTCACTTCAGAAATTTATTCAAACTGAAAAGCTTGCTTCTATGCTTTCTTTCTCTTGCTCTACTATAATTTAACCAAATAATATTTCTATAATAACCAAATCAATAATTAAGGCGTTAATAATTATTTTAGAAAAAAGTAAAGTGTGTCTAGCTGTAAAAAAGACGCTTGATGCATAAGTGATATACCATTCAGTTTGATTTAAATTTCGAGGAAAAATCCGTCAGAGTGGTAAATATGTGATAAGTTTGAAAAGACTTAAGTTTACATGTTTCACAGATCAGACAGTGACATCAGAAGTTGAAATAAAATACATTTTTTCTGATAATGCTGTTTGATCGAAGAAACATGTCGACATAAACGTTTTTCCAAATTGTCATATGATTAAAAATTGATTTTTGTTTACATTTTAAAACTCTTTTGTTAAAATAAAGTTGATAACTTCAAATGAATATCATTTACTTAATTCAATTTATATTTTCTTTCGGTAAGTGATACATAATTTGTTTACTTGGAAATTGTATGATATCAAATCGCTGCCTTGAATAATTTTTTCTTTCAAAAGTTATAACCTCAATCTAAACTCTATTCAAAGGACGTCTAAATACGTTGAAAGGTTTAAACACTTTTATTTCTGCTGTAAAAGAGTTGTATTTGCCGCAATTCATTTTCCTGAGATTAGAATTGGGCAAAAATAAGCTATAAAAAAATTTATTAAAATCCTATTTCAGCATACATCCTATTACTTGGTAGAGTCTAGGGTTTTATGACGTTTTATTTCGCTGACAACTCCCCGAAATAAAAACTAGTACGAATTAATCGTTGCAGGCAAACAAAGGATTCACAATTGAATTGAGCGAATGAAGAATGTGCCAAACACGTATCGAGTTGTCGTCTTGCTGGGGTGTCGCATTATCTTCACTGCTGTGCCACTTCAAGTAATGTAGATTCTATAACTGGAGCTCGATGAGAAAAAAAAGCATAATAGTTGTTTCTTCATATGATGAACTAATTCATTCGTTACCTGCCTGTTTCCCCAGCCCGTGCCGGCGTCTTGACATTTACGATAGCCGCTTAGGCGAGGTCATATCGTGTGGGTAAGTGTCGTCATCATGTCTCCTATCTTTTGCTCAGGAAGCAATTAACATCCAAATACACCACTTGGCGCTGTTTTTGCGCTCTCTTACTGTGCACGCTTTGAGCTTTATTCTTTTTTCAATGCTTTACCTTGAATAATTAATTCCCAGCTTTATCTTGATTTTTTAATGTTTGTCATCAAGAAAAACTACAAAGTCATAAAGACGTTGACAATTTTTAATTGAACAAAGGAAAATTGTGATTGGTTTTGTCAAGTTTTTTTTTAATTCTTCTTTAGTCCACTCAGCTGATGGGCTGCTACCAGAAAGCCTCGTTGCGTGAAAACATAAGCCGGACGAAAATTGCTCAATAAAATAAAACCAGGAATCTACCAGAAAATTCACGAATGAATGTAAACGTCTACTTCAAATGCTTCAAAATTCTCAAATGTGTATTTGTCAGCGAATGTAGAAGACGGGTTGATTTCAGTTTATCCCTTAACGATAATGAATTTAAAAGAATCTAAAATTATTGTGATAAAATCAGCAAGGATATTGATACTAGATTAATTTATTGATTCAGCAGAAATGAACGATGTAAAAACATCTTAATTGGAATTATAATACAAGTCAACTTTATCTAAGATTACAAGCAATAAATTGTTAATAATTCCACACATCAAGTCGATATGGTTTGCAAAATAACACTAAGATTGACACTGAAAACGATTTGCATCTTTCTCGCCGTTTTTCTTTCACTGTATTTTAACTGGTAGCTAATTTTTATCGGTAGATTTTTCAGCATCAATAAAAATTCGTTCAAATCTTTCGTAAATGAAAACAAATTTAAAATTAAATGTGTTTGACGTAATGATTACAGCAGAAATTCAATTTCATAATAAACTATAATTGAAGTACACCGGGATTTAAATTGTTATTGTTGTCTTTAAAGTTGTATTGGTTTTTGAAATAATTATAATTATTTTCTTCTCTGAGCAAAGTTTAGAAGTTATCAGAATTTCTGTTGTAAACTGATTCAGCTTTCCGTATTTTCTGTGTAATTTAGATCATTTGTTTAAGGTCCTAAATGTATTCAGAAAGGGTTGTGTTTTGCGCAAATTTACCATTTTTAGATTTTTTATGCGTAGTCTCTTTATTTCTATGATTCGCCTATTACTCTTCTAAATATTTGCTAGAATAAATAGCACATGCCATAAAAAGTGAATTATATATATATTTATATATATACACACACACACACACACATATATATATATGCTTGTGTGTGTGTGTGTGTGTGTGTGTGTGTGTTAGAATTTTCCGCCAGGCAGACAATTTATATATATATATATATATATATATATATATATATATATATATATATATGGTAATTATTATTATTATTACCATATAGCTATGGTCTACTTTTGTATTGAGTACTTTCTAAAAGTAAATATCTAACTGTGAAATGTACTTTCGTTGTAACTTTTACTAATATATATATATATATATATATATATATATATATATATATATATTCATATATATATATATATATATATATATATATATATGTATTCATTTAATAAAAACTGACAATTGCAAATATGTACAAGTAAAAACTTGATTTTCCATAATTGTTTTTTGAACAAAATATGTGCATAGTTTTTAAACAGAATTTTGTATAACAAACACGAGAACTTTCAACAACTATGGTTAATCTTAAGATTTTCCAGAGTGCTACTGATCTAATGCCTATTATGCTCAACTTAGTTGGATTGATAGGTGGATATGAAGAATGTTTATTCTCACCGCTTCAAATAAACATTTTATGCGAAATACATATTGGAAAAATAGGGACGAATAAATAAAAGCTTTTAGAATTATTTCAGATCATTCTTAATTATTTAATCAGTCTGCAAATTTAGAATAAGTAATTAGCAAAAGTAAGACAAAATGATTTTCAGTACATTTTAGTCGGAGATTTTGATTACCTACATTCACCGTTAATTCTATTCTCTTTTCGAAAACAACATCTAGCTTGGCGACTGACTATTTATCTTGCCATAGAAGAATATAAAATGATTGGAGTTTTATTCTAGAAACACACGAGAAAAAAATCGGGTTTACTATCTAAGGAGAGTAAGATCAAATCTTTCTTCTATTAACACAAACATGGAATATTTCTGAAGCTTTTACACACATCGCAGTAAACATCGGTTGGTAAATATATTCTGTACGTTTCGTAATTTTCCCTAATAAAATTTCATTGCGTTTTATCAGATAAGCGACTTTTGATGCATATAGACGAGCTTAATCGAAAGATTTAGCATATTGCGAAAATCTACTTTGTATTGAGTGAAGAAGAGAAAAACTGAATCCCCGATAATAGAAAGAGAAAGAAGGAAACATGGCGCTTAGAACTGTGATCAGTTATGATGAAAGGTCATCAACTTTCCGCTCAAGTGGCATCTTGAGCTGTAGGCAAACATTGTTGTTGCTGTTCTTTGATGCAAAATTTGGACTGTGTCACAAGCGGAGGTGAAGTGCTTTTCACAACGTTGTGTATTGCCGCTTGGTCTCGACTTTTGATAATCAAGCGCAAATATGAATCGATCTATTTTCATTCTGAATATGATATCAGTTGCATGAGGAGAGTTGACGATGGGTAATACACTGAATAAACAAAACGAGAGACATCAACGGAAAAAATTTGCCGCTTCTTTTTCTTGTGAATCTTTTTTAGCCTCAGGCTTCTGAGGATTTATCGTCATTGGAGCGAGCTGATTTTGAAGAAAACGGAATTTCACAAAATGATGGGACATTTGAATTAATGGAACAAAATTAAAAGAGGTAAAAGTTGAAATAAAATATATATGTAATTTCTAACTGAAATGAATACAAGTTCTTTCTACATTAGTTTTTTAATTAAAATACAATTTATCAATTCGTTATGAGCCACTTTCTTCATTGATGAAAGTGCGCTTTTCAGTAGGAAAAAATTGCTATAAAAATAAAAAATAAAACTGCTCACTGTTGAGAGTTAAAGAAATACATTTGATGTGATTTTATTTTGATTGCGGAAGAACATCAATTTTTGGAAACACTGATATTATGCAAAATATAATCCATATTTTATTACTACATATTAACATAGTACTCGGAATATTTATACATAGGTCATCATTTCTGTTTAGGATCTGAATGTAGAATGCATCCTACCTGAGATGAAAGTCAGTCAGTTAAATGCCATACGGGATACAAGCTTGAGCAATCATGTCTATTTCGATCTCTGACTGACCAAGCAGAAACTTTTCCCACAGTAGGTTGCCATTTCTTTCTGCAGTATAGTATTTCTGCAGGATCGATATTCGAGCCTATTCAAAATTTAGTATTTTGAATGTTGTCTTTTCAAAGCAGTCAGGTCCTATCCCCACGGAACGATTAGATCATCATAGTTTTCCCTCCCTTATTCTTTCTTCAAATTTTGTCAAATACCAAACTTAATATTCAGTCATAATGATAATGATATTATTCAAATTAGTAAATTAAAATTGTAAAATGTATTTTCTATAAAAAGTGGTATTCAGACAGCAAGTCTAATATTGATCGGAATCCGAATAAAAATTTTCAACCGATTACACATATTTCAAAATAAACATTTTTTAAAATTGCATTTTCTATTTTTAATCCAGTAAATTAATTCTATGAATCATGACTGTTTTTATAGATTTTATTATAGGTTCCTCTAAAATTTAGGTATCAAAATGAGTAGAGGAACCTATAATAAAATCTATAAAAACAGTCATGATTCATAGAATTAATTTACTGGATTAAAAATAGAAAATGCAATTTTAAAAATTCACTTTAAAATTTAGGTATCAAAATGAGTAAAGTGAATTTTTAAAAAATAATCTTTCTTGAAGCTTCGATTATAGCTTTAATTGAGAGCTAAATGATTAAATATACTATTTTCTGTAAGCAAAAAACTCTCGTGTATTGCAAATAAAAATTATATTAACTTCAAATTTCGAGATTTTTCAAAAGTTATCAGTTTTTCAATTTTTGACTGAGTGACAGGTTTGTAAACAAAAGTTAATTCTCAATTTTAAAAATCTTGCAAAAATTAAATATACATCTAGAACATTATGTTTTAAAAAATTGCAAATTTAAAGTTAAATTAATCTAATTTAAAACAAGCATTAATTGCTTATAGCATGAAATTTAGAATAAAAGTATTTTTTAATCACAGAAGTCATATTCTTCTGACGCGTTAAGTGATTGATGACAGGCAGATGCGTTGACATACTAAGTATGGTTGACCAGAATTGAATTTTTGAAACACAAGTGAACATTTCGTAAGGCAAACAACCCTTTTTATTGACAATATTGACCTTTTACTGATATGTCACACATGAAGACCCATACTTACAAAAAATACACAATTTAACATGAAAATTGAAATTATTTTAAAAATCTCAGTGTAAAATCATTTTCGAATTAAACTTTTTAATTCTCAATTAATAAATACAGTCTTAAACGAATATAGACAATGACTGGAAGAAATTTAAAAGATGTTCAAAGCTGTATAAATCATCATAATTAACAAAGAAAAAATGAAAAATTATGCTTGTAAAAGTTCATTATTCATCGAAATCTTTTTTAGAATATGATATCATTAATATATATTATTTATAAAAGAAATTAAAAGCTTTCCTGAATAAAAAATGGCGTATTTTTAGCATTTTTTATTTATTATTTGAAGTAGATTTTCGGAAAAGTACATTTAAAAAATAATGATTTACATTCTCCAACGAGTCTTGCATTTAACTAATAAAACAAAGTTTGCAGACAGTAGTCAATTTCTAGAAATTTCATAAAATTAATTAAAGGTGGGGTAACAGCTGTAAAAGTATTTCATGGAAATAGTAAATTTAAAAATAACTTCATTTATATATGAATAAGTTCTGAAAGTTTCATTAAACTCTGATAATTGTTTGATTTTTGCAAGAATTTTAAAAATTAATGTTTTTCACCGGACAAAGAGCGCTAAAATATCCATAGGAATATTTGATGCACTGCTGACGCAAAATACAAGATTTTTAAACAATATTTCGAACTTGCTAGAAAGGATTAAATTTTTAAAAAATAATTAAAAAATACTTTAGTCTTTTTTCTTAATAATAACATAAATATTTTGACAATAAAACATTTTTTATTGAGTTTGAGGCCTTTTAACAGCATGTTATGCTATTTTTTCAGTGACTTAGTGAAGAAGCCCAATATAATTAAATTATTGTTTTAAAATTTCACAGCAGTAATAAACGTATGTCAACTTTTTCTTTTCCATGAATTTTGTTTTTTCTTAACAATTATTTTTGTTACAAGGACTAGTGGTAGCAACAATTTTTTATTAACAAGATACTCTAGTGTAGTAATGTTTTGTTTCGTTGAGTGGCTGTTACGTTCAAGTTTTTTTGTTTTTTTTAAACCACCGTCTTTCTCTTTGAACTGCAATAGCGTTTCTGTCAACTGTCGCTTGGTAACCCATTTAGGAGAAGGAAAACTCCGAGCAACAACCCGCAACTCAAGGTGTTAATCGAGCCGAGGAGTGAATGGCTACTGCGTTATGGGGTCACAAACGATCCTCTACAGGCTTCGGGACCCTGTTTGTAAAAGACCCTTACCCAATGTGCCGGGCAACTTTGGGTGAACTTTTGGACCCGTGCGTCACTTGTGGGAAAAATATGAAAAATACAAATAGAAATAAAAAGTCCAATATGACTCTTCCAGTGGATAAACAGGGAGCCCGTCCTTCAGGAGGGAACCTACCTGAGGTCGAAAAATCTGCCATAAAAACAAAATCCTACATAAAGGATGAATCTTCAGGTCCCCACAACCAGGATAATCCTAACGATGGCTCTGAAAATTCTCCAGCTAGATCTAACAGTATATTTAAAGAAAGCGTTACTCAAATCTCAAAAAAACATCACTCGCCAAACATATGACATTTGGCGAGAAAAGGTTGGACAAACAAATAGAAAGTACACTGACGAAAATTAATTAGCCAATGTACGAAGATACATCATGACCGATTGACAGAGGCTGAAATTAATGAGATAAAAAGAACTGCAACCAGAATAGACGAATCAACAAAATACGAAAAGGAACCGGAATCAGAAAAAAAAAGTAGTAACATCAAACAAGCCACAGGTCATAATGATACACACAAATCAATGTGTGATACACACAAATCACTGTGAAGATAATGCTGTAAGTTTAGAAGTGCTGGAAAGGTGTAATCAGAGTTAGTTACAAGACAACAATAAAACGAGTTCAGAACACATTGAACAGAATTATATACGGAAAACAAGAATAGTATACAAGAAGCCAAGGAAGAAATCAAGAACCTTATAAGTTAAATACAAAATATTGCAATAGAGGAACGAGAACAGCTCCCAAAATAACAAATAACAAAGCATAACCTCGAAACTATCAAGCTCAAATTAATTTTGGATGAAGAAGACACTCATATAAATCTCAATGAAGCAATATAGGCATCAGCAATAGTAGCAACAAAAAAATTGAACATCAAATTAAAAACAATTAATTAAGTACATCCACATATAAGTCCACATATAAGTCTTAACGAAGTAATATATGCATCAGCAATATCAGTAACAAAAAATCAAAGTAAAAATAGTCAGTCACACAGACATGAAATCCACCTTGGAAAATAAAAATAGAGAAATAAATTGAACAACTTAGAATTGAATTATTAGTACGCGACGAACTGACAAGAGGAACAAATGTAAAGACTAGAAAAGGAAGAAGAGTCGAAAGAAAATACAAAATCAGTAATAAAAATGAAGTCTTATCAGCTAAAGAAAATAAAGCAAATAATACAAACGAAGGCTCAAAAAATTAGACGCCATGAAAAAAGATCACGATTCTACAGCCAGAACAAGATCTTTCAAACCGATACGAAAATTTTTTACATGTATCAATAAGATATCTAAAAAAAAAAACAACTATATATTTGCTTAAAGTTGTATTCTAGGAATGACAGTAAGCTGGAAGTTCTGAAAACAGGAAAATATTTCATTGACAACATTAAAATAAAATTCGGTTTGGATAAATGTACTAAAGCCACATATTTACGAGAATCACTATAACAATCTTCTCTCTAGGAGGTTATACCCTGGAGTAACAATCAAAGATTTATTACAAGACCAAGCTCGGTGTAAATAAGGGTGAAGGGGTTCATTATAAAAATGACAGAGATTGTGCGAAAAGTGTAATATAGAAGGGCACAACTAATATTAAGAACTGAATTGAAGGGATCCAAGAGACCCCTCTCCAGAAGAGAATTATGGCCATTAATAGCTTTACCATATCAGTGATTCAATATAGTTTCATCATCTTGAATTAGATCCAAAATGACATCAGATGAATGCATTTTGAAACAATAAAGCTTCTTTTTTAGCATAACATACATCATCTAAAGGCCGATGCCGATCGTCTATACATACCCCGTAAAAAAGTGGAAGGGGTCATATTCAGATACAATACTCATACAAGACAACAACTATTGGCTTACTAACATACATGAAAAGGACTAGATAATACAATTAGTCAAACAACATGAAAACAGAAAGAAAAATATTCAATCATAAAAGAAGGTTGTAAATACGAACGAGATTTACATTTAGTAGATTCTGTAAAAAAACAAAAACAGAACCCAAGAACCAACTGTTACAGCAAAAATTATGAAAAAGAAAGCCAAGGATAAAGCTCTTGAAGAGATAAAATAACGCTGGCAAGACAAACCTTTGCAATGCTAATATCCAGAACGTGCTAATACAGCCGGTGTTGATTAAGTGAATACTAATCGAAGGTTACGAGCATCAGGATTAAAGGCTGAAACGGAAGGTTTTATTTTTGCAGCACATCGTCAGAGTCTTTTACTTGGAACTTTCAGGCAAATATCATACATGAAAATGTAGGTTTTGTGACTGATGTGGCATGGGAAAAGGTCACAAGAAAGACTCAGATACGGTATACGGTTGAAAACATTATATTACAAAAGAGAAACCGTGTACAGAGGAAACAGAGTATAATAGTACTTAGCGCCGAAACAGCGTACTAACAAATGAGTATCGTAGCTACTACTCCCGAAAGTAAATAATATAGAGTATTTATGTAGTCCGGTAGAGTTCATATTAGTGGGTATGTAATTCCCCACAACAGTGACAAATATCAAGATACCATAGACCATCAGGATGTCATGTACTTGGGCCAAATGAATATAAAAACCGTCACGATAGAGTCGGACAACATTTACAGTGGACAATGTGGTTGAAAAAATCTTAACAAACACTGGTATGAACCTCAACCAGCACCGGTTACAGACAAGAAAATTGAATCAAACAAGTCGAACATAATTGTCAAAAACCGAAAAGAAAAAGCTACTAATTGATATGGCTTACCCGGCGGACTGTAAAATAGGAGTCAAGGAATTGGAAAACTATCGAAATATAAGGACCTTAAAATTGAATTAGAAAAAATATAGAAATTGCAAACAAGAACAGTACCATTCATAATAGGGGCGCTTAAAATGACAAAAAGGAACAACAACACATTGAAAGAATCATAGAAATACCAGCGGAAGAACATCCCACACGCTAAGAAGAACTGTAATGCTAGTGATGCTGAAGAAGTTAGAAAAACAAATCATGAAATGTAGCTTTAATAACACACGACTACCTGCCTTAGGTTTTCCCGCAGACTTGTTCGGTCATGTGACCATATCAAAAATCCACATATGATAATAATAATAAGAAGAATGATGATTTTAAGTGAGGAATTGACGTACATAGAAAAAACTATTTAGAGTTGCGTTGATAGATTACCAACCAGATCGGTTTCAATAAAGGAATACAAAGTCATTAGGATCATCATATTGGCGATATGGAAGAATTAATCTGTGACCTTCAATTGCATATGCCCGTATTCTTCTTGTGAGATTAGATCACATTTCTGCACACGCTCACATACATGATCAGTTTCAATTTTTCTCAAACATACATTTGCACACACAAATTCTTGGTTTCTGTCAGTTTCAGAAAATCTCTAATCAAGTTCCCAAAAGTGGGATAAAAGGCAGTGTCAGCCCTGCTGTCATAAATGAACGTGAAGTTATTACATCTTCATATGACAATGCAAGCATCTTGCCTCTAACTTTGAATTAGAATATAAGAACTAGTTTTACCTGATTCTCCCTCCTCATAGAGTACAGACATTTTAATATTTCTAACACGGTTCAAGAAGTTTCCTGATTTATTAAAAACTTAACCCTAAATAAATTTCTCATTGATTAAATATATATAAATCCAGAGTTATCACTGATATTGGTAAAAGTACATGTAGAGTGTCAACTGTAGGCCTTGTTTCTAAGAATGTGTGAGCACTCATGCCCATCGCAATATAGACTAACTAATCTCTTTAGAGTCATCTGCAAAAACCACTGTATCTATAATCGAAAAGAAGGTGATTGAACAGAAACAATCTTCTGAGTGATAATCAGTATGGATTTAGCTCTGCTAGATCTACAGCTGATAACGGTCATTACTTACAGAATCAACGTAGAACAAAAAATTCATCATGAGAATCATTGGCCTAAAATATACCAAAGTATTTGACAATGTGTGGCATTGAGGGCTTCTATCAAAAGTCTCAAGTCATTGAATATCTGAAAAGGATGTTCTCAACTATCAAGTCCTTCTTAACAGGTAGTTGTTAACGTAGATTCATTTGAAGCCCATAAAATCAATCTCTGCACTCCTCGTGGTTCTCTCTATCATCTTTTTGCTCTATATTAATGATCGCCGATAAGCAAACTCCGATCTTCATTGAATATCTATGCAGACGATACAACAGTATAAGTGACCTTCCAAAAAAATGAAGTGACAACAAGCTAGCAACAGATATCTTATTTGACCTGATGGCCCAACGAGGTGAAGGATTGGCTTGTAAAATTAAATACGTCCAAGTAATGATCCAGCATCAGCAACAAAAACCTGAACATCTACCTATCATTAAGGATAGGTGTGGTCACTCAAAGAAACTTCTTGCTTTGAATATTTATTGGGAATCAAACTCACCCAGACCTCAACTAAAACTCGTGTATATGATCGTTTGCTAAAGATAATGAAAAATGGTCGGTTCATTGTACTGCTGCAGTAAGCATTTGAATCCTTCTGCTATATTCTATAGTTACAAGAGCCAGAGTAGGCAAAAAATGGTCGGTTCATAGTAACGATCCAGTAATATCTTTTTTTTTCTAATCATTCCCCACCCCCCATAAGCAAGACAGTAAATTTAGCTATTGATTCAATGTAGTCATTCCATAGATTTAGGGGACGCGGTGTGTTTTGCTTCCAGGCTGATCTGCCTGATCCATTCTGATGGTGTGGTGGGGGGGAGAATTGGTTGTCTATAGTGGTTAAATGATAACAGCTTCAGTTTGGAAGCATTAAAATTTACGAGTCATTTCTTACCCCAGGTCAACCAAGATTGGAAATACTTTTCAAGATCAGCAGCAAAGTTTGCTTTGTCAACCTCGGCATATTTCGAGGCGGGAGTAAATTGTTGTGTTGTAGGCAAAATTGCCTACTTGGGATCTGATTACATCAGGGAGATTGATGAAGATCAGAAAAAGCCTCGGACCTAGAATAGAGCCTTAAGATACGCCCGCATTCGTATGATAGTATCTGAAAGTATGACCATTCAATACTATCTTCATTACGCGATATGAAAGGAAAGACTGGATTAAGTCAAACAATCGTCCAGTTATACCATAGCTATGTAGCTTGCGTAAAAGGCCAGCATGCCGGACTCTGTCAAATGCTTTGGAGATATTTAGTGCATTAGCTTGAGCTTTGCCGTTCTTATCGAGAGTCTGGTATATATACTCAGTGATGGTCATTAACATATCATCAGTAGACCTGGTGAAGCGAAAACCATACTGATTATTGGAGAAGAGGCTGTGAGATGTTGAACCAACTCAGCATTAATAATAGCTTCAAATACTTTGCCAAGAATCGGTAGGAGGCTAATATGGCAATAATTAGAGGGGTCTCTTGGATCTCTAGCGTTCTGAAATACAGGAACCAGAGGATAACTTCTAGCAAGCAGGGAAGCAAGAAAAAGAGAGGTAGTAGTTGTAGTCTAGAGAGGACAGAGGAGAGTTCAGGGACACATTTCTTCAGAAAAATGATTGGGATTCTGTCACCTCTACTCGCCATATGGTGGTCAAGCTTTGAAATTATATTAGAGACCAGCGAGGGAGTGATGTGAATGTCACATAGTTGAGCCCCAGTTCTAGGTAGGAAGTCGGGTGAGGATACCCCAAACAAATCAAATGTTGAGTTGGTGAAGAATCTGCGAGCAAAGCATTCAGATGTGAGGACCTCAAATTCATTGATTAAAGTGGGGGGATTGAGGGTGTGCTGTTACTTGACACATTCTTACAGAGCCGCCAGTAGTCTTTGCAGCTGAACATGCAAGATGCTATACGTTGTCTCATTCTTTCAGGATCATTTAGGATCTTCTTGCACTGATTACGAGCAGAGGCAAAAAGGAGCCTATTATGGTCAAACGCGTGTCTTCGATAAAGCGGGAAGAAATGATTTCTGTTGGCAATAGAAGCCGAACAAGCAGGGGATAACAAGGGAAACGAATGGGTTTTAACTGGTAACTTCCTGGCTAGGATGAAAGCATCAGTACCAAGTTTAGCCCATCAAGAGAGTTCGGATGCACAGTCTTCAACGGGAAGACTAAATGAAAGAGCCAGACCAGACTAGAAACGGTCGGTTCATTTTAAAGCTTTTATAAGTAACTAAACCTTCTTTTATACCCTCTATACAAGATGCAGACCTGACTAAAAATGGTCGGTTCATTGTAACGCTCCAGTAAGTATCTGAATCCTCCTGCAATACAGTTCATTTTAACGCTCTAATAAGTGTCTCAATTCTTCTGTTATGTTCTCTTTCCAAGAATCAGACCAGATAATTTTTTTTTCCATTTATCGCTCTAATAATTACCTGAATCCTTCTGCTATACTTTATCTTTACACGAGTCAGACCAGACCAAAAATGGTCGGTTCATTGTTACACTCTCATAAGTATCTGAATCCTCTTGCTATATTCTCTTTACAAGAGCCAGATCAGACCAAATATTGTCGGTTCATTATACCGCTTCAGTATGTATCTGACACCCTCTATTATATTCTGTCTTTACATGAGCTATACCTGACCAAAAATGGTGCATTTATGTTTTTGCTCCAGTAAATGTCTGATACATATATAACACAAGCGCTAGACCCGACAGAAAATTAGTTTATTACTAACATATATGTGCTACAGCTACACAATCTTCACGTGCCTTGTCCTTATAAAAACAAGCATCCTCTACAAGACCTTGTGGTTTATAGATTATTTTCCATGATACCATCCCTTTCCTACAGACGAAATCTCATCATCCTCTCGCTACACTATCGCTGTTTCTATGGCGAGTTTTCTGGCGAGCTACATCATTCCTTGTTTCTACCAGGCATGGCCTTTGCGGCTTGGACACCCCAAGTTACGAACAAAATAATGAATAATCCTCATTCCATTCGTATTTCCCTAATAAGAAGTAAGTTCCACACTGACATCTTCTTACAGATGACTACTTATGTTTGGAAGACATTCGGCAGGTTACGTTTTTTCATTACTACAATCTTGATCTTTTGAAGTCGAGGGTTAACCTTTATCTTTTCTACATAAACACATGAACTGCACTGCTTTCGTTTTCTTACGCTCATACAACACCACACAGTAACCCTCTACCTTCAGTTCCTCTTAGGCCTTATATTAGGCGAAAATTAGTTAATAAAGTACACATTTGTAATTCTTTTAATGGCATTTAGTTTTAGTTCTTTTTTTTATCTACGCTTATTGTCGGTTTTCGAAAGCTGACTTACAAAGTGAATTGGCCTAGTGTAATCTTTCTATTGCAATTTTATTTAATTTGGCCTTTAATGAAAGACAGATACACGAACTATTACAGTATTCGTACAAAAAATAGTAGGTCACCTTGAGAAAGGCTGATATATACCGAAGCACTTATTTGCAGATCGAACAGTGCAACCAATAAAAGAAACGGAGTTCCATTTCGCTTCCATTTCCTCTTTCTAGCTTGTCAGATATTCAAAAACAATTTAAACTCTTGACCCTCCCTCCATTGACTTTGACAGCAAATGGCCCACTATTTACCCTCATATCGTTGTGCAGTCAGTACAAATGTCAACCGACAGCATGTCAACCGACGATGGCGAACAACTGAATCGATTAAACTAAAATAAAACTTTTAACTCTGGAGTGATTAACCGTCTGTCTATAATTATCGACATTTATCAGGTCAACGTTTAGTAAAAGTTAGGAGGCGAGAGAACAATTAAACAAAGATTTTATATATAAGAACAAAAAAGAAGCCATCCACAGTGCACCAAGTTGTTATAATAATATGTAGTTAAATAGCAACTAGGCATTGTAGCAATATAAACAAGTTGCACCAATCTTTCTTGTATTATATTTTTTACTTACTCACTTGTTTTTTTAATTATTTATAGAATTGAGAAATGGTGCATATTGACTTAATAAAACATATCAAGTATCGCCCGGTTCACTCCCCACCCACGTCTATTGAACAGGTTAAGAGGCTCATCACTTGTTCCCTGTTTAGGATGTGGTTTCCGTCTTTCTCTTTTCTAATTTTCTCACTTTGTTTTTTTTTCAATTGGACTAGATAGATCCATCTATCGCCTGGTTCACACTCAACCCATATCTATTGAACAGGTTAAGAGGCTCATTCCTTGTTCCCTGTTTAGGATGTGGTTTCCGGCTTTCTCTTTTCCAATCTCCTCACCTTGTTTTTTTTCAATTGGAGTAGATAGATCTATCTATCGCCCGGTTCACACTCCACCCACGTCTATTGAACAGGTTAAGAGGCTCATCCCTTGTTCCCTGTTTAGGATGTGGTTTCCGGCTTTCTCTTTCCCAATCTTTTCACTATTACGTAGCCCCCCTGTACATCAGTGGCGTTACCGCCTTGCTCGGGGTGATACGATTAAATATATATATATATATAATATATATATATATATATATATATATATATATATATATATATATATATTAGTCTCGTTTTGTTATTTTCTTTTGGCGTTATATTTACAAAGTAACACCTTAAAAAGTAGATTAGACTGATTTATTTATACACAATATTGATTTAATCGAAACTCAAAACACCGATAATATACAGACACCCACACAAATAAATAAATAAATAAATATATATATATATATATATATATATATATATATATATTGTGTTTCAAATTATTAACGAGGTGACTCTTTTCCATCCCATCAAAAACTACTGGTTTGTATTTTAACGAAATTATCAGAGAAAGATGTAGAATATATATATATACACCTCTTCTGTAAAATTGTAAGCTTCTAGAAAAGGAACAAAAGTTACGGTTATTTACCTAATTTACTTAAATTATTATTCTGTCGAGCTATTAGTAAGGTGTAACAAAAAAAATTGCAAAAAAAGAAAATAGCACTTTAACTGCTTCATTTGCAGATTTTGTGGATACATACATGAATTAAAGATGAAATTAAATCGAAATAAAAAAGTAAACGGATTTCAAAAAAGACAGTAGATTTGGTTAATATAAGAAATGTGATCCGTTTGAAAATACTTAGAAATAATTTCATGTGATACGTTGAATATTCCGTGCCATAAGTCATCCTTGCTTCTAAATCGATGCCCATTCTCATAAACACATCGTTTCAGAATGTTCCATAAGTTATTAATTTGGTTTAAGTCTGAAGAATTGACCGGCCAGTTCATCTTCCGAGGTCCACAAATTCTGCTGGTGCTTTTTTTAATTTTATGCTCTAAATACGAATGAGTATTATTTTGCATAAATACAATGGTTCTCCTGAAGGTGATTATAAGCATTTTTGGCCAAGTTTCCAATTGCTCTTTGAGGAAAGCCATAAACATCTGCGGTTATTTTTTGTACCATTAGGCACACTTCACTAACCATGATACCTCCAATAATGCCAGCCCAAATCAAAATGCATTCTCCTTCTTGTTGGAGTATCAAGTTTTGATGACGGTCTTGTCTATTTACAACCCAAAATTTGCTCCGACCATCAGCACCATCAAATGTTGCACGTCTTTCATTTGTGAACAGAAATTTCAAGAAATCAATCTTCAGTTTCTCCTTTGCCTATTTCAAACGCATTTGTATCTGTACTTTTGTCAATAGAAGCTTTGTCACTGGTCTCACTGATGTCTTGACTTTTTCACGAGATCATAGCAAGTACTTCTGAACACTCTTTCTTCTCCAATGGTTCTGACAAGTTCTCTAATGGTCATGTCTGGATTATTACAGCTTCACGTGTCATTCGTGACAACGTCGGAAAACATCCCTTGAGTGACACTTATCGTCTCCCGTACATTCATAGGAAATGCAACAAATCCTTTCTTTAATAAATTATAGTTTATAACCGCTTTAAATGATGCATTCAGCTTATCCTTTATCTATATCATATTGCTCTAGATAGTACCCTGTATGGGACTATCACTTTAATAGTTTATATTAAATATATCTATTTGGGTTATCCTCTCCGTTTAAGGATTTGACATCATTACTTAATGATGCCAAATCCTTAAACAGAGAGGATAACCCAAATATATATATATATATATATAGAGAGAGAGAGAGAGAGAGAGAAGAGAATGTACTGAAACGTTCTCGGTTCAACCAAGTAAATCTGATGTTTGTTTATCTGCTCAGATTTCGAGAAGCGGGTCACGCTGATAACTTTTCAGCACCCACTCACATAATACAAGTAAACAGTTTGTCACATATCTGATTGATATTTCCTTCATCTTCCCGACTCCATAGTTTCAAAGACGGAATAGCTCCGTCCACTTGTCAGGGGTGTATATGTGTGTGTCTGCTCGGGCGTGCGCGTGCTCGCGTGTGTGCATGTGTGTGTGTGTGTGTGTGTGTGTGTGTGTGTGTGTGTGTGTGTGTGAGTGAGTCAGTTAGTTAAGTGTCATACGTGACAAGTTTTAGGCGATCATGTTTCTAGAGAGATATGAATGACTGATTATCCCGCAGTAGGTTGTCATTGCTTTCTGAGATAAACTGGTTGCCAGCCAAGGCTATAGAACCCAATCTGTCCTATTATTTAACCTATAACTGGAAGGAAGAAACGGATTAATACCTTTCCCAAGGGTATTTGTGCGTAAGGGAATGCAAGGAATTCATCTGGAATTCGAACTCGGCTCCCCAATTTGTCGTTCGATATCCACTGCACCACAATGCACACACGTGTGTGTGTACACGTATTAAGATAAATTAAATGTGTTGACTTATGAAAAAATTAAATCTATTTCTTTTATTTTTGTTAATGATCTATCTTTTGATATCGAGAATTATAACGGCAAAAATTTCTAATGTTATTTTCCAGAATGATGTTGATCGATCATATTTTGCGGAAATATAATCAGCGTTATTTATGTAATCATCTGCAGACAAGCCTGTTTTGACTGTATCACAGATCTTCAGTGCAGGTAGATTAAATGTTTGTTTCAAGCCGGGATCGAAATCCGACTGACCTGTCATCAGACGGAAATCTTTCCACTGTGGTATCGACGTACGACAGAGAAAGGCAGCTTTCATAGTAGGTTATTCACAGGATGTAAACAAACGCCAGTAACCGAGAGCGTTCAATTTAGTAGCCGAATTGCGTTCAATTCATTAAGCAAAGAACGTAGCGTAAAGCCGTAAGTAGTTACTGTTTAAATGAAATCTACCTCTCCTATAATGCTCTATCTACTAGCGAGAGTATAACATGGCCACATTTTTTCATTTTGTCCAAAAAACTACGCCGGAATTTAAAGAAATTTTCACAGTATAATAGGAATATGTATATGCGCAAGCTGTATAAAAACTGTATTGTTCTGCGAAACAGGAAAACGATAGCCATTTGCAATATTAACACAATATAAGTGTTCTAAACTATAAACGAGTGTCATTATAATCGTGCATTTATGAGTCGCAAATGTGGCTTGACTCCTTCTGAGAAAGATATTATAACATTTGAACTTTTCAGAGGCGAATCTACATTAGAAATATCCCAAATAATTGGAAGATATTACCAAACTGGAAAAAGATTTGTTGCAGCTGCTATTACGAAAGTATGTAAGAGGTAACTCCAGGCTTGTTTACAACGTTCTTTGTCACGAATGAGACGTGAAGCTGTAAATAACCCAGGCCTGACCAGTAGAGCATTTCTGAGTAACATTAGAGAAGTAACAGTGTCCAGAAGTACTCCCTATCATCTGCTGAAAAATTAGTAGAAGAGGGAAGTTAACATTTCATCGGTCAAGTGTAGCGACTGGGAGAACATGTCCACGGCAAAATCATATATATATATATACATTCCCTAACTGTTTTTAAATTCTTTCACCCGGTTCCTCACAGAAAGAAAATATTGACTTAAAAAGTTTTAAAAAGGCTACTCTGGAAAACCTATTTCCACCTAAACCCTTTTGAAACACTATCCTGCATAAAAGAATACTACAACGTAAAATCCCCCACCAAATCCTCCCAGCAACAAACTACTGGATCCTTTCGAAGCGGATATGTTTAACTTAATTAAAAAAATTGTTCAGTGAGTTCCTATACAAGGTGAACCACGACACTGAAGAAATTAAAAATCCCATGATATATGGATCAGAGCAGAGTAAGATTTGTAACAGAAAAACCTTTAAAATTATCTACTCTTGCACAAATAACGTTTGCAACATGATTAATTCACACAATAATAAAATACTAGACAAATTTGATACAATCACCAAGTAGATAACAAACCCTCTTGTAATTGTAGGGTCAAAGATAACTGCCCAGTTGGAGGTATATGCAAATCTGAAAAAGTCATATATCGAGCAATAATTTTCTCTAAAAAAATGAAAATAAAAAAATATATATTGGTATTTTTTTAAAACCATATCGCCCAAAGCAAAGAGTTTTACTGCCACTGTTGTGCAGAGGATGAAAGTTATGAGAAAGTGTGACAGGTTATAGGGAGAGGGTGTCAGAAATTTTTATTAAGGGTCCTGGAAGAAGAGGTTATAACATCATAAGCACTCTTTCTTTGAACCTCATCTAAAATACCAAATCGCTCTTTCTAAATATTTCTGGGAATTCAAGGACAGTAACCTTTCTAAACAGATTGAATGGAAGATTATAGATAAATCTCAAGTTCCTAATAGTTTCAGAAATGGATATAATTTATGCTTAGATAAAAATTAGAATAATAAAATTTTTAAAATGTAGCCAGCTATTAAACTCGAGGAATAAGATCATTTATAAATGTCATCATAAAAATTAATTTAAATCAGCTTTTGAATAGGATTTTAGTTTACTCCATTTTAATTACACTGCAAACGCACTGTCATTTTGTACTGATTGTTTTTTGAAAAAGTTAGGGTTTAATTTTCTCATGTTTATTATTTATTGAGAAAATTAGGGTTGTTTTTGTTTTATATATATGATATATTTGATATATAAGCCTCTCTATGTGCATAATTACTTTGCATGTGTGTATGCATGCGTTTTTAAGTTTTTGTGCATGTGTGTATATATGCTGTTTTATATGTGTGTATATATGTATATATACATATGCATATATATGTATATATGTTTATCTTATTAGCACCTCGTCAAGCGCTAATAAAATAGTACCGAAACACAAAGGCTCTTGTTTTGCAGTAAACTATGCCTCTATTAAAAACTTATAACAAAATATTACCATATATACGTATTGAGCACTCTTAATAAAGTAAATCACTATAAGAAGTAGACTGCTAACTCATTAGTTTTTACTACTTCTAATATATATATATATATATATATATATATATATATATATATACATATATAGTTTCAAGGTTGCAGTGCTTACAATAGTGCAGAAAATCGATAATATATATATATATATATATATATATAAAAGGCAAGATGTTTGCGTGTGTGTCTGTTTATCTGTCTCTATGTCCTTTATACAAATCCACAATTTTTATCGGATTCACACAAATATTCTTTAGGCTGAGTCTGGGCTCCAGGACCATGGATTAGTTTTAAAGCTTTCATTACACCCGAGCAACGCCGGGCTATACTGCTATTGTTTATGTATATTATGCTATCTGAAAATATTTTTCACAAATTTTACGTTTTAAGCCAAACAGAAAAACCCAAGCTAGCGGTCAATTTTAACATCTTGACGTCAATGAAAGCAATCGTTAATACATACATACACACATGTATGTATGTGTATGTATTGACTGAAAGAACAGAAATGACCAAGTGTAACCATACCAAAAATATTTATTAGGTTCATACAACCATGGATGAAAACGTTATAATTTCTTGTAATTTTAAAAATTGCGCATTCAAAGATTCTCCGTTACGTGAGCGTTCAAAAAAATCACCGTTAAGTGTGCGTTCTTAAAAAAAACGGTAAAATCAGTTATTGCAAATCGCCTGAAGGCACCACATGGTAGAAAACTAGTGCGTTGTGGTGCAGTGGATATCGGTTTTGAACGTGAAATTGGAAAACCGAGTTCGAATTCGTGGCATTTTTTTACGTCCAAATAACCCTGGGTGAGATATTAATCCAACACGTCTTCCGATAGCTATGGGTTAAATAGCAGAACAGATTGTGTTCTATAGCCTTAGTTGGCAATCACTTTACCCTCGAAAGTAATGGCAATCTACTGCGGGAAAATCTTCTGCTCAGTCAGTCATGCCGCTTTCGAGACATGATCGCCCGAGTGTGTATCACGTATGGCACTTAATTGACTGGTAAGGTCTTGAACTCCCAACATCATGTTTCGTCAGTGAAAATTGTCTGTGTTCATAAAGTGAACACTGTCGCGTAAATAAGATTTACAGATTTACTTTCAATCTGATTTTAGTATTTCATATTGACTCTGTAAAAAAAAAACAATAAAAAAATTCGTTCTCTTCTGAGAAACAAAAAAAATGAAGAAATGAATAAAAGAGACAAATGCAAAGCATTGGGTCATTTGTGTTCGAGCCGTAAACGAATTTGTTTGTAGCCAGTAGAAATATAAATTCCTCTGATAAAAGATTCAAATTGACAATCTGTAAAGTCATAAATTCCAGTTGTGGAAAACGCTTCAGTTATAATAGGGCGAACATGAAAATATTGTTTCAGAGGAATCAATGAGAAGAGAAATGTGTCAGAGGCATACTTGTAAATGCCTGTGTGATACACAAAGGTTATCAACACTTCCGTCCATCGATCCATCACTGCCAGCACCGTATGATGCTGCAGCGAGATACCATTACGTTCTGACAGCAAGACATATCACAGTCCACTTCATCGAGATTACGGGTCACCCAATACACGGAATGAACGTTTCATTATGCTTTTCATAAAATGATAGATGTCTACAAAAGAACGCACTGGCCCGCTCTCTTTACAATCAGGAAAATTCGTCCTCTTTCGATGACATATTAATAAATGTAGGTAGCGTGGAACGCCATTTGCCCACCGTTAGCCGATGTGATAAAGAATTATTTGAGGATAAATCTGTGTCTAAAAACTCTTTAGGGGGGAAATATTGGCAGGCTAAATAGATTCAAGATCCTCATTTATGCGATCTACAAGAAAGAAATGGTCGCCTAGTTTGCTACCATTAATGTTTGCTTGGCTCTAATATCTTTGCTTTTCCAATCACTTATTCTTTTCGGTAGAAAATATCGACATTTCGCAACAACTTGTTATTATCAATTGACTTGATTTCGAAACTGTGTGATTAACTTATAAATTTCAGCTCCTTTCACCCATGAGTTCTAACAAAATGATATAGTTGATTATGAGCCTGGTAAATAAGACTACAGACATTCACATGTGGAAAAGTCAGCTTTGAAAAGAAACATAATGTTTGCTTTATAACATAAAGAGTTAGAGAGAGACATAAAAAAAGTAAAAGAGAGTGAATACGAGCGAGGATAAGAGAGTGTGGAAGAGAATGAAAGCGTAATCCTTTTCATTTTCAAACTGTTTCCTTAAAATATTTACCGAAATTAAATAGAAAAATATAAGAATAGATTATTTTCACTTGATCATGTTAAACCAGGGAGTTATTACTAAATTAATTATAGTCAATTAGCAAATGCATTATCTGACAAAAAAAAAAAAAGAAATGAATGATAAAAAGACTGAGTTGTGATACATAGCATGTCGGCGTTATATTATTATTATGTCATTTTTCATCATATTTCGATTTCTGCTTTGGTCTCACTACCAACCAAGTCTGCGGGGAGACCTAAGGCAGGTAGTGGCGTGTTGTTATGGCTCCATTTCATGTTTTTCTATCTTCCCTATCATCTCCAGCATTACATAGATAAAGTTTTCCTTAGTGTGTGGGCTGTACTTAATAAGACAATTTTTTGTATATCTCTTAAGCTGAGGTTTCCAGGGATTCTTTCAATGTGTTGTTTTGTTCCATCATTCCAAGTGCACCTACTATCACTGGCACAACTCTTGTTTTCAATTTCCACATTTTTTCTATTTCAATTTCCAGGTTTTTATATTTTGACAGTTTTTCAAATTACTTGATTGCTATGTTACAGTCCGCTGGACAAGCCATATCAATTAATAGACAAGTTTTCTCCTTCTGGTTTTTAACAATAATGCCTGGCCTGTTTGCTTCAATTTTTCTGTCTGTGTAGATGGTGTAATCCCATAGAATGGTTACATCTTCTATTTCTGTAACCGGTGCTGGGTGATGTTCATACCAGTGTTTGCCTACAGCTTTTCCATAATGTTTGCATATTGCCCAATGTAAATATTGCCCAACTCTATCGTGGCGATTTTTATATTCATTTGGGGCAAACACAGAACAGCCTGAGATTAGGTAGTCTATTGTTTCTTGGTGTTTATCACAAAACCTGCATTTTGGATCCATATTATTATGCATAATATTTGCCTGAAAGTTTCTCGTGAAAAGACTTTGGTCTTGTGCTGCAAGAATAAAGCCTTCAGTTTCAGACTTTAATCCAGATGCACATAACCATCGATGAGTATTAACTTTGTCAACATTGGATTTATTGGCACGTACTGGATATTGGCCATGCAGAGGTTTGTTTTGCCAGCGCTGTTTCATCTGTTCAAGAGCTTTATCTTTGGCTTTCATTTTCATATTCTTTGCCGCAATAGCCGGCTCTTGGCTTCCGTTCTGCTTTTCTACAGAATCTACTAACTGTAAATCTTGTTTGAATTTACTGCCTTCTTTTATTATTGAATATTTTTTCTTTCTTTCTTCATGTTGCCTTACTAATTGTATCATCCAATCCTTTGTTGTTTCTATGTATGTTAGTAAGCCAATAGTTGTTGTCTTGTATGACAATTCCAGCTGAATAAGACCTCTTCCACCTTCTTTACGGGGTATGTATAGACGGTCTACATCAGCCTTTGGATGATGCATCGTATGCTTAGAAAGAAGCTTTCTTGTTTTAGCATCCATTCGCCTGATGTCGTTTAGAGTCCAGTTTAAGATGTTAAAGCTATATTGGACAACTGGGATTGCAAGGCTATTAATGGCCATAACTCTGTTCTGTGAATTTAATTCAGTTTTTAATATCATTCGTAGCCTTCTATAGTACTCTTTACGCACTATTTCTTTCATTTTTTTATGGTGAATGTTTTCACTCTCATTTACACCTAGGTATTTATAAGCTTCTTCTGGTTTCAATTCTTTTATTGTTACAGCAGGGTCTAGGCTTATTATTATTATTATTATTATTATTATTATTATTATTATTATTATTATTCAATTATTATTATTATTATTATTCAATTATTATTATTATTATTCAATTATTATTATTATTATTATTATTATTATTATTATTATTCAATTATTATTATTATTATTCAATTATTATTATTATTATTCAATTCTTTTATTGTTATAATTGTTATTATTCAATTATTATTATTATTATTCAATTCTTTTATTGTTACAGCAGGGTCTAGACTTATTATTATTATTATTATTATTATTATTATTATTATATTGCCATTTTTCATCATAATTCGATTTCTTCTATGGTCGCACTACCTATCAAGTCTGCGGAAATGCCTAAGGGAGATCATGTTGTGTTGTTATGGCTACATTTCATGTATTTTCTATCTCTAATAACATCTCTAGCGTTACATAGACAAAGTTCTTCTTAGTGTGTGGGCTGTACTTAACAAGATAATATTTTGTATATCTCTTAAGCTGGGGTTTCCACGGATTCTTTCAATGTGTTGTTTTGTTCCATTTTTTATCATTCCAAGTGCACCTACTCTTACAATTCTTGTTTTCAATTTCCACATTTTTTGTCTATTTTAATTTCCAGGTTTTCATATTTTGACAGTTTTTGAATTCCTTGCTTGCTATGTTACAATCTGCTGGACAAGCCATATAAATTAACAATAATGTCCGGCCTAATTGCTTCACTATTTCTGTCTGTGTAGATAGTGTAATTATTATTATTATGTCATTTTTCATCATATTTCGATTTCTGCATTGGTCTCACTACCAACCAAGTCTGCGGGGAGACCTAAGGCAGGTAGTGGCGTGTTGTTATGACTCCATTTCATGTTTTTCTATCCTCCCTATCATCCCCAGCATTACATAGATAACGTTTTCCTTAGTGTGTGGGCTGTACTTAATAAGACAATTTTTTGTATATCTCTTAAGCTGGGGTTTCCAGGGATTCTTTCAATGTGTTGTTTTGTTCCATTTTTTATCATTCCAAGTGCACCTACTATCACTGGCACAACTCTTGTTTTCAATTTCCACATTTTTTCTATTTCAATTTCCAGGTCTTTATATTTTGACAGTTTTTCAAATTCCTTGATTGCTATGTTACAATCCGCTGGACAAGCCATATCAATTAATAGACAAGTTTTCTCCTTCTGGTTTTTAACAATAATGTCTGGCCTGTTTGCTTCAATTTTTCTGTCTGTGTAGATGGTGTAATCCCATAGAATGGTTACATCTTCTATTTCTGTAACCGGTGCTGGATGATGTTCATACCAGTGTTTGTTTACAGCTTTTCCATAATGTTTGCACATTGCCCAATGTAAATATTGCCCAACTCTATCGTGGCGATTTTTATATTCGTTTGGGGCAAGCACAGAACAGCCTGAGATTAGGTGGTCTATTGTTTCTTGGTGTTTATCACAAAACCTGCATTTTGGATCCATATTATTATGCATAATATTTGCCTGAAAGTTTCTCGTGAAAAGACTTTGGTCTTGTGCTGCAAGTATAAATCCTTCAGTTTCAGACTTTAATCCAGATGCACGTAACCATCGATGAGTATTAACTTTGTCAACATTGGATTTATTGGCACGTACTGGATATTGGCCATGCAGAGGTTTGTCTTGCCAGCGCTGTTTCATCTTTTCAAGAGCTTTATCTTTGGCTTTCATTTTCATATTTTTTGCCGCAATAGTTGGTTCTTGGCTACTGTTTTGCTTTTCTACAGAATCTACTAACTGTAATTCTTGTTTGTATTTACTGCCTTCTTTTATTATTGAATATTTTTTCTTTCTTTCTTCATGTTGCCTTACTAATTGTATCATCCAATCCTTTGTTGTTTCTATGTATGTTAGTAAGCCAATAGTTGTTGTCTTGTATGACAATTCCAGCTGAATAAGACCCCTTCCACCTTCTTTACGGGGTATGTATAGACGGTCTACATCAGCCTTTGGGTGATGCATCCTATGCTTAGAAAGAAGCTTTCTTGTTTTAGCATCCATTCGCCTGATGTCGTTTAGAGTCCAGTTTAAGATGTTGAAGCTATATTGGACAACTGGGATTGCAAGGCTATTAATGGCCATAACTCTATTCTGTGAATTTAATTCAGTTTTTAATATCATTCGTAGCCTTCTATAGTACTCTTTACGCACTATTTCTTTCATTTTTTTATGGTGAATGTTTTCGCTCTCATTTACACCTAGGTATTTATAAGCTTCTTCTGGTTTCAATTCTTTTATTGTTACAGCAGGGTCTAGGCTAATTGAGGATGTTTCTTGTATTGATCCACGTAAAACTGTAGCTTTAGCACATTTATTCAAATTAAATTTCATTCCAATGTCTTCGCTGAAGCATTTTACAGTTTGCAGAAGACCTTCCAGCTCATTATCATTCTTAGCATATAACTTTAAGTCATCCATGTAAAATAGATGGCTTATTTTCTTTTGGCCTATTTTATAACCACATTCTGTCTTATTAAGTTGACTGGTTAGTGCTATTAATGATATGCAGAATAGTAAGGGAGATAAAGAATCACCTTGAAATATACCTCTTTTGATGTTTATTTCATCAGACTTATAGGTTCCATTTATATGATTGAGGTAAAGGGTTGTTTTCCATATAGACATGCACTGTTTGATGAAATTGATGATGACGGGCGATATCTTGTATATATTTAAAGTCTTTAAAATCCATTCATGTGGCACTCTATCGAATGCCTTTCGGTAGTCTATCCAGGCAGTACTAAGATTTTTCTTTGTCTTGTAGCAGTTTTCCAGGATCATTTTGTTAATTAGCAATTGGTCTTTACAGCCATAACAGCCACGTTTGCACCCTTTTTGTTCAAGCGGTATCATGTCATTTCTTTCTAAGAATAAATATGTTTGTTTTGTTAAAATAGATGTTAGTAGTTTATATGTTGTCGGAAGACATGTAATTGGTCTGTAGTTTTTCGGGTTGTTTGTGTCACCATTCTTGGGTAGAAGAAATGTAATTCCTTTTGTCATCCATGCAGGAATTTTAGTGGGATCGTCAACCATTTCTTGGAGTTCTTTGGCTAATTTTTTATGTGCTGCATTTAAATAATATAGCCAAAAGTTAGGAATTTTATCTATAGAAAGTAACGCGCCAATAAATTGTTGTGCTGGAATACAAATAAACGAAGCCGAATATGCGAATCATGACACAACACCCTGAAAAGTGTTGAAAGAGTTTTTTTGGGTATGAAAGCGCTGCTAACCAGAGAAATCTTTTATAATTCTCATAGTGAACGGTGCTCGGTCTCCTAGGATTTTCTTATGACATGCATTATTAATCCTTTTTATAACTTTTATTGCCCCTATTATTATTATTGGACCACTTTCCTTATCCTTATTTCGATCATAAATTTCTGGTATTGAGTTGTTTGGGCATCCTCACGTGAATGTCACATAAGAATTATTTAGATATACTCCTGATCCTTCATCAACAACAAAGATAGGGACATAGTTTTTACAAAAGCGGAACACCGAATGCGACACTCATATAATGATAGTAAGATAGACTAAATATAATTTGAAAGATTTATCGAAATATATTGAATTATATATAAAATAGATAGCTCTTGCAAGTTGGAGAGATGATAATGACATAATCAAGATGCTAAGGCTCCACAAAGCCTCAAACAAAAGGAAAAGAAAGTAAACCCCATAATTAGTGAAAAGAGCAATAGCAGCTCCCTAAGAAATGGCTTAAAAAAGATTTTATAAATTTCAGCCAACAGTAGGACTGACTACTTAGTCAATGAATGGCAAATGTTTCCTTATAAGAAAACGTCTAATATTACTATTATCACATACGTACGCGCGTGCACACAGACACACACACACACACACACACACACACACACACACACACACACACACATACATATATATATATATTTGTCTATACTTCTGAGATAAGGTAATATTTTCATTATTTACACTGTTCAGACGGTTGTCCCCATCTTTATTGTCATGTTTATGACACTTCGGCTTTTGTACGCTCCGTCCTTCTTCAGGTGCCAAAAATTTTGAACCGAACCCTTTATTTCGATCACTGGAGTATATCATTATTATTCCATGTGCGATGCCATATAGTAATTACCCTTAACTCTTTAAGTTATATATTCAGCACCAGGTATTAAAATCACAAATCTTTGTATGAAGTCACTGGAACTAACCAACGCCGACATCCACTGCGCCATGTGTCCTTGAGGACATCAGTGTATGAATTTTTGGGGAATATAAACCTAATATGTCTCGGTAACCATTTTTACCAGAGCTCACATTGCACTCTTTAAAGCTAACGATTTTCTATAGCACACCGTATTAATGGTTCCGATATTGTGTTCATTTCTATGCTTGGCCGGCTTAGGACATTTTTGTGGCCTAATATATCCGCTATTCCATTCACTCTACGAAGTTTTCAAAGGGGTTATCTATCAATTATTTTATCTTTATCCCATAGGGGTCGATGATCCCCTTTTCCCCTCCATATGTTCTCAGCTACGCCTGATTTTTCTATCTCCTCTCGAGTTCCGGCCTTGTGATGTTCTTGTAGCCTTACCTTATAGGGAGGCCCGTTTTTCCTTTGTATTTCTTTCTCAAGTTACATGGAATAGCGTACACACAGTCCTTAGTCATGTTCTCTTCCACTGGAGGTTTTATTTTGAAGAGGTATCTGCGAAGTGTAGAACTACTTTTGAAGGTTGTGTTGATGTTATATGGACCATGGATCTTCTGTAATTTCTCTGATAACCCCCTTCACAGGGGTTGGGCAGACAGAGGCTGTTTTCTGTGGGTTATTGTTTTCATGAACCCTCCTTTCCACGTTCATTAGAGCTAATATCATGTACCCCAGGTAGTTGTTACATTATAGGGTACTGCTTATACTGATTATTTCCCGTTCGTATGTCACTGGATCGCCACTTATGACTTTTGCTCGATGTATTGTCCGGTGAATGTTGGCTTGCAGTATAAGGGTGTCTTGAACCCCACCTCTGTTCGAGTTATTAGGACATCCAGGAATGCCAGTTTGCTGTCACTCTCTTTTTCCATAGTGAAATGTATGGATGGTCTTGGATGGAGTTCACGTGGTCCAGCAGCGTCTGGACCTCTTCCTCCTCCTCCTAGTGTGGCCGGAGTATGAAGGTGTCATCAACGTATCTTAGCCATAGAGCTGGCTTTAGTGCAGTGGATTCTAATGCAAACTCTTTGAAGTATTCCATGTATATGCTAGCCAATGATGGTGATAATGGCGAGCCAATTGCTAAGCCTTCATAGTGCAAATATATTTGTGTTTTATGTGCAGAAAGTCATCTTCATTTGCTAATCTGGTGGTATATTGGTACGTTCTCCTAAGGATGAGTCGAAGATAAGTCTGTGGATATGGGAGTTGGTTAGTTCCAGTGAGTTGACCTAAAGATTTGTGAGTTCAGTACCTGTTTACAGCAGTGTTGGAAAAAAAACTTATAGAGTTGAAATAAAGGGATATGAGTACATGACATCTGAAAGTGGCATCGTACATGGTATAAGAATGATATGCCCCAGTGATTAAAATAAAGAGTTCAGTTCTAAAGAAGGCCGGAGCGCACAACGGCCGAGACATTGCAAACATGACAATAAAGATGAGAATAATAGTTCGAACAATCTAATTAATATAAATATATATATATATATATATATATATATATATATATATATATATGGCAATGTACACATTAAATTTGGAAAAAGATTTGTGTGTGGGTGTCTGTGTGTGTGCGTGTATGGGTGTGTGTGTGTGTGTATGGGTGTGTGTGTGTATTTTTAACCTCAGACCTTCGATGATTACCAGCATCAATATACAAGTGACAATTTGATGAAAAGTTGACAACGTAATGAAACATTCAAGTAATTCACTAAATCAAACTGATGCGAAAAGAAATAGAAAATTCACGATATTGAACAGAAAATAAAACAAGGAAAAGCAATCGACCTAGGAAAAACATAGTAATTTATTAATAAAACATTCTCATTAATAGACTGTTTTCACTTTTTTCCACACAAATGTCTGTCATTTTTTTTTCTTCTATTTTTAATACCTTCTCTCTCCAGTGGCGATATTAGCCGTCTTTTTCACTGTCTTTTTTATCGACTTTTACTATTCGGAGAATTACGAACAGTAAAAAATTTGAAAGCTTTTAGAGCCAAGAAATGCCAGACACACCGACACCGAAGGCAACACCCAAAATGTCAAATTGTTTTGTCTTCTCTAAATTGATCATTTGTGCTTTTTTTTAATCAGTAATAAGTTGGTTTTTGCTGTTGTTCATAACATGTTTATTGTTTTTCGTTTCTTGTGTAAAACAAAATGTTGTGGAGAAGGATACAGAAAAATATATTGATTGTAACTTAGAGAAGAATAATTGAGATTTCAAGCTTTTGTCGCACAGTTGAATACATTATTTGTGTTGCTGATATTATTATCACGTTTCGGAATATCTATTCTACAGCCTTCTTCCAGTGTATCATTTGTAAGGAAACAGAGCTTCTATGAAGAAGAAAATAATCTCACCGCTTAGGAATTATTCATTTGAAAAGGCTGTGGAATGGAACAACCGAAACATCGTTGTAATAATATCAACAATTCAAAGAATGAGTTCAGTTGTCCAAAGCTTGAGAGTAACAAAAAAAAGAAAAAAAAAGAAAAAGAAAGACAAACCGATCTTGTAACGTTTCATCATCACTGAGCAACCCCTGAATTTCCTGATGTTCTTTCAAGGAAAAGTTCTGCATTTGACGCTTGTTGGGAATTAAACTCACCCCAGACTTTAAGTGGAATTTGTTCCATTGCTAAAGATGCTGGAAAAATGAAGTAGTGAATGGTGACATGGAAACCAGGACATATAGTCCATGATAAAGGCCAAATGCAAAGCAGATAGTGGAGCAGTGAAACATTAAGCCCCCACCCGTCAAGAAATTAACCCTTAAAATGATACCTTGAGGAAATTAAATGTTCGGGTATTCTGCTTATTTCACACTCAAGAATTAAAAACGTGACGTACCATCATCACGAAGCAACTCCTAAATTTCTGTCTATCGCAATGAACAAGTGTTCTCTCAAGGAGACCACATTGCTTTGTACGCCTATTATGTCTTAAGCTCACCACCGACTTTAAGTGAAACTCGTACGTATAATTACAAGTGGCAAATCAGACCGAAAATGAAATACTGCTGCCATATATAGACTGGAGCTCTGTCTTTATTTTGCAGGCTTTATAAAGTACAAAAGCGTCTACGTGGCGTTGTTGGTGATAAATTGCTTTCCAAATTACAACCCATATCTCACTGACGAAACGTTGCATGCTTCTATCCATGAAAAGAGTTCGAATGAACTTCATCATTTTCTCTAACACTAATTATTCCCGCTGAAATTCACTTTGAGATGAACCACCCTTGCCTTCTTCGTATTCCTTTAATAAGGAGTAAGTTCCACTCGAATAGTTTCTTCCTAAGAACTGTTGCATTGTGGGACAGAATCCGAAGAGAATGCCTTCTCAATCCCTACAATCTTAACAATTTCAAGACTATGGTTAACCGATAGCTTTCTTACTTATCTTCATCAACTGCTCTCCTTAATGCAGCAAACACCTTTAGTATACCTCTACCTTAGGCCTTGTATAGTGTTAAGATTAGTTAAAGAAACTTTTTTACTGTGGATCAGGTTGAAGTGATGAAAAATACAAGAAGAATGATTAAGAAAAACTGAGTTTACAAAACTGTAAAAGAACAATTATATTCAAGATATAAAAATAAATCGAACTTTAAAGAAAGAAATATAAAACGAACTTCGAGCAAAAACTTGAAATGCAGTAATAGTTTAAAAACCAACTAATAGACACACACATATAAAGAGAGATAGTTGATTTTCTAAGCGCTGATTAGATGTGGTACAAGGCTGAAAGTACCCAGTGAGGATCGAACTCACAAGCTTGCTAACTATTACACAACACCGAGATGCCAAAGACAGATAGAACAGATTATGTTAAATATTAGGTGAGTTCAAAATTTTCCAGTGAATATATTTTCTAACATAATTTAAAAGCTAAAGATTGAATGCACATGTGAAAAGCTGCTTCAAGTTTTCTATATTCAGTCATCTTTTATTATATGTTGAGAAAAAATGGCGCTGCCCAGATCCTTATGCGACACTGCTAATCAGCAACCGAGGCACAAGAGATTGTTCAGTTGGAAAAAAATAAATGTCATGAACGCTTGAGAAAGGGATGAATTTAACTAGAGCGACAAACTACAAGAATTTGGAAATGATGATTTGCAAAGCTTTTATATTGAATGATGAGCCGAGTCAAAAAATATTGGAATTAGCCGAAGAGGGACTATCACTTAAAATTTGTTTGAATTTGGCAAATTATGTGGAAAATTAAAAGAATGGTGAAAATGCGTTTCATCCGAATTGTCAGCGAGAATAGGGCAACATTTCATCACCTCTTGTACTTCAATCATTTCTAGAGACGAAAGTTTTGTTTCATGCTGATTGTAATTTTAGATGAAATAGGATGTAACTGCAATAATCACAATCGCCGAACATCCTCGGTGAAAACCTAAATGCTTGCAGTATTAAAACCCAACGTTTCTTTTGTTAAGGGTTATTTTTTTTAATCATATCACCCCGGGCAAGGCGGTAAGGCCACTGGTGTGCAAGGGGCTACGTAAGAGTGAAAAGATTGGAAAAGGGAAAGCCGGAAACTACATCCTAAACAGGGAACAAGGGATGAGCCTCTACACCTGTTCAATAGACGTGGGTGAAGTGTGAACCGGGTGATAGTTCAGTCTATCTATTCCAATTGAAAGAAAAAAAAAGAAAAAGTGAAAAGATTGGAAAAGGAAAAGCCGGAAACTACATCCTAAACAGGGAACAAGGGATGAGCCTTTACACCTGTTCAATAGACGTGGGTGGATACTCTGTATCTGCTGGTGTAAATGAATTTTTTATGAAGGGTTGCTAAATAAAAGTGAGACTGTTAACGCAGAAACGCACAGTTGTGAGCGTTGCAAAAAAAAAAAAAAGGAAAAAAAATGATATTGTCGAAATTTCTTTGACAACTTTATTGCTTAGAAGCCACAGCTGGTTTATCAATTTGGAATTCAAAAATGTTCCAAAAGTTGGCACAATATCATAGAAAATCAAAGTAAATATTTTGATTAATAAATATATGTACAAGTTAGTATTAGTTATATATATAAGTATTAGTTACGCATAGTTATATTAATTACATATATATACAGAGTGCAATGGATAAATTGTCGCTAGTTTATATTTTTATTTTTGCGTATTTTTGTTTTTGATTTTGTTGATTACACAGTAGAGTAGGGTCAGTTCGGCACGGTCTGTGAAAAAAGAGCAACATAATACAATTCACTCCGTCAGAATTTTGTAAATGGTATACTGTACTGCAGTGATTAGGTGTCAATCTGAAGATAGTGCGGAGGGTTCAGAAAAGGTTGGATGAGTCTCATGGTGATTTCGAAGGTGTGGTAGCTTCTAAAACTTACTCTGATTGTTCTGATAAGAACAGAACTATCGAATTTGCTGCTGAGGGCCCCAAACCCAAAACTGAGGCCGACATCAAGTGCCTTGAGAAAATACTGCTATTCTAGGTCAAGAGGGTGACTACTGGAAGATCCTATGTTTGACAACAGAAGTCTGCACCATGCCACACAAGCAAAATCCAGTCATGGGGGTCAGAAAATTTCAGTGACCACATCACTTCTTACATCTGGCCACCTAACTCCCCGGGTGCAACACTCTTGATTATTATGTGTGGGTTGCTGTAGAACCAAGACCAACAAAACTCCTTGTTAGACCAAAGATGAACGATTATGGCAGCATCAACTAACCTAAACAAAGCGACCGACCAGAAGAGTTGCAAGAGATTCCGAAGTCGTCTTGAGGCCGGGGTTGAATAAATTTCCTTTTTAGTATTTCAATACATTCTTGTGTAATTTTTGTAAATATATCTGTCAAAATGAGATGTTATTTTCATTTTTGCGAAATTTAGATGACAATTTATTCATAGCACCTTCATATATATATATATTAGAATTTTTGCTCTAGTTGATTTTTAGAAGTAAAATCGATGATCAAAGTTTAAATTTTAAATATATTGAAAAAAATAGACATTGCGAATGTTCTTAAATAAATGCAGCTGTATATTCTACAACTATATTCTCATAATCAAGGAACTATTTTCTTTCGAAAACCTGTTGCTCTCTTTCCTGAATTCGTTTGATTACTGAATGTAAGTAAGTGATTCTTGATTTCAAGTTTAATAGTCTGTTATACCTCATTTTATACCCAGTATTTGTTCTTTGTTTCAGTCAATATTAATTTATATCTTAACAAAATGAAAGCATTTTCTCTCTAAATTTCTTTGATTCTATCTTTGAGGCTTTGTCTGAAAAATTATTAATTTTTATTTTTACTTTTTCGTAAACTTTACTTTTGATTGCCATTTTGACTGGAAAATACTTTGAAATTAAAAGAACATATTTGAGTTAATGTTGGTTGTCAGTGAAAGTATAAATACCTGGCTAGATCCTACCGACAAACCTGAAAAGATGAGCATTGATGAATAAGAGAGAGAGAGAGAGAGAGAGAGAGAGAGAGAGAGAGAGAGAGAGAGAGAGGAACATGACACCCGACTGATCAGGCTGATCAAGATGAGTCACGTGAGCCAACTGCACGTCAGAGGACTTTCATAAGTGGCAGCTGATGAGTTATCTGTGTTGGCCAGCACAAAATTGTATTAGTTTCACGGGCAACGCAGCTTTTCAGTGGGGATCGTTCATTTCAGTTGAACTATTGTTGAATGCAAGACCGTGACACAAATTTGTACAACTGCCAAAAAATGAATGTCACATGACTTATTCAGGATTCGAGGTTTATTGAAACTGTGTGTTTACGAAGAAGAATCTTTGTCGCATTGCCAAGAGGGGAAATGGCGACGAAGTCCAAAGCTTTATGGTTAGTCAAAGACAACGAAATAATTCTCTCTCACTTAACACACACACACACACACACACACACACAAATTCTTTCTCACTTCACACACACACACACACACACACACACACACACTTGCGCATATGTTTATATACATTCAACCGCTGAGGTATACCTTATTTTCTTGTTTTGATTGAGAAAGAAAGAAATCTCTCTGTTGGTTAATATAGGCAGCAATAGACTTGTTTCTTCGGTTACGAAATACGTTAGACCTGATGTCAGTCTGATAGATATCCTTCATGCATTGACAAGAAGATAACAGAAAATAGCCGAGTTTTTCAGTCACTGATAATTCATTCGTGTTTTTTTTATGTTCTTTGCCAGCTTGAAATTAAAATAAAATTATGTACCTATTTTTTGGCAAACTGTAAATATTCTTTTATAAAGTCAGATGTGTATTTGTACATTAAAGCTGTCTTGCGTTAATGTCTTTTTAAGATATATTTTTGCTCTGTCAATGATTAATAATCTGATATGGTATGTCAGCAGAAATTAATTGAATAATTCAAATATACTGAAATAATAGCGAATATTAAAAAAAAACAATAAAAATATTAAAGGCGAATGAAACCTTCTTCACTTCAGTTTTTTTCTTCATTTTAATTTTGCATTTTGTTTAATAAAGAAACCAAAGTGTCATATGTTATATTTCAACTCGGACGTTTAAAATGGACTTTAAGAAAACGATTAGATTCAAGGTTTCACTAAATATTTAACCTATTTCCAAAAGCAAAGATTTCCGTTTGAGATACATTTTTATTACTACTGTAGTTCGTTTTATTTTGTCCCAGACAACTGTGCAGAAGTGAAAACACTACAAAGAAAGACTTTCTTCAAGAACATCCAAACTATTCGAATAAAAATGTTATTAAGAATTCTTTTGTTTTTTATATTTACTTTTTATTTGTTTTATTGAAATTTTTTATAAATTTTCTTAAATTTTTTGTTATGTATTTTCTTATTTTTTACGCTAATCATTAATATTTTCATTGCATCATTGATTCTAAAAAGAAATCTGTTGTATTTTCTGTCAAGAATATGCAGTGAATTTGGCCTGAAGGGCGGGTGAATCTGCCACCCCCCAATCCTGCTACTTAATCGCCTCAAACTGGAATGGGCACTGTCGCCTGAATATCACCAATTCCTGCCAGAATTAAAAACATGATTCAAAATGACTCTTCCTTGAGGCTGATTGAAAGTTCAATGAATTTACAGATGAATACCACAAATGCAACATAGAACAACATATTCTTCGAAATCAGAGATTTTATAGATGAAGAAATGGTTGATGCGTGTCTTTGACTCGATTTTTAAAATATCAAGAAATAAAAAAAGATTCAAAGAATTTTAAAACTAAATAACATTGAGAAAGATTTTAGCAGATTTGATGTTTGGAAATAAGTCAACCTAGCGTCCCATTCGTCCAGAAAATGTAGATTTTTTTCAACTAAATAAAATAGGACCGAGAAGTGTATAAAGAGAAAGAAATTCGTTGTTTCAATTTTCTGGATTTATTTGAGTAGAGCATATTTATATGAAATCACCTGGGCCGTTTGCGTATGCTTCATTTTTCATATATGGACCGTCATAAATTTTTACTTTGATTTCGTCATGGTCTTTTTATATTCTTAGAATCTAACTTTAATAAAACGAGAGATTTTTAGCACGTCAAACACACACACACGCACACACACACACACACACACACACACACACACACACACATATATATATATATATATATATATATATCCGCATGCAGTGTGGGTATAGAAGAATCCAAAGGAGTATCCTGTACATACAGTGGTAGGATAACTCTCTAAGAGAGCTCTAAATATATATGTATATAAAAACATATATATTTCATGGTAAATCGGAAGTGTAGGCCTATTTCAGGCAAGTCATCATCAGTTTCCGTCTTTATTGTACAAAGGATTTTGCACGAATGAGATCCACAAAGACCAAAGAAAAAAAAAACAAATAAAATTAACGGTCGCCCCCTTAAAAGAGAAAATTTAAGAAAAAATACATCAGTTCGGCGAACACACACACATATTCATACATAAGCATATATATACGCAACATATAATCAGAGGACACGCGTAGCGGCAGATGTCAACAAAAAATTCGAAGATACATTCGTGTAAAATTCTTTGTACAATAATTTTGTTATCTTGGTACAACTACTCATGCACATTGATGAAGGAGTATGGAAATTTTAATGTATTTGTCCCTTGTTTTCATCTAGTTGAATTTTTTAAGTCTTTTTATTTACATTATTTTTGTGAGTAGATATATCACACTGCTATATTAGAAAATCTGCCAGGAATTGGTGAAATGTAGTCAAGTTTACTGTAGATGACCTTGCGAATAAGGCACTGTCTAGACATTTACGTCGCGGTGAATTATTTTCTCCTTTAATCAGAATAGCTTTTTATGTCAGTCTCGTTACGGTGGACACCAACGCGTTTGAAGCATTGTTTTGTAAAATGTCTCTTTTGTGTTCATATAATCATTTAATTAGGTTCCTTGAAGTTTCTCCTGTGTACATTTGTGGCAATTAATATTTATATTGCTTTTAGGTAGAATCCGACTGAATTCTTTGTGTGCGTGTGTATAAACATGCCAATTTTTGTAGATATGGGCGTCCATATAAGACACTATCAGAAAATAAGAGCGGTAACTCTTGCGTCTTCATAAGTAACACTTTAAAGCCAAAGTAGCTAAAATTATATAAAATATTTGGATGTTTAAAATATTTTAACTTTTAAATATTACTAGGTAGTAAAAAACATCTAAAAAGAGTGTTGACGTTGTATTCATCGTGTAATTTTGCTATAAATATTTCACTCTTACATAAATCACGCAATCGGCAGGTTATCAAAAAATGTGCCAAAACCTCTTGTAAACACTCACTTTTGTGTTAACAATGTTTTTTGGTAATATTTTAAACTTAGAATAAGTGATTTTTAAAAATCAGATTAATTAAACTTTGAATCAGGAAATCTTCCGCAATTGATGTTTCAGCTAAGTATATTTTGTTTTTGAAAAATTGTTTAATTATGATCCTTACACTATGTTGATATATTAGTCAGTTCGACTATATGAGGAATTAAAAATATTCCAGTCAACCTAAATTATGTTTAAAATAGAGTAAAATATTTTGATTATTGAAAATATTAAAATGTATTTTAAACTTTAGGATTATCTTTTTTTTGTTGGAGCTGCCTACTTAATATATTTATTTATCAATTGATGCAGGTTGCGTCAAATCAAGTGTTCCGGTTCACATTTATCTTCTGCTTTTGAAAAATAGTAAAGATTTATTTCAAGTTTTCTGTTTAAAATTAGGTTTACTTTTCCTTTTAAAGTTGGATTTAACTCTATACTTCTAACGTATGCCTAAACTTTGATATTTTATTTATTTTTTCTCTGTAAGAGAATCATAGTTTCCCTACTGCCTGGTTTACACTTCTCCGCTTATTTTGAACACTAGTTAAGCTGTATCCTTTGATTTTTTGAGTATTGGGAAAGTCTTACATAAAAAGAGGCTAAAATGTGCTGTGCTAATATATAATCTACCCGCTAGCGCAAGAAAAAATAGATTTGTAACTAAAATTTCGAATCTTTTTAAAAGAAAAAAATATAATTAAATAATTAAAAACTACTATGCTTTTTCCTCTTAATAACAACATGAAGACTTTTATGAGAAAACCATGTTTTTATCAAATTTGTGTAATTTTTCATCAAAGCATAGTCTTTCTTCAGCAATTTTGTGAATTATCCGATTGAGCTCTTTAGAGGGGGAAATTCTAAAAACAGTTGCGATTACGCATTACTCTTTAGACATGAATTGAATTATCTTGGCTGCTAGCGTGTGTATAGAACGCGTTTATATAACTCGTTATAATCTCTTCCTCTTTCAGCCGATAGCTTAACGGTAGTTTCACTGACTGATATAAATCGGCCGAGTTTCGATCCCAGCTTGAAGCAATTGGAAGTCTAGCCACACTGATGACCTGCGATACAGCGATACAGACTTGTATATGGATGACTATATATATATAGTCATCCACTATATATATTTATATATATATATATATGTGTGTGTGTATATATATACATGCGTGAAAATTTTATAGATAGTACTAGATTAGAAGGTAAGTCTCATCAGAGATTACCTTAAATAATATTCTAATACTATCCTTTCTCACAGTTCTCAGCTGGCTTCTTGCTTTCCTGTCAACTACAATATTAAAAAAATGACGTGCAACGCTAATCGCCAGTTATAGTTTTTTTTCTGAAATCCGTTCTTTTATTGTCCTTTTTCTTCAATTACGCTTTCTCAGTTTCTTTCACTCTCATTAAGCAAGTTCAATTTTACAAATATAAATATAGGAACTGATAAATTTTGCCTTGCTATTCATAATGGAAGCTTCTTTTTAAAAAGTATTTTCATAAATTTTTTCATAAACTTTCTACTGATTGTGAGCTTTGCAACTTGATTTAAGACTGAATATATTGAAAAGAGTAAAAGCAATTTTACGACAAAAACTATTTGGTCATGGTTTATTTCCTGTCTTTCCAGCCGCGTCACCCACAACCAACAAAAAAATCGTCGCATTTGTTCTTCGTTTGCTGATCTTGAAGCTGTCATTAATTTTTGGTGAAGGGATTACAGCGAGACTCACCCAGAAGATGCCTCGCGGCCATTTACTGACAAACAACAAAATGATTGAGTATTAAAAAATATCTCCACGTATTTCGCTTCAGCTTCCATTCCTTTATAAGCACAAATCACATCAAATGCGCCAACATAAAATGACTCATCTTACACAGGCAAGATAAAAAATACAAGCACGTAAAAAGTAGAAAGAAATGTAAAGACGAACGTTTTTGTGTGATTTTCATAAAAGTTTCAGACACAACATTGTTTAGGATCTTTTTTTATTTTGTAGCGAAACAGACAATTATGGACATTTCAAATACAGAGTTTGCAAGAGAGAAATATTAAGAATGCATATTTTTCGGATACTTCCGACTGGTGTTAGAATGAAGTGGAATGGGAATTAAAAAAGGTAACAAGTTCAGAAACCTAAGCCTGTCCGCTAACAATCGTATCGCCTTGAGCAGTTAATCAAAGTGTAATGGTTCAATTTCCCATCGGCATTAAACAATTTCATATTACCAACCTACATACACCTTGTTTTGTTTTTCCATAATAACACTCTTATATATCTGACATGATATTTTTGTTGTAATATTAAGCATGTAATGTTAGCAAAGGTTTTAAATGTTATATATTTTTATTATGAAATTTAAACAAAGATTATTATTTTGTTCATAATATCCTGTATATTAGACGTATAAAATAGGAAGTAACTGCAAAAATTTGAATAAAATCAGTTTTTATTGACAAATAAAAATTTATTGGTTCTATCAATTCTCATATTCCACATATTTAGTTACCTTACTGTGTTAAATGTTAATTAGCACCTTAATTCTTGTAGGTAAGCATTACACATTTTAGATGTCTATTCCTCCGCCCACAATAAAATACTGTAAAGACAAATTAGCATCTGAATTTTTGTTTTATTGTGACATTTTAATGGCTTCGTGTAGGAGTTTTTCATTTTATATTCGTCGAAATATTTAATTTTCATATATTAAATGGAAACAAAGACATAAAACATAAACATGTAATTCAACAACGTCTTAACTTTTTTTCTGAGTATGTTCAGTGATTATACAAATAGTATTTTTTTACTCACTAACAATTACCACTTTATAGGTTTGCTAATAAACCTTTCAGAAAAAATCTGTAAACATATTTGATATAGGTGACTGCTTGCAAAATATTTTTGTTTAGTATCACCAGAGAAATCGTTTGAAAATGAATTTATTTCCTGGTTCTATTCAAATCTGCCATTCGTCTTCCCTCCTACTTCTCCCCCTCTCTCACTATGACGAATACACAAACTAAAACTTTGGATTGTCATAGAACTTCTTAGTTTCTCACTCTCCTATTGAACTGCTAAAAACACATAATACGTAAGAATAAACCCTTTTAAATAGTTGCCAGTGAGTCTTAACTGCAATTATCAGATGAGAATTACAAGAGTAAACGAATAACATTTCTGTATCTATTCAACTCATGGCGTCAAATAGTCCTCACGAGAGTACCAGCGTCTTTGAAAATAAAATAAGAAAACTTCTCTCTTTTCATTTCATACAGAGTTTGACGTATTCAGTTGTCAATGAAACCAAAACTTTTTATAATTTTTATTTTGTTTTCATATGAATATATTTATATATTTTAGTGTCAATTCACTTGTCGTTAGAGTAGGAACAATTACTTTGATTACGTGTGTAATATGACGATCTTAAGGTCACCCACACAAATAAGTTGATATAAATCTTTGCACTCCTATAGAAATTTATGTGCAGTCAGAGAGAACCAATATTTACCCTCAATATGCCAACTTATATATATATATATATATATATATATATATATATATATATATATATATATATATAAATGGTAATATTAACCGTTTTCTTTACAAGAAATGCATTGACTGAGCTGTGAATTGCAATTTTAAAGTTATAAAATATTTCTATAAAAATAATCTTTTTTTTCTCATGTTCAGTTACCGTAATAAATCTTTCTTGTATTGACAGTGGCTTCATTCCTAATCATTTGTTCCAAGTAGTATTGAATGTAAACCGCTAAATTATGTCTTGGAATTGCATGCGATATCCATTTAAGTTGTTTCTGCTGCTGAAACACCTCAAGTGATGTGCTTTTTGTTGTTTAGTACAGTTCTTTGTTTATGATTCTGTAGCGCCAGTCCAGGGTGTTTAAAAGATGGTCCTCGCTAAGACCTACATGCTTTATTCACTCGAAGCTATTTTTAAATAATGATCTCTGAAACCAGTTGTATATATTTGACAGTTTAGATATTATGAACGCGTTTGGTGCCAGGTATGATATCCACATGAATATTTTGATCTGATAAGGCAATTTAAGAATATAATTCAAGGTTTTAGGTTAATGATTAGACTTTGTAGCGACTTGTGGGGATAGACGAAAGTACTTCCAGTGAAGCCTATTCTATGTTACATTTCCCTATCTTCTATATTGTATTTGTTATAACTGATCTATATACTGAGAAATTTGAAGTGTTTAATATTTACTAATTCTACATCTTGAAATTTCATTGTGAAATGCCATCTCTGCTTTTATTTTTATTCCTTAACTTATTTTTTGATATTTTATGAAAAATGTGCCAATGAAAAACCTGTATCTAAACACAAAGTCACGCTCATGCACACACACACACATACACACACACGCACACGCACACACACACACACACACGCATACACACACACATATATATATATAATTATGTATAATAGTGTATATATATGTGTGTGTGTGTGTGTACGTGGTTTAAACTAATAGATACATATTCCGCAGTTTAATATAAACTGCGTCTAGAGATTATATTCAAAAGAGGTATTGTCAAATATTTTATGTAAATTTCATAGATATATGTTATCCAATGAAATAATTTGTACTATTATGTATAGCGAGTAGGCATGAAAGCAATTAAGTCCCAATTTTCAATTTCAGATGAATATTTAGTATTTTTTCAGTAATTATAGCAATTTGCAGTGTCAAGAGATTGTTTGCAAGAACTAGAATTTAGTAATATGGCTCGTAAAAAAGAACTAACAATGAATGAAAAGAACTATATAATCAAAGAAATTAGCAAAGGAAAGTCTTCGTTTCAAATTTCTAAGGATTTCAAAAAAGATCATCAAACAATCAAGAAAATATGTCAAATGTAAAGTCAATCAAGGAAAAAATGTCTCAGGATGAATTCAGGATTTTAACAAAGTGAGATTTATCACATATCCGAAGAGAATTAATAAGAAACCCAAATGCGTCAAATGCGTTCATATTTGAGGCAGCTGGAGCTCCTCTAGTGTCAAGAGAAAAAAGTGTAAAGCATTAAGGAAGTTTGCTGATGTAAAAAATCAAATAAAAAAAAACATTTTAACAAAAAAACATAACGAAAGAAGATGGCAGTGGACAAAAAATACATGGAAACTGATTTCAGTAAAGTGCTTTTTACAGACGAATTAAGGATCACCCTCGATGGGCCTGATGGATGGGCTCAAGGATGAGTTTGCTAGCAACATGACTCAAGAAAATTTTTTAAACGCTAACAAGGCGGCAGTGAGATCATGATATGGCCTGGAATTATTGGTAATGAGCTCGTGGGTCCCTTTAAAGTGAAATACGGGGTTAAAATGAATTCCAAATGTTACTGTGATTTTCTAGAGCAATATTTCTTTGAATTGCTTGATAACCAGTCTTTAGCCAAGCGTAGATCTATGATCTTTATGCAAGACAACGCACGAAGTCATGCATCAATGTTTACTAGATCCTGGTTGAAAGAAAAGGGATTTGTTGAAGATTCTTTTATGGACTGGCCTTCAAATAGCTGTGACTTGAATCCCATTGAGAACCTGTGGAGCATCCTCAAGAGAGATATATATTCTAATGGAAGGCAATTCAACTGCAAGTGTGACCTCAGGGGGGCAGTTAAAGTTACTGCATAAAACTTACCAGCTGCTAAAATTGCAAATCTAACATCAGATGTTGACAATAGGCTGCTAAGAGTTAGAAAGAAAGGAGCATTTGTGCAACAAATTTTAGGAGGTTTTTATTATCTTTTGTTAATATATCTTTTATTTTTAAAATAAAATGTTTTTTATGTTTTCCTTAAGAAATTGACGAAATTGTTCTAAAATCTTTTCATATAATTTTTTACATTAGTTTTACAAGGTATAATAATGTAAAAGTATGAAAATAAATAGTTGCAAATAAACTACTGACAGTTAAATTAGTCTGTTTTGTTAACTTAGTAAAATCTTTTCCAACCAAAAACAATAGTTTTCTCTATCACTATATATCTAACTTAATAATATTGAGTAGAATCTAAACAACATCATAATAGGACTTTTAACATTAAAGATGCAACTCTTTATACCAATTAATAACTTGCATATAATCTCTAGACGTAGTTTAGGTACCTCTATTCTTCTTCTCTTCTATGTGCCTTGTCCCTTCAGAATATAGGCGATCATGGCTTTCAACGTCTCCCTATCCCTGGTGGCTCTTAGCACTCCTTCTCCTGTTACACCATGCAACCCTCGTTCCATTATCTACCTGATTAGGTCCTTCAAATACGTTATCCATTGCTTTCCGCTGTCTCTTTTTCTCTCTAGCTAGCCTGTTAGCATCAGGTTCTCTAAGCACTCCTTCCTCATTGCATGTCACAGGAACTTCAGCTGTCTCTTCCTTATGCTCAGTTTGTTTCCATCATTTCTAAGACCTCATCATTGCTCACATGCTCGATCCATGATATTCGCAGCATGCTTCTGTAGAACTACATTTCACTTGCTTCTTCAAGTTTTTCCTTCATCTTTGATGATATTGTCCAGCATTCACTGTCATATTGAAGAACTGACAACACATAGCAATCCAGTACTCTCTTCCTTGTTTCTGGCGAAATTGTCCTGTTTCTTAATACTTTACTCAACTTCTAGAATGCTTCCTTCGCCATACCAATTCGTCTTCGGATCTCTGTATAGCACTTTCCGTCTTCTGTTCTAACACTTTCCAGGTATTTATATTTTTGTACCTGCTTGATTCTAGTATCCCCGACCTGTATTTGGCATACTGGGCTGCCCTTTTTACTGATGACCATGCATTCGGTTTTCTTACAATTTATTGGTAGTCCTTTCTTGTCACTATCTTCAGATATCTTCTGTAGGAGGTCTTGTATTTACCTTTCTGTGTTTGCTATCAGCACTGTATTATCTGCGTACTTTAAATTGTTTAAACTGTGGCCTCCGATGACAAATCCAAACATAACTTCTAGGGTCCTCAACATATTCTCACTGTACAAGTTGAACAGATCCGGTGAAAAGACAAATCCTTGTCTTACGCCTCTTTCTATCGAGCCTTGGCATTGTCTAGAGTGGAGTAAAAAGATTCTCTTTCTTCCTCACTGCTTTGTGTTGTTGATGCATAGATGACTACAATTGCTATGTTGCACGGTCTCCCTTTCAGTTTGACCGGGAGAACTGGCAGTATCCCAAATTATATTTCTTCATTTCTTTGTCCAGTATTAAGCCGACTCCTTTTTCATTATTTTTCCTCCTGCGTATATTATCTTATGGTTGTCGCTTGGGGAAAACTGTCCCCTTTACGCCGTTATTGCTAACAGTCGCCGGATGACGGTCAGGTGACACCTGTCTCCCATGTCGGTCCTTACCGAGCGAGGAATTGCTCTGTTTGGAAGCAACCCCCTCCACGCCGTTAGGTTTAATATATTTTCGTTGTATAGCCATGATCATACGCTGGATAAATAGACAATGAAGTGGTATCCTGTTGCCTTCTCCACGGTGATTTATTGAGACACCATCTCTAGTTAGCTCGCCGTTGACTCATCAAGTGTTCCTCCGCCCTTTGTAGGTTTAATTTTTTTTTATCCTACCGGGTTGCTAACATTGCGTAAAAAAAAAATTAAATTGCTTGGAAAAAAAAAAACAAAACAAAAAAAGGTCCCAAACTCAATAAAAACGAACTTTTTCCATCAAAATGTTCATGTAATTATTAAAAGGAAAGATCAACGTATTTTTAAAAAAAATGTAATCCCTTCTGACACGTTCCAAATTTTGGTAAAAATCTTGGTTTTATTTTCGGTAGTGGAGAGCCAAATCGATTAGAGAGTTTACAATGGAAAACATGATATTACGTAACTCGGATTTTTTTCCGGTGACAAACACATTAATTTGGAAATTCTTGCAAAAGTCAAATAATTGTCGGATTTTAATGTAAGTTTCAGGACATATACCTAAATATAGAAATTCTTTTTAAAATTAATATTTTAATTTTTGTTACATCTGTTACCCCATCTCCACGTAAATGTATTAAATTAAACAAATTTCTCTGGGGAAAATTTATTAGTTAAACGCAGGATTCATTGGGGAATCTAAATCATGAATTATTTTTTAAAACCATTTAGACCCTTTTACCGAAAATCTGTTCCGAATAAAAAATAAAAAATGCAATAAAACCATGACATTAATTTATTAGATAAGCTTTTAATTTCCTTAATAAATAATTTAAATTTCAGTGATAATAGTCTGAAGAAAAAAATCGATTAATAATGAAATTTTAAAAGAATTGTTTTCATTCTTGTTTTTTTTATTATAATAATTTATAAAGTTTCAAAAATATTTAAAAAATATTTTCAAGATTTGTAGACGTTAAGCTAGTTGATTATAAAATAAAGACTATATTTACTAATCTAATATTGAAAAGTTTAATACAAATTATCTAGCCTTCGTATTTTTTAAATAATTTTCAATTTTTTGTGTGTATTTAAAGTTTTTTGTATGATAATCTCTATGTGCGCATTAAAAGGTCATGTGTTTTAGGCTTTTTTCTCCTTGCCAGAAAAAAATTAGTACAATTATGTCACTTGTAATTGCCATAAACTTATCTCATCTCTCATTTGGCGAGGTGTCAACACATTTTAAATAAGGCGGACAGGTCAAAAAGTTAAACTCTGTGATTAAGAAATAGTTTTATTCTAAATTTAATGCTATAAATAAAGTAATGATTGTGTAAATCAGATTAATTTAATATAAACTTTGCTAATTTTTCAAAAATAATGTATCACAAATGTATATTTTATTTTTGCAAGATTTTTAAAACCTTAAAACCGAGAATTAACTTTTGTTTACAAATGTGTTGATCGCTTATAAATGGTCGAACAATTGAAAAATTAAGAAGAAATTTTAACATTTTATATTCCAATCAACAAAATTTGTTTGAAATACACCAGAGTATTTTGCTTACTGGAAATAGTAAATTTAATCAATTAGCTTTCAATGACAACTAAAATTAAAGTTTCCAGAAATTTAAAAGTTAGTTCTCGAAAATGAGTGACAACACCTAGTTTAATATTTACTTTTTTAAAAAGTGCTCAATACAGATGTAGAGTATTTGGAGATATATCGTTAATATTTTTGTTATATTAATAACATACTGCAACTAAAAAGCTATCCAGTGCATTGAGCGCTGAAACTTGATAACTTTTGAGTTGAAGTATGCTATTATTATAACAATAATATCTATCTATCTATCTATCTATCTATCTATCTATCTATCTATGTGTGTGTGTGTGTGTGCATGTGTGTGTTTGCATGTGTGCATGTATCAATTATTTTCAGATAGTTTGTAACTGTAAAGGAACAAAATGAATAAAATGACAACAGAACGATCTTTAGCTGATGCGTTTCGACCTCTGATCTTTATTAAGGCAAATGTAGGATTTATTTTTACAAATTTTTACACTTTGTTTCATTATCCTTAACTAATGTAGATCAAATTATTTTTTACCCGGAAAAATTAAAAGTTGCTGTTGATTTTGTCCCTAATTCTTTTATTCAGATAGAAGATACTTTGGAAAAGGATATGAATTTCCAGATATTTATTTTTCTTTTTCGTCTCACGGTAACATGTGTGTAGAGTTCTGGCAGACTACTGCGACTGTTATACTCATATTGCTGACGGCTATTTAACAGCTTTCTTTCATCGACCTCTATAACGAGCTACTATCTCACTCAGAGGAAGATTTTTTTTCACCTGCCTGAATTCTACTTGAAAGACACCAACTTTAGGGACATATGCAGATGAATATTCTTCTTTCTCATTATTATTTTATTAAACATAAAAGAAGCGCCTGAAACAACCCTATCGTTACAATTGCCACCGTTCAGTCCATTGGTCGTACAGGCATGGGTCGATCAACTACAAGCTATCTTTACAGCAAGGAAAGTGACTTCACAAAAGACAAAATTCATCTACGTTATTAAAAAGTTTCAACGGCGGTTGCTCATGAAATTCTGAATTTGTTAAATACAGTACCTGAGATGAACCAGTATAAAACGGTGAGAACGACTATTCTACACCGGACTGGAGTGACTAAAGAAAAGAAATGAACAAATCTCTTTGGCAATGTGTCAATTCGAAAGAGGACTTCTTCGCAACTCCTGAGAAAGCTGAGGTGTCTTCTCGAACCTCACATCATGTCTGAGAACATTCGGTGTCGGTTATACCTGAATAAACTTCCAAACAGTGTGAACCAAATTTGAACCGCTTGTGTGAAACTCACCAACCTGGAGAAACTGACAGAAACTACTAAGATGATTTACAAAAAAGCATGATGCAAGACACTAACCTAATACAAAATCTTCCTAACTCACAAATAGACCCTATTGGGCAGTCTAAGTTCGTCAAAGACAAGCTCACCGAGCAAGTTGAAGCCATATCAGCAATATTTTGACAAACAAACGTAAAAACATCCATATTTGGCGCAAATTTTCTCACATATTGCAACGTATTAGTAAGCATGGCTACGAATACACTGATAGTCAACGGTCGTCAACTCGTAATGTGAGGTATTCTTGATATCTTTCAACACTACTGGACGACAAAATGTTTCTCAAAATTCCATAGAAATTCCCTTGGATTGTAATCCCATTCAGGCACACAAACCTGGTATTACACTTTACTAAATACCTCAAATGAAAGGTCAACCCACACGTTATTCCCCGCAGAATCTCAGCTCAGTAAAATGCTAAATTGCAACAGAGAAATTTCAACACATGCGAATGTTAAAAAAATTTCGAACTGTCAAGAACGAGTGGTCATCACCGTTGCATACGGTACTGGAAGCATATCCTTCTGCTTGACTCTCATATGGTGATTTTCGACGCCTAGGTAGATGTTTGAGCATTTCGAGCTGACTATTATACCGCCAATATATATATATATAGTGATATATACATAGTGATATATATATATACTGATGAGTTGTGATACAGCTAAACAGATCAGTCTATGGATGACTATATATATATATATATATATATATATATATATATATATATATCATCCGTAGACTGATCTGTTTAGCTGTATCACAACTATATATATATATATATATATATATATATATATATATATTCATCCGTAGACTGATCTGTTTAGCTGTATCACAACTCATCAGTGATACATGAGTTGTGATACAGCTAAACAGATCAGTCTACGGACGACTATATATATATATATAGTTATGACTATATATATATAGTCATCCGTAGACTGATCTGTTTAGCTGTATCACAACTCATCAGTACGGTCAGACAACCGATTGCGTTTTAACCAGGATTAATACCCGACCGAATTGGCGTCAGTCGACGATTCTACCTCTGAGCTACTGGCTCTCGGTAGAAGGAAGCAGACTTTTTAGCGTGGATATTATCATTACACACGCCTAATAGCTGAGAGTGTTCTAATTCATTGCTGAATGAACGATGCGTAGATGCCAAAGTAGATACTGTTTTTCAAAGTCCTACCATTCTTCCAGAGTGTTCGATCAGGGTGTGAGAGCGTAATCCACATGAAGGGAACCAACAGTTTTACAAGTCCGATTTCTCCTCCGGCATTTATTTATTTATTTTTTTTTACAAAAATGCACAATAAAACAAATATTGTAGAGCATAATATAAGTAATTTTTTTTTTACTTAAAATTAAAATAGTTTACATTGAGACACGCAAATTTCTATGTTTCGAGATTTTATCACGTCGTCAAGCAATATTAGATCATTGTTGAATACAGATATATATGAGCTTTGATTTCAGGACATCCAGAATTGTGATATTTGACAACTCAGTGAATAAATAAACTTAAATTTATTCACTGAGTTGTCGAATATCACAATTCTGGATGTCCTGAAATCAAATCTCATATATATCTGTATTCATGAAAACATGTGCAACCCCACTTTATACAAATACATATAAACTGGGTTCGAACAATAGAGTCAAGTAGAAATTTGTGGATTTTGAGCCCTCTGTATGATCTTGAGTTCAATTATAGAATTGTACTAATTTTATTTGTATTTAAATGCATATTAGAAACCAAATTTTCACATTTCTAATAAAAAAGCATAAGCTTTATGTCTCAAGACGCTGAAATCTTTCCATTTAACTCATTTAGACTTCTTTGGTGAGGACTTCTCATATACATGTACGATATTCGTGTATAGTGTGCGAATAAATATGCAACACATTCTCCGATAAATAACTTATATCATCAAGCAAAAAGTTTTTTCTTTGTAAACTAACTTTATAAGCGCTCATAAATATTAATAGATAATATATATTGATATTTACGAGAAAATTTGTTAGTGACTTCAGAGAAATAACTGTGAACATCTGACTCATCGATTTCCGTTTTCCATATATTTATTTAATAAATAATTTGATTATTTTATGTATTTTGGATTGCTTAAAAGTTTCCTACCTTTCATTCACATTGCAAAGAAGTTTTATTAAAAAACAAAAACTTGACAAAATTCATCATCTATATTGGAATTATGCCCCCAAGAATATATATATATATATATATATATATATATATATATATATATATATATATATATGTTTGCTATTTATTTCTTCGAAATTTAAAATAGAAAAAGTTTTGCTATATTTTTCTGTCCAGATCAGTGATGTTGAGCTTGGCAATGAAACCTTCAAATAAAGAAAATAAAAAAGTGATTACCTTTTCAAAATTGAAAATGTCAAGACTTCTATATCCACCTCGAGTGCATTGTTCCGTTAACTTGAATTTAGTAAAGAGTCTATTATTACAAATATATATAAAGGCACACATTGTTAGCTAGCTAACTAGATAGAGACATAGATTCTCATAATCATAAATATGACAACTAGAACAATGATTATTTATTTTAATGTCATGTCGCTTGAAAACGTATGCAATTTTCATCATACTTTTTAATTATCTTCTCCTTCTCATAGGTTGGTTACTCCTCAAGACTAGAGAACCTAGTCAACCGACGGTTTAATCCATGGCTGGGGCGTGGGGAGCAGAAAAGAACCGGAAACGAACAGCAAATGAGGTCGGGTATAGAAGTCGGCTTCTTCGATTCCACTTTCATGTCTGGTAAACCTTTTAAGCCACCCGCAAATCCAGGCATTTGTTAAACATTCAAATTGGGAAAGGGAACGCTATTATACATTTACTCCATTCTTTTTTTTTCTGTTTCAGTCTGTTCACTATCTATCTATCTATCTATCTATCTATCTATCTATCTATCTATCTATTTCAGTCTGTTCATTATCTATCTATCTATCTATCTATCTATAAACAGATGTGCCCGTATAAGCTAGCTATTTGCTCAAGTATAAAGCTGTACTTACTATATATATATATATATATATATATATATGTGTGTGTGTGTGTGTGTGTGTGTGTGTGTGTGTGTGTGTGTGTGTGTGTGTGTGTGTGTGGATATACTCATGCCAGCGTCAGATTTATGGATGTAGAACTTTGGAGTGATGATTGTCAGTTTTTCATGAATTCTCTCGGAAATCGCTCGCAGACATGTTTCTCTCATTAGATTCTCTCAAGCCAACTCCTGAAACCACTTTCCCATGTGTGAATCCCTCATACAATAGAGAGATGAAACAAGATATGGGAATGATTTGTTTTACGCACCCACAAAAACTAAGGTATCCAATCCATAAGCAGGCATACAACAACTGTTGCACCCTGCTAAACACACAGTCTTGCATACATAGACACACATATTTTACACAATGGATAAAAATCACTGGAAAAGTTGAAAAATTCACCCCATTACAAAGAAAAATCCCCCCCAAAACGAAAATGTAGTTCATAATTATGACACATTTCTTAGTTTTCCTTCATCAAAAATCGTCATAGATTGCAAGCCGGGACTATTTCTTTTAACATAATTGCTTTTTTGTCTTGGGTTTTTCTTGTGCGCTTAAATTCGTAAAGACAAAATAACAAAAAGAAAAAAATCATCAGAACAGTTACCATGAAAATATTTTTTTCATAAAAGTCACTCAGATACTGTGCGTTATTTTATAGATATTTCTTTAGACTCTGATGATATGAACTGTTCATAATAAATAAATAAATAATTTGTTTTGATAAAAAATTTTAAAAATCGCTTTATAACATGCTTTTTAATAAGATTGAACTGAGCATATGGGAAATCGCTTCTTTTTTCTGTTTTATTAAGGATGCTCACCTAACCAGTACTGTACTATCAAATTTTACAATTATTTATAAGTATCAGGGTAGTTTATCTATTTGTAAATATTTATTCTAAACGTTTTTACAAATATAAGTACGTATTGATGCTGTCTAAAACTTTAAAGCTCGGCTTTATCCGATTTCGATCAATTTCTATTTAATGCTGATCTATTATCTTTTCTGCATATCGTTCATTGTAATTTCACACCAATTGAAGCTGTTCAATATTTTTGTATTTTTCAGTATGATTTTATTTCTGAATTATGACAAAAATAAATGTTGTAATTTAGCTGTTACAAAAATACGCGTTCTTTTTATGGATAAGTTAATGACAAAAATAATATTTACCAAGAACATGATAAGTTAAATTTCACCCCAAAATAAGCAGTGAAAGTGTGAAAGAAAACTGAGATTAGGGAGGTTTGAGGAAAGTATAAAAGATGAATGGTATTCATGAAGGTACAAGGTGGTGATTGATGTTGTATTTAAATTTTTTAAGATTGTAGTTATTGGGGAAGCAAATAAATGGAAGGTGTGAAGTTTTATTATACTAACTTCTGTAAATATCTTATTACACTAACTTCTATAGCTATTTTAATAAACTAACTTCTATGACTATTTTATGAACGACCATCGCTGAGTATATATACCAGGCTCTCTATAAGAACAGCAAAGCTCGAACTGGATATCTCCATAGCGTTTGATAGAATCTAGCACGCTGGTCTTCTATGCAAGCTACAGGGCTATGGACGATTGTTTGATCTAATCCAGTCATTCCTTTCAAATCGCGTAATGAAGGTAATATTGAACAGACATGCCTCCCGATATTATACAAACGCGGGTGTCTCTCAAGGCTATATTCTAGGTTCTGCGCTTTTTCTTATCTTCATCAACAATCTCCCTGATGTAATCAGATCCCAAGTAGGCATTTACGCTGACAACACCACTATTTACTCCCGCCTCGATCAGAACTCCGCTGAAGCTGACAAAGTGAACCTCGTTTCTGAGCTTGATAAGTACTTCCAATCTGTAGTAGATTGGGTTAAGAAATGGCTCGTGAATTTTAATGCTTCTCTATGTTAACCACCATAGTCAATCACTCCTACCCTCCATTAGCATGGATCAGGCTAGTCTCCCTGAAAGCAAAACACTGCGCCATCTCTGCCTAACTCTCTCAGCAGACCTCAAGTAGAATGACTACATCGAATCCATAGCTAAATTTGCTGCTAGAAAGATCGGTTCACTGTGTAGGGCCAGGAAGTTTTACCTTTCTGAATCCATCCTGCACATATATAAATCGCCTATGCATTGAATTCTGCTGTCACGTCCGGTCGGGTCCCCTTGCTATTCATCTCGGGTTTCTTGAAAAAATCCAACGGAGAACCTGCAATGTGATCGATCTCGACTTGGCTGCACTCACTTTCTCACCGGCTTTATGTGGCTTCCCTCTGTCTCTTCTATTAATACTCTTACGGCTTCTGCTCCGATAAGCTGAGCTTCCTGGTGCCTCCTCTGCATGAATTTACTCGAGCTACTAGATTATCAAATAAGTCCCACCCTTTTACAATGAAACCAATAAAATGTAACCGCAACTTCTACTCTTCAGCTTCTTTTCACGCAATTCCCACCTTTGAAATTCCCTTTCGTATACTTGCTTCCCTGACAGCTACAATTTCCAAGAATTTAACTTGTAAAGTCAGTTGTCATCTCCTATCTCCCTGACTCGCATCCTTTCCCTTATGTTCTTTCTCCCGCCCACTCTACTCTCATCAGCTCTGTTAAGACCAATTTTGTCATCCTTCTCTTACCTATTCTTTGATACTCCCTATACCTTGTTCCTCTTTCTCGTTACTCTCCTGTTACGTAATCCCCTGCGCACCAGTGGCAGTAAAACTGTCTTGTTTGGGGTGAAATGTTTATAAAAAAAACTAACTTTATTTTATTATTTTATTACTTAATTTAAATCTAAGTACTTCTTAAATAAAATGACAAATAAAGAATGACAGGCTTTAGTGAATTTTTTCAGGGAGCTATAGTCTTCCACTTTTCTTACCCTAAGTAAATAATCAAATAACTTAGGCAGATTTTAGAGATTTGATTATGTCTCACGAAAAACTTACAACATATATCTACTAATGTACATAGAATTTATATTGACTGTATATTAAATATTCTTTGGTGAGAACCCTGCAACAATGTCTCTTTTATTCAACAGTGTATCACTTCCCTATTTTTCTTATTAGCGGGACAATAGCGGAATATTACGAGAAAATAACCCCATCGATTCTGAATATGTGTAATGATAAAGTACCCGGATATTTTCCTGAAGTTTATAGAAATCAACTAACTCCAAGCAACAATTTATGTATTGTTTCTAAGCTGCTATTCGTACTTTCTTTTCTTTTAAAATTTTGGGGCTAAACACCTCTATTTCTAAATTTAATTTTTGTAAAAGTAAGGAAGACTTAGCCGAAGTGGAGATCTTTATTCTTTCATACTACTTTGCTATTATGTCATATTGCACACTTCAATGGGATGGGATTGTTTTTTGTTTTGTTTTCTAGAATAACTTTAAATTCACATTCCGAAATAGTTTTGGACGAAAAGTCTTTGACTCGAGCTCGTACAGGAATTAACAGATCAGCATATCTTTGAATAAATACCAAATGTAACCGCATTAAATTATCAGTTTTCACTCAGTAAAACTAAAAATTGTTTGGAATCAAAATTGGAGACAATTTATTATCATCAACATGAAATTCTATTTTCATAATCATTTTGCAATGAATGCAATAGAAATCTCATGTCCTTGCTTTCTCTGGGGTTCAGTGTCTTTCTCAGGGTCCTTTGAACTCTGAATTGGCAAATTTTATTTATTTTGCATTATGCATTGAATCTGCCGTTAGATTTAAATCTTTTATATCTGTTAACGGAACGATCGTACTCAGTATAGATCATCGTCTTCGTTCCAATCTAGTGGTTGAGCGAAGAATACATGACAATGTTAATTTAAGCGAATCTTTGATAAGTAATCAAGATTTTTATTTAACATTGACTTTTGGGGACACACAATATTTTAATGAAGATTTGTACGCGTTTTATGATTTTAAATATTGTTCAAAATCTACTGTATAAATTTCAAAGGTGGTAGGTAAGAAGAAGACAGAGTAAGGTAAGGAGCAAGAAAAGGTAACCATGGCAATGATGATAGATTTCACACTGCGGAAGAGTAAGTGTAAATGCACTATTATAATTATTACTTCTTTTTTTTATTTCTTCTAGAATTTATAATTATTGCAAAAATAAATAAAGTTAAACTCTAGACATATCCTATAATATAATATAAAACTTTCTACAGGGGTTTATACTGTTATATTATTAATGAAACTACTGTAAAGTTCTGTTAGTCTCTAGAACCTGGCCTTCCGATTTAATCAAGCAAATCATACTACTGGAATATGCCTTCAAAACACTGACAAGCTTCTGCATCCAACTAGACCAAATACCTAGGAAAAGGAAACTCTAAATGCAAACATACAACTTTGTGACCTTACACCCATCATTTTTAGGGTCAAGTAACTGGACCCTTGATTTCATTTGATTCGGCACAATCCAAAAGATTATTCTATTTTTAAAAAAACATAGCGAAGGCCTGACTTGTTGTTTATGCACATAATTATAATAACTCTAATCTTGCATGTAAACATCTTAATTTAATTTAATTTAATTTGTCGCTTGATGAAGAACCGAGAGACAACCACATCCCCCGGAAGCACCCTTGCAATCAGGTAATTCTATCCAGATATAACACTACTTGGTAGACTCAGAGAAGAGGAGGAGAAAGAGTGTCTAAAAAATCTTGCCTTCATACTTTCCAGTTGGCTTAGTGCGTTAAACAAGCATTTTTACAATCAGTGTTACTATTTTCACTCTTTTATTTATTTATTTATTTTCTTCATTTGGAGTAGATAGACTTAACTATCGCCCGGTTTAAACTCCACCCACGTCTATTGAACAGGTGAAGAGGCTCATCCCTTGATTCCTGCTTTGGATGTGGTTTCCGGCTTTCTCTTTTCCAATCTTTTCACTCTTACGTATCCCTCTGCGCTTCAGTGGCGTTACCGCCTTGCTCGGGGTGATATGATTAAAAAATATACTAGCAGTATAGCCCGACGTTGCTCGGTTGTAACGAAAGCTTTAAAACTAATCCATGGCCCTGGAGCTCAGACTCTTTGGACGTTGGCACGAAAGACTAAAAAGCAATAGTTGTTTCCAGTTAAAGCGAAACAGTAGACTGATAGAAAAATGAATGGATGTATGTCAAATTTTGATTTCCTGGTAACAATATCAAATAAGTTTTTTTCGTCGTAAACTGAATTTTGAAGGCTAAATAAGTCCTCTGAGTAAATGGTATCATGGCTGAGACTAAGAACTACAATTATACCTACTTAGAGCCAAACCCGAAGCAAAAGCTAAAATATAAGGGCTGAAAAGATACAGACATACAGGCAGATAAACACACACACAAAAACATCTTGCCTTTTTATATATATATATATATATATATTATCAATTTTCTGCACTATTGTGAGAACTGCAACATTGAAACTTCTGAATATCGTTTCTTGTGTCTTTGTCTATGAGTGTATCAAATTTGATTAAAATCGGACCACTCCTATAACCAGATTTTTTCGATTATCGATTTTCGATATTTATCGGGGGTATCTCGACACAAAACCTAGCTAAGAACACTCGCAGACGCTTATCGTACAACTGTGTAAATTTTCAAGAAAATCGGTTCAGCCGTTTCGGTGTCTATAGGTAACGGACACACACACACACACATACACACACACATACAAACACACACACGTTTAGATAGATATGAATTTTCTACCAAATAAAAACTAATTTTTAAGATTGCCCACTATAAAGTTATAAATATGAGACACAGAAAACAGAATTTGAGTAATTGCTCTAATTGCATATACGCCAAATCGGATATCGTCATCTCTGTTTTCAGCGAGATCCGCTTACCGAATCAGGAGATTCTGAAATATCATGAAGTCGGCTATAATCTCTATCAGTCAGATAGACCATAACCAAAGATTTGTCTCTTTATTTTTAGCTTCATCGTAAACAGGGAGAAAACCCTCAGTTTTTCAGAGACGCCTTCTTCATAGCCCTTTGCAAAAATAAGAAAGAAAAGTTAACCTCCTCGAACTTCCGGGAATATTACTTACATTTCGAATGAAAGCAAAAATACGAGAATATTACTGCTTAATACACTCGTAATTCAGTTTGCTGACAATCGCCTCCTGAAAAGTCAGTGCAAGTTAAACAAGAGACAACCAATATGTATTTGTCCTAATACATATCCAAGAAAAATGTTGAGAACAAAATAAATATCAAAACATTACCATATTTCGTCACTAAGCAGGTGTATACTCTTAATAAAATTAGGTTGCTCATCATAGCTAAGTATATGCGGTGGAACTTAACCGAGTTAGTTAAGGCAGCAACGTTTCCAAACGTTAACAAATTGCAAATGACCTTAAGCAATATCTGTGTTTTCGCTTCCACACAGTTTTCATTAGAGTTCAGCATGATTTTGAAAAGACAACAACTGAGATGAATCACAACCTATATATCTGCATGTGCCAAAACTGAAACTTCTTCATCCTGAAGAGTGCCAGCACGTATGCAATAGTTCAGAGAAACTCGTGTTCAATAATGCAGTTTTGGTTGTTGACTTATAGGCGGTCATCTAGTAAATAATGCCCTTCTTAGCAAAGGACCTAAAACTTTTCCTTGTGGGAGTAGGATTTTAAAAGATACTCATTTTATACCAACCTGCATATAAACAGGAGTATCACTCACTTTTCATGCTTTTTGACAAAACGAAGCTGAAAGGAGCCCAGAACCTCATCTACTTAGGTTGCATCATATGTTTCTACATCCGGCTGGACAACGTAATAAGCAAAAATCTCTCTATCTGGAGGAGCAATAACCCTCCAAAATATACAAAACGCTCACACTACCCACTTTCGCATACATAACCTTACCTAGTTAATATACTAACGTGTCATATACGCTTACTCGAGCGCTTTCATCAGCGTTGACTGCATCATCGTACTCGCTAACATCCATGTGTTAAAGTCAGCAAGTATCACAAGCACAGACGTTATGCAGCTCTTGTTGAATACGCTGTCGTCGGTAGACAAAGAAGTAATCGACAAAGTGACATGGCAACACTCTATCTGCCGGGTAACCTTTTTTTCTGAAGCAAACAGAAGAAAAATAGAAGAGCAAAAGCAGTACCGCAAGAGATGGATAATTTCTCCAGTTTATCAGATTTTTTCTATAAGCCAACATAAAGAAAGGTATGAGAATCTTGTATGTCTCTCTGGCTAATTGCTGGACAATCTGCAGAAGACACAGAAAATCCATCTACATGATCGTTCGCAAAGCAAAACCATATTGATTAAAAAGGAAGAAATTTTAATAATATCTTTCCCGTTCGAATTTCTATGATAAGTATTTATCATTATTTATAAGGAATTTCCAGCTGAATCTTTTAATCTTAATTCTTTTTAGTAATAGTCTTTATTTTTACTACTGGTGCTGTTTTCATTGAGTCTGATTCTGTACAAGCCTAGATAGCGATTGAACTTACAGTCATTTTGCTGCCAAATTCAAGTATAGACACTTTAATTCACTAGACTATTTCTCGTGGGACAATCCTGAATCAAGTCATGAGAACCATAAACATAATTTTCTTAGTGCAAAAATAAAACGGATTTCTATGACTGAGCTAACAGATAACAAATCTCCAAATTTTATCTTTAAAATAATAACTAATCTTCACATTTAACATTAGCTTTGCTAGCAAAAATAGAAGAATCAAGGAAGATGTGAAATATTATTCCTGTCTGTCTGTATGTATGTATGTCTGTATGTATGTCTGTATGTATGTCTTCGTTATTTCAAAGGATTGTCGGGAAGGATTCAGAAGATCTGTAGTTAAAAAATGATAATACTCAGAAGAAACTCAACCTTACAAAGGAATCTCTATTTTGTCATGTCTTTACCCATGACCGAGAAATGTGTGCACATATATCTTTTCAGTTGTGACTAAGTATGTTATAACTCGGTTTCTATCGGTTATAATGTTAACTTTTGCTTAGACACTCGCCATGACGTCTATACAAAATACTCTGAAGAATGACTCCAACGGTTTTTGGCTCAATGGAATTCTTTATTCAAGCCTCTACACTGGGGTGGGGGATGTTATTTACTCAACAACAACACCCCTCTTTTGAAATTTCTTCTATTATTAAATATTTTATTTTTTATTTATTAGTATCAACCCTTCTTTTTTCTGGTGAGTTCGCCAATGTACTTAACTTTGTATCTTCTACGTTTAAGATCAACCTCCATAATTTTTGTCGTTCCTTTTTTCTAGAAATTGTATGTGTGCGTTCAACGAATTCTTAGGATACAAGAAAATCAAAAACATTATTAAGTACTTTCATAGGTTCTTCCTTTTTTGGGGCCTTTCTTCGGTAAACCTTTTCTTTAGCTGATGTTTCTTATGCTCTCATTTTTTCTTTTAATATGTATATCTTCTTTCTAATACATGAAAACTATCACACCGTCTTCCTATATTTCTTTTCCATCTTTATACACTTTGAGATCACTGTTTGGTCAATTTTGTAGAATTCAGTGTCATTTTGTGAACTGTTCTTATTCTTTTTTACTTGATAACAAGATGTTGAACACCGATTTAATTTTTCTTGCGAACCCTAACCCTAACCCTAACCATGCCTTATGGTGTTGGTGTTATCCAGTAAACTTTTTTCAAAGTTCTCTTGAAAGTACGCACAAACCATTCAGCTTGTCCGTTTGACTTTGGATGATACGGAAGGGTAGTAATATGTTCAATGGGGATCATTTTACAGAAATCGTCGAATTCATGATCACTGAATTGTGTATCCTTATCCGAGACTACGTTATCTGGAATGTCATACCTTGCAAATAGTCCATGTAAAAATACACTGTCACCAAAGAAGGTTCTTTTTTTAACTTACAAATTTCAGGTCACTTAGTAAAGCTATCCACTACCACAAGATAATATGATTACTTTATTGGATCTGAAAATATTATGTGCAGTTTTGACCGTGGCGTGTCTGTTCTTAACCTTGTATTTTCGTGTTCGGTAATTTTGCTGCTTGAGCACAATCTCTTCAGGTTGTTACTACTTTTTTTCAATATATTGATTCATTTTAGTCTAATATAAATAGATTTTCATAAGAACTATCTTTCTTGAAATTCGCGGATGTTCTCTATGAAATAGCTTTTTTAATATATACAGGTAATACAACTCTTTTTGTGAGTATCAAGTCTGGATTACGTTCATTCTTACTTTCTTTTAGTCGTTTTTTATTTCTGCAATAAACATGTCTTGTTCTGCTTTTTCTTTTATTTCTTCCAGAGCAACTGGTACTTCGCGTACTTCTTCTTCTTCTTCTTTGTGCCCCGTCCCTTCAGGACGTAGGCGATCATGGTTCTCCATGTCTCCCTATCTCTTGTGGCTCTTAGTATGTTTGCTCCTGTTGCTCCTGGCAACCCCCGTTCCATCATCCACTTGATCAGACCCTGCAAATATGCTATCCGCCGCTATCTGTCTCTCTTTCCTTCTATCTGACCAGTCAGTATCAGGTTCTCCAGGCTCTCCTTCCTCAATGCGTGTCCCAGGAACTTCAGTTGTCTCTTCCTGGTGCTCAGTATCAATTTCCTTTTTGTTGCCATTCTTTTCAACACCTCATCGTTGCTTGCATGCTCAGTCCAAGATATCCGTAGCATCCTTCTGTAGAACCATATTTCGGCCACTTCCAGTTTTGTCCTCATTTTCGATGATATTGTCCAGCATTCACTGCCGTATTGAAGAACTCACATCACGTAGCAGTCCAGCACTCTTTTCTTTGTTTCTATTGAGATTTTCCTGTGTGCTAGAATTTACTCATCTTCTGGAACGCGTCCTTTGCCATGCCAATTCGCCTTTGGATCTCCGTGTCGCACTTTCCATCTCCTGTTAGAACACTTCCTAGGTACTTAAAATTTTGTAGTTGCTTGATTCTGATATCCCCCACCTGTATTTGGCATTTTAGGTTGTATCTTTTGCTGATGACCATGCACTCAGTTTTCTTAAAGTTTATTTGTAGTCCCTTTTTGTCACTCTCCACTGCTACTTTCTGTATGAGGTCTTGTAGTTTCCTTTCCGTGTCCGCAATCAGCACTGTATCGTCCGCATATCTTATGTTGTTCAGGTTGTGGCCTCCAATAACAAATCCTGGCGTGTCATCTAGGGTCCTCAAAATATTCTCGCTGTATAGGTTGAACAAATCCGGTGAAAAGACACATCCTTGTCTGACGCCTTTTTCTATCTTTGTGTATCTACTGAGATCGTTACCTGTCCGTATGCAGGCCGTTTGCTGCCAGTAGAGATTCTTGATTATTCTTATGTCTTTCCCGAAAATGTTGAGGCTTCCGAGCATCTCCATCAATTCTTTGTGTCGTATCTTGTCGAATGCTTTCGCGTAGTCAATGAAGCATGGGTACAAGTCTTTCATCATTTGTAATGCCCTTTCAGAGAGCATCCTAATCATGAATTGTTCCAGTGTCTTTGACGAACCCGCACTGTTCCTGCCCTATCTCTGGCCTGATTCTGCTTCTCGCACTATTCGTCAGGATTCTGACAATCAGTTTTGTAATGTAACTCATTAAGCTGATAGTTTTGTGTAGTTTACACTCGTTTGCACCAGCTTTCTTCGGTAGTGCTATAAATACCGATTTGCATAGGTCGTCTGGTATTCTTCCGCTGCTATAAATTTCGTTTATTATGTCGGTAATTTTTTCTATGCTATATTCTTCTAAGGCTGTCAGCAGCTCTATCACTATGCCGTCTGGGCCAGGTGCTTTGTTTCTGTTCATTTTGGCCATTGTAGCTTCCACTTCGAATTTTAGTATTTCCGGTCCATCCATCTCCTTGTCTATTCTCGGTTGTTCTCTCTTGTCGCAAAAAAGATCCTTTATATATTCTTCCCATCGCTGGAGTATTTCCTCTTTCTCTAATATGATTGTTCCTTCCTTGGATTTTATGCATCCAGTTGAGGAGCAGGTTTTTTGTCCTGTCAGTTCTCTTATCTCTTTATGAATCTCTGCTTTGTTGGTCCTGCTCAGTCTCTCTACTTCTGCGCATTTGTTGTTGAGCCATTCCTCTTTGGCTTGTCTGCATTTGTTCCTTATCTCCCTGTGAATTTTCTTGTACTCTGCACCGTGTCTTGGCGTTATTTTTTGTCTCCTTTGCATCATGTGGAGGATCTCTTCGGTCATCCACTCGTTGTTTCTTCTGCGTCTGATTTCCTTTGGGGCTATGTTGTTCGCTGAGGTCACCATCGCTTCTTTTAGTGAATCCCATTTTGAATGCCCTTTTCCAATTTGTTCTTCATATTTCTTTCTCACGCTGTTATTGTATTCTTTCTGCAGGGTGAGGTCGTCCTCTAGCGTGTCGTATTGCAGCCTTGGTGATGTGCTGGGCTTCTTCAGTCTTCGGAGTTTCACTTTTAGTTTGCAGATGACTGGGACGCGGCCACTTCCGCAGTCGGCACCTGGGTATGTTTTGCATTGGACCACTGCGTTCCTGAATCTCTTGTTTATAGTTATGTAGTCTATTTGGTTCTTCGTGTCGCCTCCTGGGCTTTTCCCTGTCCATAAACGCAGTGGGTGCTGTTGGAACCAGGTGTTAGTAATAACCTGGTCATTGGCTGAGCACCATTGGATCCATTTTTCTCCTCGTTCGTTGCGCTCTCCTAGTCCGAAGTTGCTGTTCGTGTCCCCTTCTCTATTTTTACCTACCTTGGCATTTAAGTCCCCTATTACAATCCTAATTTCTTGGCCTTTGCACTGAGCCTTGGCACTGTCCAGTACTGAATAGAAAGATTCTATTTCGTCCTCCGAGCTTTGAGTTGTCGGCGCATAAGCTACTATGATAGCTATATTGAAGGGCCTTCACCGCGGTTTAACCAAGAGGACTCTCTCTGATAGTTGCCAGTATCCAAGGACACATCTCTTCAATATTTTTTGTTTCTATTTCACATTTTAGAGCTGCAATGACGATGTCCTCAATGACAGTTGGTATTCCATCCTAAAATCTTAATTTATTCGTAAGTTGGTACCCCAGCGTTGTAATCTATTTAATGTATGCATAGGAATTATTTCTTCGAAATATAAATTGATAATAGAGGTCTGCAACCGAAAACTTTTTCTGTGAATAAATTTGTGAAATATTTTACTCAAAAATTATTGCTAATGCCTCTTTTTCGATATGGCTGTGGCGTCGGCGTTTATTACTTGAAATTTCACTTTGGATTGGAAACACCGACCCAACTCATACGACAGAACATTCGAAAAAAGATTTTTTTAATTCTTTGTTTAAATTTTTTCTCTTCGCTTTTTAAACCTTTTTTCTACTTATGTTTTTGCAAAAAAACATTTATAGGCAAATTTCAACGCTCAAATAATTCCACTCAGTAACGAATAAATTCGTAGTTTTCTAACACATAAGCATCAGCTTTTACATTTTTCTTACTGCATGAAACCTTACAAGTCATTTTGCCAATAAGAAATAATTTTTCACCTTTCCGATTTCCTTTCATGTGGCTTCAATAATTGTGATAGCAATACCAGAGTCTAGTAACATTTTTATATCCACATTATAAATTTTCACATTCACAATTTTTTTGTTTCCTGTAAGAAAGATTTGAGAGCAGCCCAACATTTACGACAAAAGAATCACTAACTTCTGGATAAACGGTAAGCCTCGTTCTTGCATAGCACATTTCTCAGGGATGGAAAGTTCTTACGAGCGTTTTCTTTCCAAGATTCGCCATTCTCGTTCGATTGCAAACACATCCGGTCTAGGAAAGAAATATGAGGCATATGTTGACGAATTTCAACGCGTTTTGAAAAATGGAGGTAACAGATCTCCCAACATAGCTTGGGAGCCATGCCTTCCCAAAAGTAGGATAACAAGTCTCTTACTAATGACATTAGCGTGACAGACGGAAAGGAAAGTACAGAGAGTCGGTAAAAAAAGAACCGGGTAGATGTGCGAGGCACATACTTTCGCCCTCGAACTTTTCTCGCACCTCCAACCAATTAATTTCCAAGAGGACATCCGGACCAAATCATATGTGGAGTATCTTAACCGGCTCGTCTATCCAGACGAAAGGCCCGTGAAGAGAAACTCCCTTCCACGCATCCAACCACAAGTCAACATATTTATCGCGATTAATCTTAGACCCCATCACCGTCTCGTACACTTTGATTTCTTTGCTGACTTCGTTAATCTCAGCTCTACTCGAAAAAAGAACCGGTGCGAGACAATACGAAAGGTTCCGATCTTACTCTATTTATTTCTCGGATCCAGGTGCGTGTAAAACGGTCCGAATCCTGTGGTAGAAAGGACAGCTTCGAGAAATCGATGGTCAAACCTATCGAATGCGTTGAACTGATCTAAATTGATCAGCGCGGCTTTATTGTCTACTTGCTTGATGATCAAACGTACGAAATGAAAGTTGACATGAATAGTCCTTCCCTTCACTGTAAATCTACTTGGGGGCAACCACACTAGAGAGTTAAGATATTGGCTAAAATATTCAACTCTGTGTGTAACATTGTCAAAGTTGATAATTACCTGTCCCATTTCCACTGTTTTTGTTCTTGCATAGCAACTTGATCATACTACCGGTGAAGATTTGATGTATATACACCTGATTCATGCAGTTATTGTCAATCAATACCAGCAAAAGTACAAAGACGAGTGACTGCCTCAACTACAGTTCGTAAGGAAGACCACCTGATCCCGGACTTTTATTTTTTTTCCGGCCAATGAGCTTCACCACTTTTCAGATCTCAGACTCTGTGATAAGACCCATGTACTCAACGCTTCAGCCGCCTCGAGGCGAAGAAAATTGGCCAAATAGATGTCAAACTGAGAAAAATAGACCGTGAAAATAATTTCGAAAAGCCGCATATAATGCGCACGTTTGTTACAGTTCACCTGTCCGGCAATGCTAAGCTCGCGATATGTTGCCTTGATGCATTTAGAGCCTCTTTTGCACGCAGTTGTGCGGCCATATTCGTTGCCTAGGAATACATTCTTTTTAATCTAGCTCTAACTGCTAGAGCTTGATCCTTCTTGATAAGCAAAAAGAGGCCAACTCAGGCGTAGCTAAGGCTACTTTCCCACTATGACAGGATTTAATCAGCCGATCAACTTTTAACATGTCATTTGCGATTGAATCGGCGATGATAATCAGCAGCAAAAGTGTGAAAGGAGCTTTTTTCTGAAGGAGCTGGAATATCTACTGAGCTGGATATGTTTTTTAAGGGGATGGGTGTGTGAATTAGTTTTTCTGATAGTTTCATTTCAGGAGAGGATGGGGTAGAAATTGAGGGGTGTGCTGCTATTTTTGTTAGTGAATCTTTTGAATTAGCATCTAACTGTGCTCAGATAAGCTTTATTTTCTCCGTCTTTTCATATTCAGGCTTAAATTTATTTTCTAATTCTTGAAATGTGATGTTTTTTTTAGGTCAGGCGTCGCCTTTAACGCTGGTAGGAGTGGGTCTGTTCCTATTTTTAGTACTTGGGGTTCAGGAGGCTGAGATCCTGCTGTCTGGCGCTTCCCTCTGAACCTACAAGCAACCAGCCTTTACAACTTTCACAACTGCACAAGCAGCGGCCAAAGACTTTTCGGGGAATGTGGCTTGTGAACAAGACACAACCAGCGGATTGACCGGTCGCTGGCCTGCCCATCAGAGAAGAAACGTAATTTACAGCTGCAGCTAGAGGGAAGTCTGGTCGATAGGAGCCTGAATTCCAGACGACTTCTTCTCTGTGCAGGAAGAGGAGAGATGAACAGTCTCTCAACACTTCCAACACATTGGCCGGCATTTTCAGGCCCCCTACATCAAGACCATTGGGGATGGAGATGAAGGTTTCATGGCCCAACATGATAACGAAACAGCATTCTCTAGTCAAGTTATCACAGGTGACACCCAGTATCTGGCCATATTGCGACAGGCATGCGGCAAGATGCTCCTGTGTAATTGGAAGCGGGATATCGAATATCGCTACATTAGTCCTTCGCTTGCCTTCATACTTAGTTCTTAATATCAAATTTTTCGTTATAATTTTTCGTCTGGCTGCAGGAACTTTTATGGTGAGCGAAACTAGTGGCTTGCCCAAAAAACTCAACAATATGTATACAATTAGCGGGGGAGAGAGACTTCCAACAACGAGGCGATTCCATGGCCTCGTCATTGTCACGTTTTTGTCTTTAATATTTTGATTAGTATGGTCTGCCATACTTTTTTCTTTGATTATATTTTGGTCATTATTTGCCTACGTATTATTTTTATTGTTTTTTCTTATTATTAATCTTGCTGTTTTTAGATGTAGGGTAATCAACCTAGTGGCATTTAGCCTGAGATAACTAAAAGTTACCCCATAAGAAAAAATAAAAAAGCCTAAGGAGGAGAGGGACGAAGAAGAAGACCGACATGAAACAAAAGAAAAGAAAAGAAAGTCAAGTGCAAACAGGAAACGGGTTTTAGTAAAAAATAAAGGCATTTTATAAATAACAAAATAGAAAGATCAAAATTAAAATATAATTTAACTCAGAATGGAATAAAACATACATTAACAAATTTACACCAGAAAAATTTAAAAAAATGGCGGTCTAAAGCTGAAAAAGAAAAGAAATACTGAAGAAAAATATAAAAAGAAAACGGCAAAAAAAGGTTAACAAAAAATTTTAAAAAATGGCAAAGAAAAATAAAATCACGATCGACTAAGGGATATTGGGTCAAAAGTTTTTAATGAAGTTTCAAAAATGCGCCTGCTGAAAATTTGTTTTTGGTGTAAACCAATGTATCTGAAAATAATCGAAAATAATACGACAAAGAAGACTGACTACAACGACTTTAAAGTCACTGGATTTCTTTCTTTAAGTGTCTAGACGAGTTCATTTAAGCACCGGGTGTGTGTTATTTACTCCACATCAGCAAACAAAGATGAAAACAACTGAGCCTTAAAAATAAAATTTGAGCAACTTCAAGAAGCCGTAATTAGATGTAAGACAATGAAGTCACACATGGCCAATCATATATAGAGAGAAAAGTGTGATCACTAATCCCAGTGGAATGGAGTAAAAATACTACACAGAGAAGAATACCAGATAATCATGCATTTGAAGTAATCTGCTCATATGCTAAGCAATGAAGACCACCTCAGTTGGGCAGCATATAAAAATAATGGCATAAAGAAGCCACTAATAATTAAAAAACAAATAAACAACGGCAGAGATAGTCATGCTTTTCAACAACAAATAATATTAACTATAATAGCAAGAGAGCGGCATCAGCAAGCAGGTAATAAGACCATTAAGTTTAAGGCTCACAGTTCAAGATTCAAGAATGTCTCACCGATTAATTGTCCAGTGGATTTAAGCGTTGGTCCATGAATTTAGTGGCATAGTCATTGCAAGTTCAATCAACGGCTTTCTGGAGAGTTAGCTCAGTCAGTAGAAACAATAAGCAATACAAAAAGAGAACAAGACGTGGTATCCCAAGGATGTATATCGGAATGAGAACAATCTTAAACTGTAGATTAAATCAACAATTCTATTCTCAATTCCGTGAAAATTAATCTGGATATCTGAATATTTATATCAGATGCCTGAATAGAGTTGAATAACAACAATTATAAGATTAGTAGTTCAGCTGTAAGTAATGTAAAATATATGACTTTGTAGGGTGTTTACTATTGATAACTGAATTAAGATGATTGTCCTCTATGTATAAATAATTTGATGAGAAAAATGAATTGATTAGACAATCAGAAATGATTGCTTTTTGAAGATTCTTAGAACCGAGAAGAAATTTTATATTGAAATATAGAAACTTTCATGTTGTATATCTAGGAATAAATATTCTCTTTAGAATATAATACAGTTTACATCTACGAAAAATAGTTAGGTTTTGATTAAAATATTTATTCAGCAATTCTTTTCCTCATCCATAGCATTATTCTTATTATTAAAACTGTTTTCTCACATTTACAGATGAAATAATTTCATGTTTAAAAACACTTTTTGTTTAAATCAACAATTTGAGCGATTAGTTATTTGACCTTCTTTAGGCATATATATTTCATCCATTTGTAATGGGAAAATTATTTTATAAATTTTCTTTTTTCTCGCTTTGTTTTCTCACTAATGCCAGACTGCCATTTTATGTTTAATTGTGATTATTGTGCAAAAAAAAAAAAAAGAAAAATGAAAAAATAGAAGCACGGATAAAGATGCATTTTATGTCTAGTGTATTATCTTCTTCATAATATTTCAACTTCAGAGTAGTATTTTGTTAAATACTGTTTTAGGCTCATTAATTTTACTTTGCTTGGTGCTGCACATCAAACAGTTCTTAATATGGAAACAAAAAAGGCGAGTATCCAAAAATATTATCAATTCGACTTTAGACTTTCGTAATTATTAACGAAATATTTGTAATTTACAAATCATAACAGGTGACAAATTATTTACTTTTGAAATTACCAGTATTTGTTTTTTGTTGTTTTTTGTTTTTTTTAATCATATCACCCCGAGCAAGTCGATAACGCCGCTGATGTGCAGAGGCCTACATAAGAGTAAAAGAACTAGATAGAAGAGAGTAAAGAGAAGGACAAACCATTTAGAAAGGAACAAGAGAAGGGAGGGAATACAGGTGTGATGAGAGTTGCAGAGGTGGAGAGAAATGAAAGGATACACATGGTGGTGAGGAAAGTGGTTAAGAGATGAGTATTGACTTTGCATTTGAATTCCTGGAGTTTGTAGCCTTCAGGAAAGCAAGAATAAAGAAGCGAGTTCTACAGACGGGACGTGCGAGGAAAGAAGCTGCAGGAGTAGAATTGTCGTCTGCATTTGGTTGATTTCACTGTGAATGGATGAGACCCAGTTGCCAGTCTGGTTGCACGAGTAAACATCTGTTGCAGAGGTACCAGTTACTTAAGTTCGTTGGAGTAGAAGCCATGGAAGTATTTATGAAACAGACAAAGGGAAGCCACATCCCGTCGGTGGGAAAGTGGCTGTATTCGAGCCGCCAAGTCGGTACTATCACATTACTGATTCTCCTTTGAAGCCTATCAAGAACACCGAGGTGAACAGCGAGGGCAGCTGACCATATATGGCAGCAGTACTCCATTCACGAACGAATGGTTGATTTGTATATATGCAGGATGGTTTCAGGCGGGAAAAACATCCTGGCCCGAGACAGTGACCTATTCTTCCTAGTAGTGGATTTAGCTATTGATTCAATGTAGTGGTTCCACTTGAGATCAGAAGAAAGGGTAAGTCCGAGTAGGCGCAGTGTATTGCTCTCGGGGAGACTTGCTTGGTCCATGCTTATGGGAGGCAGGAGAGGTTGCCTGTATGATTGACAGACAGCAGCTTGGTCTTAGACGCATTGAAATTTACAAGCCACTTTTTACCCCAATTCACCACATAATTTAGATCCTTCTCGAGATCAGCAGCGAGATTCTGCTTGTCCGCCACGCCGGGTTTCTTACTGATGCAGGAGTAAATTGTGGTGTCATCTGCGTTGATGCCTACTTGGCTCTTGACCTCGTCTGGGAGGTCATTTATGAAAATAAGGAAGAGCATTGGGCCTAGGATAGAGCCCTGAGGGACACCAGCGTTTGTACAGTAAGTTGTGGAAGCATGCCCATTCAGGACGACCTTCATTATGCAGTTATTTAAGAAGGATTGGATCAGATCATGCAACCGTCCGGTGACACGTAACCCCGTAGCTTGCATAGAAAGCCAGCGTGCCAAACCCTGTCAAAAGCCTTGGAGATGTCCAGAGCAACTGCACGAGCCTCGCCGGATTCCTCGCGGGCCTGGAACATGTACTCCGTAAGGGTCGTTAGCATATCGGCCGTGAACCTGGCAAAGTGGAAGCTATACTGCCTGTCGGAGAATAGTTTATGGGCAGTAAGATGCTGAACCATTTCAGCGTTAATAATGGCCTAGAACACCTTCCCGAAAATTGGTAGAAAGCTGATAGAGCGGTAGTCCGAGGGTTCACCAGCGTTCTTGAATACAGGAACGACAGAAGAAGACTTCCAGGATGCAGGGAAACAGGAAGCAGAGAGGCAGTAGTTATAGTTTAGAGGGGACGGAGGAGAGTTCGAGGCCAAATTTCTTAAGGACACTCACCGGGATTCCATCACCACTGCTCGCCTTATGAGGATCAAGTTTTGATATTACATGGGATACTACTGTCGGGGTAATGTATATATCGCTCAGTTTAGCCTCAGTTCTAGTAGGGAATTTGGGTGAGGGTACTCCAGATGAGACAAATGTGGAGTTGGATGAGAATCTGCGAGCAAAGCACTCGGCCTTGTCCGCTGATGATGTGAGGACCTCAAATTCATTGATTAAAGGAAGGATAGAGGATTTGCTATTGTTCAGCACCCGTTTGCATAACCGCCAATATTCCTTGGAGCCGAACTTGCGGTCAGCTATGCGCTGTCGCATTCTCTCAGCAAACAACCACTTGGCCTCATTCAGGATTCTCTTGCATTACGAGCAAACGTGAATAGGCGCCTATTGTGGTCAGATGACTGCTTCCGAAATAGTCGAAAGTAGTGATTCCTGTGGGCAATGGCGGCCGAGCAGGCAGAAGAGAACCAAGTGGAGGAAGAGGTTTGAGACGAAACTTCCTGGTAGGTATGAAGGCATCAATGCCAGCTTTCACCCAGGACGATATCTCAGAGATACAGTCATCAACTGGGTGATCGATCGCTTTTCGCCAAGGGATGTCGCGTAGGAAGTCGCGGAAGGTATCCCAGTCAGCTCTTTGATAGCAGTAGGAGGTTCTATAAGTAGGAGGCTCTTGGGAGGAGTGAGGGAGAGAGAAATATTAAGAGAGACAACGGCAAGGTCAGAGTTGCCGAGAGGGCAAAGCTGCAATACCTGGCAAGAGTCAGGTGCAGAGGTAAAGCATATAACTAGTAGAGAGGCGTGTCTAGAGGAAGTGCTTGGAAAGCGTGTGGGGAAGTCCACTACTTGCGTAAGGGATTTGGAAATGGCAAAGTTCATGGCGTGAATGCCTGCAGAATCAGTAACAGAGTCTTTAAGCCACTCAGCATGATGGGCGTTAAGATCTCCGAACACAAATGGGTGGTAGGAAGTAGGCTTATCTATATTGTCAGAAATGCTGTCTAGAAGGGAGCAGTCGGGAGAAGAGGGAAACGGTAAAGGAAGAAAAGGTAGTTCACTGAACTGAGAAGTGACAGACGGAGACATACATATTGGTGGGCAGTGGATTCGAGTGATGTCACCCTAGTTATAGGGAGGTGTTCACTAACGTAGACCCCCAGCCCATGCATGTGGACAGTGGAATCCCCGCTTAAGAGGGGAAGATAACCAGGGATCGAGAAGTCAGAGGAGGGAATTGATGAGTTGAGGTTAGTTTCACAGAGCGCTAGGATGTCAGGGGACTTTTCGTGGAGGAAAGCTTCTACGCTACAAAAGTTAGTACGAATCCCCCGGATGTTAGTAAAAGAAATGTTAAGAGATTTTGGTGGTTTGAGTTTGACTGGTTTACGGTTTTTTCTGATTCCGTTTATCATGTTACGGTTTGTTGGTAGGGAGGGACCTTGAGTAGAGGATGCAAGCGGTCATTATCCACGATATGCGCTGGAAACTGGCTCGGGCTGCATCATAGTGTAGCCTCGGGGTTGCCCACCGAAAGCGCTTGCAGGGACACCTATCCATGCGCGACATGGCACTACCCCGATATTATGCAACTGTTGATCAGAGCAGCCGCTCTTGACGCTACGCAAGAGTTAGAGCTCCTAACTACCAGTCGGAAGCAGCAACCAGGAAACTGCAAACCCTGTACTCTCACAATGATGAGACGTTGCCACCAACCAAGCGCATCGCAGGAAAATCACGGAAGCACCAATACTGGGGTCTGAGTAGAGAAAACCGGAAACCACATCCTAAACAGGGAACGAGGGTATGAGCCTCTTGATCTGTTCAACAGATATGGGTGGAGTGTGAACCGGGCGATAGTTAGATCTATCTACTCCAATTAAAAACAAAACAAAACAAAACAAAAATACATAGGGTGGTGGATTGCTAAATTTTAACGTAGTTAAACTCCAGTCAAAGAGATTTCTGCTAAATAAAAAAGAAAACAAAGAAAGAAAACCAATTAAGCATGAAAAGTTTAAAATTAAGATAAAAAATGACTTACTTTTAAGAATATTTAAAACAAAGCTGATTCCCATCCCAACACGAGGGTACTACCAGGAAGATAAAAATAATTTTAGTTAGTTTCTTCTGAGTTCTCTTCATTTTTGTGTTGTTCATGTATTCTTTTTCTCCGTCTCTTTCTTTCGCTCTCTCTCTCTCTCTCTCACTCTCGCGCGCGCGCAAGCACACATACTGTATTTGTACGTTTGTGCTTGTGTGTGTCATATAAATACGTCTGAGTGAGAATGTTTGTCTGAATTCGTGTATGTCTGTTAAAAAAAGAATTTTCTATACAAATCTTACCTGAAGGAAACGTGGCGGTGTTCGGTATAAAAAAAGAGAGAGAACGCTCACGTACAAAAGTGACGAGAATGACAGAAACTTCATGGCCTTTATTATTCTAGTATCTATTCTTTGGCGGTCATTGACGAATTTTTCTATTTTTTAATTTAATGTCGCTCACCGTTTTAATGTCATTTCAATCGGAAGTGATTATGGCAAATATTGGAATGTGAATAATTGCATGACTATTTCATACTTTCTCGAATCATTTATGGGTTATCAGTTTCATAAAAATATTTTGGTCAATATCATTATTCGACATTTTGCATTTTTTTATTTCATTCTTTCATATCGGCTTGGAATCCGTATTTCTTCTTAATGTTTTCCTCTGATCGCAGATTTTTCATTTTTTCCCCTAAATTTAATTCATTTTTACATAAAAAAAATTCACCTCACGTTCTGCGACCTTAAATAAATGAAAGGAAAATGTAATTTCCATTTCAAGGTTCTTTTTTACTGTCTTTTTATATTAAAATGAAAAAAGAAAATGGACATATTTTTCTTTCCTTTGCAATCTCCAGAATTACAAATTTCAATTTTTTTCATTCATCACCTACAAAACTTAATCCAAAATTACTTCTCTGCGTATAATTTTGCTCTGAATGCTGAATTCCATTTTCCTTATGATTCGATTATTGTCTGTTTATGATTTCATGTTTCTTTCAACGGACAAAACAGTTTAGTTATTCGGGGTCGACCTGTCTCGCCCGTGAACCTTTAGGAAATATGAAAATGAAAAGGAATCGAGTTGAAGTCTGAAGATAAAATCTTTCTTTAGTGCACTGCAAATGGATTTGATTGAAAAGAAAGAAAAAGAAATTATGGTTACATAAAAAAAAAAGAAACCGAGAGAGAAGGCAAATATTAAACTTCATTTCAATCGGGTAACAAAGAATGGAAGTAAAATGTCCATTTTGAACTGAAGAGCATCTATTTTTCGAGTCACTTCAACATAATAGATTTGCTCTTTGCAGCCACAAAAGGTGGTGGCGTATTGCGATTGTCGGATTGGGTCGTCGGAGCGAGATTTATGGCATAGTGGAGAGACTTGAGTCTGATGGCTGAGCGTGACGTCGCATATTAACTTGGTCCAGCGCAGGCAATCTGCGGCATCTCAGCCGGTGGACTGAGGCCCATGTTCCCATTACAGGCAGCGTTACATTTGAAAAAGGCCGACTGTGGAATATAGATAAGACTGGCCGACGCAGACGACGGCAATAAACAGTTTCTTTTGAGCCGCAAACCAAGAATCTACGAGATTTGGCAAAGGGTCGACAAAAAAAAAAAAAAGATAAAATAGAAAAGCAGTCCTAACAAAGTTAAGAGATTGTGGCTGTTGATGTCGATAATAAGTCACCGGTTTCGCTGACTTATTCTGGCAAATGTGTTTTCGATGGTAGCGAATTATTGTCTTAATTTTATATTTTGTCGTTTCCGATGCGAATCAGCATTATTTTTTTTATTGCAATTAAAATACCGTAGTAAGACTTGGGATTTCAAAAAGAGTACAAACTAGAATAGCGGAGTGCAAATCGAATTTAAAGAATGAAAATAACTTTTTCTGTAAAAAAAAAAAATTTGAAAATTAACTTTTCCGTTATAGATTTTAAGAACAAAACAAGGAAGGAAGAAAATCAAAACGTATCCAATTAAAATGTGTTTTGCGATGTCAACTATTCATGGGTCATCTATTCCTCAAAGCAGAAATCGCAGTCATTGATTGCAACACGTGCACACACACACACACACACACACACACACACACACACACACACACACACACACACACACACACACACACACACACACACACACACACACACACACACACACACTTTCTTTCTCGTTCTCTCTCCTCTTCCAATACCCGCTCCTTAAACGCAAATATTGTATCCAGCCTTCTGCATTTTTAATTGTTCTCAAAAATTATTCAGACAAATATTCTCATCTTTTTCATTTTAGCACAATTTTTCCTCCGACATTCCTTAATTTTCCTCAATTTTCCTTAAATGGATGTTGCTTTTGGTAGGCCAGAAATGACGATTATATCTTTGTTTACGTCATCACAAGGTGACAATAAGTTATAGTCTAACATATAAACCGAAAGGTTCTAATAAGCACGCGTACACCCCCACACACACACGCACGCACACACGCACACACACACACACACACACACACACACACTCACACACACAAAATACTACTTCGAAAAGTTTATGAAATAATTTTATTTCCTTTATTTGCTTTATTTCGTACCTGTTAGTATGACATCTATCGTGGAACGTTCTAAAAAATGAACTCCTACATTAACCAATCTTCCGAAATTAACGAATGAAAATTAATGAATGGTAATATATAATTTCTCGCTTGACCTCCGTATCATTGAAACAATTTCAACACTTTGGTGCAGAGAAGATAATATGTATTTTTAAGGAGGAAACCTATTTCTTCAAATTGGGAAAGGAAAAAGGGTAACTCATTTTCGAATTTAAAAAGCTAGAATTCGACGTTTGTATAGTTCATTTTTAAAAACTTATTTCCATACAAATCTAAATGGGAGAAAATAGAATATGGATATAGTGTCGCGACGATTTCCTAAGAAAGCCTTCCTTAAAATCAAACACAAGCAATACAATTCTGGGTTTTACGTTTTACGTAAGACAGTACTCCGAATACTTGTGAAGGTGAAAATTATCAATTATATAGATATATATATATTTAAGAATTTTAATGATAATAACTCGTTCACAAATGAAGAATATATATATATATATATATATATATATATATTTTAACATTTCGGTATTTTCAGGTAATTTATCCTTACTGATTTTCAAACAATTTTCAAGCGTAGAACAGGAAATTTCGCTCACGCGCTACTGAAATTTTAAAAAAATGAAAATTTTCAAAATTAGGGAGGAGTTACTTAAGGAACTTAAAACACTTTCATATAGGTTTATATGATGCTAATAGGTATCTATAGGTGAGATTCCATCTATACATTACTTCTGATCTTTTATTCAGTAATATTTTTGTTCTGGAAACAACATAATGCCTAATGTTTCTTCTTGACACAAACTGCAGACATCACCACCATTTTAAGGTTTGGCTATTTTTACTATACTCCATTACTTGTTGGATAATCAGTCATTATAAATCGCCTGAGGATACCAAACATTTGAAACCTACGTTGCAGAAATATCTCATTTTTAAATGAAAAATATTCAAAAAATATTCAAAAGCTCGACAATATAAGTGCATTGAGCACTTTTTATTACAACTGTGTACTCGTCTAATTTAATTTCAGGTATGCCTACTTCGAAGTAGTTACGTGGGCACATTACTGTAATGTCTTCACTCTTCAAGATCATTTAGGTTTTCATTTAATTTTGTCCAAAATAAATGACAAGCAACGCCACATTATGGTGGGCTATAATGCCTTACTACCAGTAAAATACTGAAAAAGTCCAGCAATTTTGGCACTAAGCACCATTACAATTTAGCACTTTATATATATATATATATATATATATATATATATAGGCTTACTTTTAAATTTTTTAACTTTTTTTTATATTTGTTTTGTTGAATGTATAATTAGTATAATTTTGATTATATATATAGTGGTGTGATGGTATTTGTAATTACAACGGATTGATTAACTATTATCTTTTAAATAATTTTAATTTTCTTAAATTTTTTAGACTCTAATTTCTTATTCTTTCACCGTTAATATATAATATTTATTTTTTATTTTTGTCTTCATTTTCTCCTATCATCTTTTCTTTCTAATTTAAATTTATTTCTCTCTTTTTTCTTCTTCTTTCCTTTTCGTTTACGCTTTAAGACACTTACCCTTTCTCTTTAACGCTATCTCTCTCTCTCTCTCTTTCTCTCTCTCACCTAACAAACTTTCTTTACTTTTCAAATCTGCGTGTCAGCAGTCTGACTGACTTGCATAATGTATCTTTAAGTGTAAGTTGACATCCGCTCTTACGCGTGCCCTTTGATTATATGTTGAGTATATATATGCTTATGTATGAATGTGTGTTTGTATTCGCCGAACTGATGCAATTATGTATTTTTTCATAAATTTTCTCTTTTAAGCGAGCAGTCTTTATTTTTATTCCGATTTTTTTTGGGGGGTCTTTGTCTGTGAATTTTATTCGTGTAAAATATTCTGTACAATAAAGACGAAAGCTGATGATGATTCGCCTGAAATAGGCCTACACCTTGAAATAACGTGTCTGCCTAAATTTTTTCTTATATATATATATATATATATATATATATATGATAAAATTATAGTTTTAGTTTATGCTAGATTTATGGGTTAAAGTGCTCAACATCAGAGCGTAGGTAAATATAAAAGTGGACATTGAAGTCAACACAATAGTCAGCCATTGTCTAACGATCGTGTTTAATTGTTAAACATACTGTTGCCTTAGTGTGTTGACGTCACTGTCCACTTTTATATTTATAAATATGTGTGTGTGTGTGTGTGTGTGTGTGAGAGAGAGAGAGAGAGAGAGAGAGAGTGTGTGTGTGTGTGTGTGTGTGTGTGTGTGTGTGTGCGCGCGCGCTCTTGTGTGTGTATTAGGATGCACTTTACAAACCGTACTTTAATCGCTAGATCCTCCACGACAAATTTGTCTCCATATTCGTACAGTATTTTGCCTTTTATAGTGGATCCTCTGTTTTCACAATGTGGGTACTTCATTAAAAAGTGATGAAAAAAAGTAATGAAAAAGAAACTCAATTACATTTGCTAAAGTATATTTTGGAATACATTTTAATAAAAAATAAAATCAATTTAAAGTTTAACATTTCAGCGTTTCCTCTTCTTTGTGCTCATGTGTAGCTACGTCTATAAAATATCACTTTAGTTTAATCAAGTCTTAAAGAACAAAACGCATCACTATATTTTGTTATTAATTTCCCTAACATTATTCTGATAATATATAAATACGGAATACGGAAAACTACATAAGGAATTAAGAAACAAATGCGGACAGGTTAAAGAAGAATGGCTCAACGACAAATGTGCAGAAATAGAGAGATCCAGTATCACAAATAAAGAAGATATGCATTAAAATATAAGAGAACTAACAGGACAAAAGACATGCTCAGCAACAGGATGCATAAAATCTAACGACGGAACGCTCATATTAGAGAAAGAAAAACGCTCCAGCGATGGGACGAATATACCGAAGATTTCTTCCACGCTACAGGAGAGACAAACTGAAAATACATAGAAATGCCGACGGACCGGGCATATTAAAAATTGAAGTGGATGCTGTACTGGCCAAATTAAGTAGAAACAAAGCAGCTGGACGAGACGGTATTGTAAGAGAGATGTTGACAGTCTTAGACGATTTCGGTGTAATCAAAATTACAGAAATAATGAAATCTCTTACAGTGGCGATATACCAGAAGACACAAGTACATAAATTTTCATAGCATTGTCTAAGAAGGCAGGCGCAAAGAATGTTAACCCCACTGAACAATCAGCTTAATGAGCCACATAACAAAACTCATCTTCCGGATTCTGATGAACAGAGCGCGTAGCAGAATCAGGCCAGAGATAGAACACGAACAATAAGATTTCGCCAAAGATACAGGAACTAGTAACGTTATATTTATGCTCATCATGTTATCGGAAAGGGTAATACAAATGCAGAAGTAGGTGTATCTGCGTTTTATGGATTACGTAAAGGCGTTCGACAAAGAACCCCCCAAAGACTTGATAGAGATGCTCGGCAACCTTGACATATTCGAGAAAGACTTTAGAATAATCAAGAACCTATACTGGCAGAAAACTGCCTGCACGCGGGCAGGAAATGATCTCAGCAGATATACAAATTTAAAAAGGGGTGTAAGACAAGGATATGTCTTCTAACTGGATTTATTCAACCTGTACAGCGAAGCAATTCTAAGAGAAACAGAAGTCCGGCCAGGATTCGTCATAGGTGGCCACAATCTTAACAGTATAAGATACGTAGATGAGAGAGTGCAGCTAGCAGACATGGAAAGGAAACGACAAGGCCTTCTTCAAAAGATAACAAAGGAAAGCGAAATATACCTTCAAAAGGTAACAAAGGAATGCTTAAACATAACGCTAAACATGCACTTGTCTTTGCCTTGATCCTAATACTGTAAATAATTATATCGGCCATACAACTACGAAATTGACTCGAAGAATCACGCTGCATCTCTCACAACGTAGTTCAATTCGATCTCCTTTAAATACACGGTAATCTACCAAACCCTATCCGGAAGATTCTTGTCGAGAACACAAATATCATATCATCATCCACATGCAAAAAAGACTAAAAAAGTGGAGGCTTTATTGATAAAAAAGAAAAACCAACACTCAATAATATCAATTACAAACACGGCGCTATCAACATGCTTACCGTGTTCAGTACATAACACATAACACTACTCTGCATCATATTCAACAATCTACACCGCATACATTCTGTTACATGTAAAACAACATTTATCCACGAAAATAGCTAAAAGTATAACCGAAAGCGCACGGATAAACAAAATATTTGGAGAATTTTTATATAATTTCTATTCTCAAAAGAAAAAAAATCATAAGCTCACATGAAAAATTACATAAAAAAACTTAACCATCACAAATTGTCTCTCGTTTTAATAAAATCTGCATAAAAGAGAAATTGCTGCACAAATATACAGTATATATATATATATATATATATATATATATATAGAGAGAGAGAGAGAGAGAGAGAGAGACTTTGACTCATTACAAGAGTAGTTAGCCAGCCAGTGCCATATGTGATAAACTCTTGTGCGATCATGTCTAGAAAGAAACATGACTGACTAGGCAGAAGATTATCCCGCACTAGATTATCGCGCACCATTACATTCTGCAGTAGATTAGTTGCCATCCAAGACAATAGAACCCACTCTTTTCTGTTATTTAACCCATAATTGGAGGGAAGAGACGGATTAATACCTTCCCCAAGGGTATTTGCGCGCAAGTTAATGCAAGGAATTCAAATGGGATTCGAACCCTAATCCCCAATTTCTCTTTCTGAGCCGATATCCACTGCACCACAGGCGGTGAATGAAAATTATATAAGTATTATTGAGAATATATACGATAACTATTTTGAAATAAGTGAATTACACAACAGACACGAATCAAATACACACTAGAAAAGTAGAAGATATGATTTCAGCTAAACTATTTAAAAGAGGAGGTAAAAATATCTTTCAAAAATTGGGACGATAAGATTTTAGAAATAAAGAGACAGTGAAAATATTTTTACCAGTTATGCTGATGTTATTTAACTACTATCAAAACCATCGAAATAATTAAAAGAAATGCTAAAGAATTTACATACATTGAAATAAAATTAATTTGTATTGTTTTGAAAAAGATCTTACGAATAGAAGCGGAAGAAGAAAAGAATTCCACGAATATATTTACTTGGAACAGGGGATGTAAAAGAACGGCCACAAAAATGAAATAAAACGACATATTCCAAAAGAGGGGGAAAGCATTTAATAAAAATAGAAATATAATATGAATCGACCTCTAACCCTAACCCTAACCCAAAATGGCTTAAAATACAAAGGGCAAAATAAATGTATTACCTGATATGAGATATTGTTGCAAAATGTAAAATTTGACAGAATAAATTAGAAATAAATTGGAACGTCTTTAAAGAACAAGGGAAAGAACAACGGTCGGAAAAATATTAAGAGAGTGAAAAAGAACATGAATTTAAGAAGTGACCATAAAAGAAATATGGAAGTGATTAAACTATAAAAAATGTAAGTAGACAGGACATATGTCAAGAATATAACAGATAGAGTAAGATGTTAGCTCACTGAATTCCAATGAATAGAAATCATAATAAGAAAAGCCGATATAGATGATTTACAGAGAGATTTACTGATAATATATAATTGAAAATACAACAAGCACAGCTGTCGTGTAAGGAATTGGGCAATACCTTTGTGGTACAGTGAACTAACACTGGTATTTGTTGTTGCTGCTGCTGATGATGATCATATTAAAATATTAATATCGAACAGACAAATCATTTTGTTTTCAGTGAATTTTTTGTTAAATTCTACAAGTAAACTTGCTTTGATGAATTTTTTTAAGAAAAATTGTATAAATTTACTTTGAAGTTGATAAAAATGTCGCAGGTTATTAATTTTGACGCTCCTTCAATCGCAGTGGATTTTCCTGATTGTGTTTTTCTTTTTTTGCTTTTGTAAAGAATAATAAATAGATATGATTGAAACAAACCGAAAATTGGTTGTGCTGCAGAAAATGCTCTTCAAAACGAAGCACTGCATCGATTCACTTGAAAGCATTCATTCTAATTAAAACTTATAAAATGGCACCTTTTCATTGCAAAAAGATTGAAATATTTTCATTCATTAAATAAGAAAATTAAGAATTTCTTTTGTAAAGACATTAAAAACGACTTTTCAATCGCTGGTGTCTTTCGATTTATAACTGAAAAGATCTTTGAAAAGAAACTGAAAATTTTATTTGCTTGTGAGTCAATAACAATAAAGATTTGATATTTCACACCATTCCTGAATTCTTCCAATGATTTTGTTGGCGAAAATAAACAAATATCAAAATAGGATGAATTTATTGTTGACATACGAGTATTATGAAAAAATTGACATCTAAACGCGAAAAAAAAGAAATGCGTATTTTCTCAATACATCGAGAAAGCGCAAGAGAAGAGGAGATACTAGGCCAGTTTTTCTTGCGTGGGGCTAGGAAGATGAATATCATTAACAACAATAACGAAATAATAATGAAAATAATAACAATAAGTAAAAGAAAAATAAGAAGAAGAACAGGAGAGGAATGATGATGATAATGATGATGATTAAAAATTATATGAAAGAAAAACAATCAAAGAAGAAGAAAAAGAAAAAAAGAGATTATAATAATGATAGAGAAAATATATGAAAGAAAACGAAACAAGGAGGAACAAGAAGAAGTAAGTGGACAAGGAGGAGAAGAGATATATTTGATTATGAAAGTTATAAACATACAAATTATGCGAAAAATAACAAATTTATATAATAAAAAAGCGAAAAAAAAGAAGGAAAATAGTTGACATTTTAAAATTATTTTTAACGTTTCTCTAAAATAAATACCATAGGAAAGCGAAAAAGACAGCTGAGCGCTGGTGACGTAGTTCGAACCATTAACCTGGAACGATGAGTCACAATTAAGCAACCATGTCTATAACAATGAGCGGGTAGGCGAATGTGCTTAAAGATATTAGGCAGGCAGTGGAGCGCACTGAATGGTGACAATTAAATGGGAAATAATATTGGTCTTCAACATTGTCCTGCTCTTTACGACCATTCCCAACTCTTTTCTACTCAGCCATTTCATCTCAGATCCGACATGACCTTAAACCCGATTCTGACAATTCGCGATTCTTAGAGATAATTAAGAGATCCAGATTTCTTTTTGCCATTTGTATATTTTTCTCAATTCCTCTTCGGTTTGGATTTCATCTAAGACAGGATACCACTCCCGCCCTCAGGCAGCCCCTACCCCCAAATAAGCTCCTCCACCCAAATAAGACCTCTATGAACCCCTAGGCAAGACATCCTTCTTACACTTGCTATATTGAAGTCATCTTCTTTCATATTTACGAGTGATAACTAGCTTGGAAATGAGTTCCTACATCTGCTTTATTTAATGAATTATTTTCCAGTGTTTGGTAGCTTAGAAAAGTTCTCCCTTTTCTGATTGCGTATAAGATATTACAATTTTTGAGAGTATATAAGAAATCCCATGTTCTGATGTCGTATATCCCCTTTTATGGTAGCACATACGAGCATTCTTTTTGTTATCATCTAAGATTTCTACTTTTATCCACAAAAATGGGTTTAAAATATTTTATGTTTTCTATGAGTAGTTGAAGCATCTTGTAAATTAATATTCATCAAGCTGAAAACTACCGATATTTATACTCGCTCAAACTTCATAATAGACTAACATTAAAAATAAATAGGTGGGTTTATATATGTTATCAAATATAGTACTGACAAAAATATAAAATATTTTTCATAAAAAAACGTTCATTTTTTGTTATATCTATACATATCCGAGAATTCTTGTAAGAAATGCAAAGAAAATGATCATATCAAAACACGAAAAACACGAACTAGAAAATCTCTTTTTCAAATCTCAGAAAGGCAGAACTGATCATTTACTTATGTATTTCATTTAGAATGCTAACAAAACTTTCATTTGTTAACTTCAAAGCTAACTAGTTTTAATGAAGATAATTATAAAATAAGAAATAATAATGAACATAAACAGCACAATCAAACAAATATTAAAACAAACATTTTAAAAAGTTTGTCATTATTACAAATCAACCACATATTGTAATTGTTCATTTTTTAAGTACCGTATAAAGAAAACTATATTAAATACAAAGATCTTTTTAAAGACTTTTGTTTGAAGATTGTCGGTGTAACTTTTAAAATAATTATTATAAATCTATAGAATATACAGTTTTGCTCAATTTTGTTAAAAGATACATCCTCCGTTTTCTGATTCTGAAACTTTAAATGAAAATGAAAAGAAAATTAAATAAAAAATAATTATATAAGATATTTTCGAAAGAAAGTATGTCCAGTGTCATATTGAACTGTGATTGAATGAGAACTTTTATGGTTTACGCCATGTTTCCAGTAACAGCAAAATGAATCCACTTCATTACTAAAAGGATATTCGTGCGAAAACTGTATTTCATTTGAATTTTTCAACTTGTTCATGTCAACTAATTACATACTAGTGATGACATGCATTCAACATGACTGGCGATGAAACATATTGTAGGAAAGTTTGAATTCGTGTCTTCCTTTCCAGTGATAATATGATATAAAAAGCAGACAGTGATTAAAAAACGGTAATCGATTCTATCCATTCAGTTTTTTGATGTTCTGTGCCAATCAATATCTGATTGACAGACTTTCAAATATTGTTGCCTCTGCTCAAAGAGGCTCATCTTTATAATGTCTGATATCTTTTAGATGACAGGAATATTAAAAGCATTGATAAAAAACTAATCTATTTTAACATTATCAGATTTAAAAACATGTTTTAATTTTTCTGATTACTCTCACTGACTGCTAAAACCCAGCTTTTCTCTTTACTGTAGCTGCCTATCTGTCACTCTGTTTATATATATGTCTATCTGTCTGTATGTCTTTCTGTATGTCTGTCTGTCTGTTTGGTTTTATTCTTGGGTTGGAACAAAAGTATGAAGTGTTTTTAAATAGGATATCGTTTAAACAAACGATTTCGTTTTACAAAAGATTGAAACAATCCATTTTTGAAAAGAACCATCACAGGCGATGAAAAATAGAATGATAATAATAATATAGAGTGAAAATGTGTCCGTGAAAAAAAAAGGGCTGCTCGTTAACCATTCCAAAACTGGTCTGGAGGCACGGTGGAGTAATGGATAGCAAGTCGGATTGAAAATCGGAGAGCCGAGTTTGAATTCTAGTCGAATTCATTACATTCACTTACGTGCTAATACATTTGGAAAAGAATCCATCACTTCTCCCCTATGGATAACTAGAAGGGCAGACTGGGTCATATAGCTTTGGTTGGTAACCAGTCTTTGGGGACTGCTTAATAAACGTACAGGTAAGTATTCTAAAATTGGTCTGCATCTGAAGCGTGTGATGCTGTGTATTACCAACTCCTTCTGCAAAATCAGACATTGAATTCAGTCAATTAATGTTCAAAATTGGACAGGTTAATGGGAAAAACTGAAAAAAATCTGGAATTAGCCAACTGTAAGGTTGTCGTCTTCTATCATGACAATTCCAGACCCCACATATATTTGTACAGCTGAAAGAAACTGGTGCAATGTAGCTGCGATATTCTATCACTCCCACCGTACTCACTTGACCTTGAATCTTCGGACCACCACTTACTTTATTCCCTCTATGTTATAATGCTCGTATAAACCTGTAGTTTGTGTTTATAATGCAATAATGTTAGAAAAACACTGAAAGAAAAATCAGTGAAAAAAGGTTTAATTACATGATCGACATGGATTAATAATGCGAATACCGTTTGAAGGGATAATTAAATTACCTCTAAGATGGCGCAGCATAGTGAAACAAAACGTCACATATACGGCTGAATAAATCTATGACAAAATATCTAAATTGTTATCATTGAAATTCACTGGAAATCAAGAGGAACATTTCCCGACTGAATAACTACAACAGATGAATTTAAAAAATTCTAAAATTCTAAAAGGTAGAAAGAACGTCAAGAAATTGATTAGACAACTGGAAAGTATCAGTATAAAAAGAATTATATACAATATGTCTATATTACTTAATAAAATATGTTTGAACATACACACACGCACACACACATACACACACACACACACACACACACACACACACACACACACACACACACACATATATATATATATATATATATATATATATATATATATTGTAATATTGTTATTGCAATAGTTTAGCAAGAATTAAGCTCTACTCTGTATTGAGCACTTTTTATAAAAGTAAATGCAATGGACAGCAAGTTTTTAACCTGTCTTTCACTTCCTTATATATATATATATATATATATATATATATATATATATATATATATAAACAGTTATCATAACTCTCTAGCAATGAACTGGGTTCTTTCGCAGACTTATGTGTGTACACTGCTTATATATAACACGCTAAAATTTTCCTTCTTTGAGTTTAATATATGAATCAAAGGCCGACAAGATAAATAGAATAAGTACAGAACAGGTAGGAAAAAATGTCTTTAATGTAACATGTTTCACTTTAATACTTGTATACATAATTTCAGTAGACTTTTAAACGGAAATGTATTTCGTTTTATCATTCACACATATAGTAACTTCACCGACTCATAAACGCACAAACTCGTAATGATTCTTTCATTTTATGTATAAAAGAAAATCATTCTATCGTTTGACAAGTATTCACATTATTTCGCCACAATTTTGAACGGAATGTATTTTGTTTTGTCATTCACACATATACTAACATTATCGACGAATATACTCACTTAATTCGTCTATAGTTTTAAATACGCTTGACACGTATTATTTTCGCATACATATACTTAAATTCATTATAAACATCTAGTATTTTTTATTACACGTGGCACACACAAACAGACAGAAGTTTTTCCTCTACATTTAAAATATTTATCTATTGTTTTATTACACGTGATACGCATTTGACCAAAGAAATCAAGCCTCAATCAACATACTGTCATTGTAGAGTTTTAAAGGATTTTTAAATTAAAATTTTTTAATCATTCGTCTTTTAAAAACATCTCTGAAGAACCTTGTTAAAGTGAAACATGTTAGATTAAAGTCACTTTTTCCTACCTGTTCTTTTATACTATTCATATATATATATATATATATATATATATATATATATATATATATATAATAAGAAAAGAACAGGTAGGAAAAGTGTCTTTAATCTAAGATGTTTCACTTTAACATGCTTCTTCAAAGATTCTAATCGTTATCAACTAATTTTAAAAAAAAAATAATTATTTGTTTATAAAAATTTGCATAACTCTTGTATACATTATTTTGCTAGAATTTTAAACAAATATGCATTTCGTTTTATCAGTCACACATATTCTATCTTCACCGACTCATATATACTATCTTTACCGACTCATAAACACACGCATTCATACGTGATTCTCTCATAGACTTATTTTATATTTAAAAGGAGACTCGTCATCGCTTGATAGTTCTATACTTTACTTCGCTACAATTTTGAACGGAAGTGTATTTTGTTATGTTATTCACGCACGTACTGACGTTAAAGTCATATAAACACACTTAATTTGCCTATAGATTAAACACGCTGCATTATGTTCATATACATACACTTACATTTATAATCAACACTTATTGCTTTTATTGCAAGTGGCACACACATATAAACAGTCGTAAATTTTTCTCCATTTAAAAAATGTTCATTTATTGCTTAATTAGATGTATCTGATCAATGAAATCAAACCTCAATCAACATACTATCTCTTTTGATTTTTTCTGAAATTTAAAAAGTTTGAATTATTTGTCTTCGAAAAATCTCTGAGGAAGCTTGATAAAATGAGACATGTTAGATTAAAGACTCTTTTTCCAACCAATTCTTTAAAAAAAAAATGTAAATTTCCTTGATGTTGCACTAGACTTGGTTAATAATACATACCAAACATGAAAACTAACCCAATTCACGATATATCCACCTAAATTCTAAAAAGTCTCCGTCCATAATCAAACATATGCACTCCTCCATAGAATATAGAATTAGCAATAATTAATCCAGTGAAGATATCATTTACAAACATTGCAAATTTTATTACAATGCCTAAAATATAGTGGCTATAAGTGTCCTGACATAAAATACATTAAACATAACAACAATAGTAAGAATAAAAATAGAAACAAAAAATTATTTGGTATACACCCACCTCCATTTAACCAAATGGTTAGTACTAAGTTAGAGCAGATAATCCTTAATTTATTCGAGAAACAATTCCTTAAAAATAATCTTCTTAGTACGGTTTTTCATGAAAGTTCACTTAAACAGCTGTTTTGCTAACACTGAAAAGATTATTAAAGGTATAATAATAAAATTTTAAATCGATACAAAACCCTAAGTAATAGACACCATCGCAAAGAAGCAAAAGATAATGATATCAACACATACAATTGTAGAAATCTGAATGAGTGTCCATTACAAAATAGGTGTCTAAATCATTCCATTGTTTACTTACGTACTATTTCTACTATAGAAAATCCAAAATTAAAAAATATTTATACCGGTAGCACCAAGAATTCCTGTAAAACTAGATGGCATCAAAATATATTATGTACCAACAACAATGCGTGCAGAAATGGAACATTCGTTTCTAAATGTATTTCTTACTTTAAAAAAAGTTTAACAAACCCTATAGTAAAATGGAAAATATTAAAAAAACTAGAACTTAGAAATCTTTACATGAGCTATGTTTTCTGTGTTTAGAGGAAATATTCATATAATCAAGTTTGATAATCAAACATATGCACTCCTCCATAGAATATAGAATTAGCAATAATTAATCCAGTGAAGATATCATTTACAAACATTGCAAATTTTATTACAATGCCTAAAATATAGTGGCTATAAGTGTCCTGACATAAAATACATTAAACATAACAACAATAGTAAGAATAAAAATAGAAACAAAAAATTATTTGGTATACACCCACCTCCATTTAACCAAACAAAAATGCTCTGTTAAACCAAAGAAACAAATTAACAGTAACTTGCCGACACTTTTTATCGTATATCTTAAAGTATAATTAAAAAATTTTCGTTCATAAAAAACAATTTCGTATTACATTTTGATAGCCATGATTTTATTAATACATAGTGACTGACTGTTCACTAATAATTGTTTTATTTCTTTTACTTAACTTAATGCTATATTTTGCTGTCTATTTAGTATTATTAACATCCTATATAAATATTCTACAGTCCTAATTCTATCAACAAAAAACTTCTACAAAGAGAAAGCAATAGTCGGTTACACGAATGACACATTTATTGTGGGTATATCACCATCATCCACAGTCCTCAATAACAGGTCACTAAGCTCCGGCTTTTCGTGACCTGTTAAAATAACTCACCCACCTTTACCCTCTAACCCTACTTTCACATTCAGCGTAGATCTGACCTTCTATTGGATAATCAATACTTACACACAACAGCATTCATAATTTGCCCCCACCCCACTTTAACTTTTGGAAAAATGGTAAATATTTGTTTTTAAATTTCCAAAAGAATCATTCCTATCACCAGTTACTGACCATCGCCTGACGAAGTACAGTTCATACTACTGAAGCATGAAAGCTTTTGTGTAGCAATGTAAAATATTTTTACTATAACCACTTATGAAATATATATATATATATATATATATATATATATATATATATATTATATATTATTCTAAATTGTAACGTTGTTAAAATTTAGTATATTTATCGTGGAATTTTCTCGCACTTCCCGAATTCTCTTCCATTTACTTGCTTTCCCGATAGCTACAATCTCCAAGCATTTAAATGTAAATTCAGTAGCCATTTCCTATCTCACTAACCTGCATCCTCTCTCTCATGCTCCTTTCTCCGTCCACGCCACTCTCATCAGTATTCTCATCCTTCTCTTACCCACTTCCTGACACCTCTTATAACCTGCCGCTTTTTCTTATAACTTTCATCCTATGTAACCCCGTGCAAAACAGTGGCAATAAAATGCCTTGCTTGGTGCGATATGATTATAAAAAAAATTGATGTGCGTTGTGGTACAGTGGATATCGGCTCAGAACGAGAAATCGGAAAGCAGAGTTCGAATACTTGCATTCACTTTGGCGTAAATACCCTTGGGGAAGGTATTAATTAGTCACTTCTTCCCAGCTATGGGTTAAATAGCAGAACAGATTGGGTCTATAGCCTACTGCAGGAAAATATTCTTCCCAGTCAGTATTGTCTCATATGTGAGACATACTTAGGCAATCATTTCTCGATCGCCTAAGCGTGTATCACGCATGGTATTTAATTGTTTGAGTTCTCAATAAAGAAGATAGAGTATATATACTTATAGAAAGTGTGGACATAGGTGTAAATATCATTTTGAAACCGTCAGTCTCCACGGAGTGTTCATATCAATGTCCCTTTTATTTGAAGATGTAAATTCTATTTGATTTCTTGAGAAATTGATAAATCATCATGAATTTTTTATCTAACATCTGTGTTCATTGGTTTCAGTACATTTTGCCTTATATATTTAAAATTAAGAACAATAATACTTGGAAGTGGAAAATAAGATGCCCGATATTGTTTTGACTAAATTATCCTAACAATTATTCCTACCTGACCTTTCATTCTTTACCTATTTCAGTAGAATTCGTTCATTTCTTTACTCTATTGAGCAAGGTTTTATGTTTATCTTTAATAGTAGTGACCTCTTTCGAAGCCAGTCGAGGCTTTCACTTAAAGTTTCTTGTGCCATAAGCTATTTTCCTTTTCAGACAATGATGTTTCTTGTATTTTTCTCCTCCTTCATTCAATAATAACAAAGCTTTCTTGATTTCATTTAACTATTCCCTCTCTCTTGCACCAAACTCTAAAAAACCATTAGTGTCGGATCTCCATCAGGAATATATTGTACTTCTTTTATCAGATATTAGTTTCTCGAATAAATTCATCTTACATGATTTTAAACTTCTTTAATTTTCTTTTTTCTTTAAATGGTATATTTTACCGTTTTGTCTAATTTCGATTAGTTCCATATCATGTCTTATATCTATAAATAATTCAATCGACTTTTGCCAGCATAATCTTTTTCGTAAACTTTCTTTATTTTACTTTTTCAATATCTGTCTGTCTACATAACTCTCTCTCTCTCTCTCTGGTTCTAGCATTTCAGATTACACTCTACACTACTGTTCTGAAGACAAGCGGCAACCGATACACATTCATCTCAAATATCCTTGAAGCACTACGATTTGGCATTCAGCAATGAGTGTGGTTGATAGTGCAGACGCCTGGCTGGGTTGGTGTGTCTATCGAATCACTTAGCCGGTGTATTATGTATGACGAATAAGACAGAAATTAGTGGATGAGGAGAATTGACTTTGCAATAAACGCCAGAAATATAGCTGTCGACCTTGGCAAAGTGGCTGTGTTGTGAACTATTGTTGTGAATGCCAATTCCTCGCTAACGACTCAATAACTGTCAACGTTCGTCTAGGTATTAACCCATCTGTAACACCGTGCCGAACAGAGATTACGTCTCGCCTTCTCATTGGTTGGCGCCCTAACGTGAAGGATTTATGTGTCACGCTGCTATTGGTTGCCGATTGGCTTTCTATTTTATTGTTCAACTATTTCATGGCTGCCAAATATTACGCCGACACAAATGATGGACTGCATATTTACCAATCTATAAAGTTATGATTGCTTTTCGAGTTCAGCTCATAATTCTTCATAATCACAACAATAATTACATATTAAACATTGAGTTGACACACGCTATTCGCTAGTATGTCTGAGGAAATATTCAATACCACTATATATTGGAAAACATTATAAATAATTAAAATAAAATCAAGATATATATATATATATATATATATATATATATATATATATATATATATATATATATATCCGAAATCAACTTATCAAGAAAAACAAGTTTCATAGCAGTTGACTTTAGGAAAATAGAGTTGTAATTTGAGAGTATATGGATATACACATATGCACAAATATAAAAACTGTGTATGTGTGTGCGCGAATTCCAGATATAGCATAGACATCTATACATTAGACTAATAGTGGGTAATGGAATAAACAGGGTAAAACACCCAAATGTTACGCGTTTCTGCTTGGAAAGGACTTCTTCACTGTATGATTTTTATCTATGAAGTTTTGTATATTTAGGAAGAGAGAATAAACTCAACAAAATCATTTCTAATCCGACATCAAGAAACACTGAAGATATGGAGAAGGTTAGTATTAAATTTAGATTTTGACATTTTTCACGTCTGATTTCGTTTAAAGCAAACATTGAAGAGTGAAAGTAACAATCCCTGTGCCGTGCAAATTTCTATTTTCATACTATTCTCCCTCACTTTCTCTTTTCATTCTCTCTCTCTCTCTCTCTCTCTCTCTCTCTCTCTCTCTCTCTCTTCGTTCATTCAGTAATTAATTTTAACACTCTCGGCTACTGGCATGTTTATACATTGTATATAACACGCTAGAATCTGCCTTCCACGCATATCTCAGGTGTAGAATAACCGTTTGATGTCAATCTAAAAAGAAATCTAAAAGCAATCGGATGTCTAACCAATGAAATGCGATACAGCGAAACAGATCTGTCTGCGGATGACTATTTACGCTTTCACACACCGATTGGGCACTATGGAGGAATGGTAGACTTTGAAAAAACAGTAGCTACTCACGGTTTTACGCATCGTTCATTCAGTAATTAAGCTGAACATTTTCGGCTACTGGAGTGTGTATACATTGTATATCACACGCTAAAGTCTGCCAGTCTCTACCAATTCGGTCGGGTTTCAATCCTGTCTAGAAGCAATCGGATGTCTAACCGGACTGATGAGCTGTAATACAGCGAAACAGATCTGTCACCGGATGACTATATATAGAGAGAGGGAGAGGGGGAAGAGAGAGAGAAAGAGACAGACAGACAGACAGACAGACAGACAGACAGACAGACAAAAAAAGAGACGGAAATAGCGTGTGTGAAGAGAATGAAAATCTATGAAAATGTAAAATCATGGTTTTAATACATTGACGATCTGATTATGCAAAGAAATGCATTAGTTAAATAATGAGATATTTTGGGAAAATGAAAAAGCATTCAATAGTGATTGCTCGGGGAAAATTAAAATGAATTCTTCAGCGACTTGTGATAAATTTTACTTTTAATAGCCGTCATCAAAGAAATTCATTTTAATACTGATAAGATTTATTCTGTATATCTACATGAGAATCCTTTAGTTGATTTTGTCGAGTGTTGCATTGTCATGTGTTGAGAGTTGCGTCATTTTTTAAAATTATAACATCTTCAATCAAACGTATACAAAGGAAAATCTGATGCCTAAATGAATACAATATATATATATATATATATATATATATATGCATGTGTGTGTGTACACGCGCGTATATATGCGCGCATGAAGTGGAGTGAAGCGTTTGGCCTAACTTAAAATTTATTTTCAAAATCTGTTTTTTGTTCATTTAACCACATTTGAAAGGGGGTTGAACCGAGAACTTTTCAGCATATTCTCGTGTATATATATATATATATATATATATATATATATATATATATATATATATATGGCAAAATAGAATGTTCCGTGAAATGTAAAAGGTCCAGCTAGCCATAGTCTCAGATAATAAATCTTCGGATAGCTCTCTTAAAAGTGGGGAGGGCATTGCTCAGGTCAGTGGAGCAGAAGAGTCGCCAACAAACGAAAAATTAAGCAAAGACACCCAGCAAATCGTTCGCCTACTTGCCATGAAATAATGTGCGCTTTTCTCGTTTAGATTCTTCGTCTCACTCTAACCTGAAAGAAGCTGTCATTTTCAAAATGGCTACCCGCGTCCAATTCGCTGAGTGTACACGAAACATTTGTGTTTCCGAATAAATCAGCTACTGAACATAACCACAAGCTGTACATCAATTTCCGCACCAAATACAAGGGTATCATAAACAAGCCAGAAAGATTGTTTGTCGCTCGCCTCTCAAGGGAACTATTACTCTTTCCCGCAGAGTTTAATCCCGGGTCAAGCGAAGCGGATCCAGACGGAACAAACCTCAGCTTTCGATCGCGGACGGTAACTTCACCAGAAATTGTAACGCAACTATCTAATTCTTTCATTTCCAGATTAATGGCCTTACTAGAATATCTTCCGAAATTTCGTTGCATATTGATATTTAGCAGGTTTATTTTAGTCTGGCTCAAGGCCAATATACTGTGGCAGCCACTGAGAACTCATTAGTTATATTAGTGAATATTCGTTAAATGATGAAGTACTTAGAATTATACACACACGAACGCACACACACACGCGCGCGCACACACACACACACATATATATATATATATATGAATATATAAAATATTATAAAATATTGTTTTAGGGTATGCTTAAAACTTTTTTCAGTAACAGTGATAGGGCGTGTGTAAATACAGAAGTGGACACTAAGGTCAACACTGAGCGACAATAGTCTGTTTTATAGTTGATTGCAACCTACAGGCCTCAACATTGCACCTAACATAAAATAGACTTTCACCACTCGGTGTTGAACTCAGTATCTACTTCTACACACACACACACACGTGCGTGCACACACACACACACACACACACACACATACACACTCATATATATATATATATATATATATATATATATATATATATATATATAAACTGGTAATTAAAAAAAAAATTCTCCGTTCAAACTATTTTTAATGCGCCGAGCTGATAAAAGCGTGCAGATACAATATTTTGATCCTAGAAATATCAAGAAGCCTCATTTGATACTCTAATCAAATGCTTATGTGAAGAAATTAACTATGGCTGTACTTGTAAACATTGTAACAAGATACATTGTTGTATAATTGTTACTATATAGAGATAAATAGGCAGTTGTAAAAAATTTATCTCATCACATGTTTACTGTCAATTTTTGACGGATCCTCAATCGTTAAAAGTTAACTGTGTGTCTACTTGTAACTTTTTTAATATGATATGTTGATATAAAATTATTATAATGTAATTGTTCCACCACGTTTTGTCATAAAAGGGTCAAATCCAGAATTTGTACTGACAGAAAACCGTCTAAATACGGATTGAAAATGAGTTCAATAAATATAAAAAAATAGAAAGCCAACCATGTCTCTTCTCACCAGATTTATTCAACCGATACAGAGAATTAGAAGTCCTACCGGGATTCAGTATTGGCAGCCACAATCTTAACAACACAATAAATGCAAATGTCACAGAAAGGATACTACAAGCTCTCATAAAGAGTATAATGTAGGAAATCAGGAAGAAATGAGTAAACATCAGTTACAAGAAAACGGAATGCATAATTGTTAGCGAATAGAACAGCCCAAGATGCAAATTAAACATTGAAAATACTAAAATCAAACAAGTGTAAAATTTAAATATTTGAGAGGGATTTTTTTAACAGAAGACGGGAAGTGCGACACTGAAAAGCGAAGGTGGATTGGAATAGTTACCTTCAAAAAGTGAAGCGAAGTATTCACAACCAAAAATTACGTTAGAAACAAATTACTGAACTATGTAATATCAGTCCTCCTATATGGTAGTTAATGCTGGACAATCTTCGTACAGATAAAGGACAGACAGAAATGTTCTATATAAGAATGCTAAGAATACCATGGACTGAAGATGTGAGCAAAGATAACGTTTTAGAGAAAGTGGAAGCGAAAAGGATGCTTATAATTAATATCAGAATGAGAAAGTTGAGATTTTTTAGGGGCCTAACGAGGAAAGAAGGACTGTAAATTTTGATACTTACATGACATGCAGAAGACAAGGAGAGCAGAAACAACAACGCATAACTTACTTATGGAACTTTACATACCGATGGCGAAACAAGGTTTAGGAGAGATAATAAATAGACCAAATTTTTTATGAGCTACAAATGACAGGAAACTGTGGAGAGCTATGATTGCGAAAGAAGAAGAATATGATATATGATAATTTAATAACTGTAATTAAAAGTCATTTGGGTGCAATTAACTATATTATGACATCAAATAGGTAAGAAAATAATCAAAACATAAAAGCAATGGATTACATTCAAAAGTATCATTTACCGAAAAAGTATCATTTACCTAAAAAAGTTACTACTAACGTAGTAAATAAAAAATAAAATTGTATAGAACAAAAATATGTATTCTTAAACTATCGGATATATAAAAAACAATATACTTTTAAAAATAAATACCAAATTTCTAATTATTGCGTTGTTAGTGTTCTGTATTTCATTAATTTGTTTTCATTTTTCGCGATTTTTAAGACAGGGATTACAGAGGAAATTTATAGTTATTGACCTATGGCATTGCAGACAGGCCGCTGTGCCGAAATAAATGTCATTGTTCTGTTTTAAACAAAAGGTAAGCATTATGTTTATAACATCCAATGAATTAACCATTAAATTTAGGTACCTCCACTCATTTTCGATAACTAACTTTTAAATTGAATTTTCAGAAACAAAAAAAAAGTTGAAAACTTTTAGTTTAGTTTTAATTAAAAGTTAAATTATTAAATTTACTATTTCCAGTAAGCGAAATACTCTGTTGGATTTTAAACAGAAATTATATTAATTGGTATAATGACCTTAATATATATATATATATATATATATATATATATAATATATATATATATATATATAATATATATATATATATATATATATATATTATTCATTAAAGTAATTAAAAAGCTTATCAAATTAAATAGTGTCATAGTTTTATTACATTTTTATTTTACTATTCAGAGCAGATTTTCGGAAATAAAGGCAAAATAAAAAAAATAAAGAAACATTCCCCAATGAGTCATGCGTTTAACTAATAAAACTAATTTTCTTAACAAAATTTAATTTCTTAAAATTTCATTATTTTACAAATGTAAAAAAACATTTTTACCAATTTTTAAAATAAAATAATGATTTCAAAAATCATTTTTTTCAAAAATTATTTCATTCATTTGTGAATAAGTGCTGAAAGTTTTATTAATATCCGTCATTTGAGTTTTTCAAGAATTTCCAAATTAATGTGTTTGTCAACGGAAAAAAATGATTTATATAATATTACGTATTCTATTATAAACTCACGTAACGATTTGGTTACCTGCAAGATTTTACCTTTTTTTTTTAATAATTAAAAAATACTTTGACCTTTCCTCTTAATTTTGATAGAAAGAGTTCGTTTTTATTAAGTTTGGGACATTTTTATTCATACTATGATGTTTTTTCAGAAATTTAGTGGAGGTACCGACTTAGAAGTTCTTAAATTTACGTCTTAAATTTAACAACTTCGAAACATATTTTCATTTGTAACAGTGCTTCCATCAGTCGACCAGTAACAATTTAAGTTACAAAGGCTTTAAAAATGTTTAAAAGCTTTATTTATATACGGAATTTTTAATACGGATACCTTTAGATAATTACATCTCAGATAAAAGAAAAATTGACTTTAAAGATGATATTTAAATTATTTATAATGCATTCAACGGATATGGTTAAGAAGTCAGTCGCGGTAGCTTTTCGTCGAAAGATCAACGCACAAAATCGAAAGGATTCCAAAGATAATAGAATCAAATCATGTATTTAGAATTTGGTTCTCGTATAGCGATCAAAATGAACATTTCTGGTTAATATTTTAATTATAGAATATCAGAGAAAAAAAATTCGTATGTACCTACACGCATAATATTTTTAACACTCACAGTCAATAAAAGTAGGGTCTGTATATTTGTATATAAAAAATTATATTTTTAAAATGTTCATATATATATATATATATATATATATATATATTGATCATATCACCCCAAGCAAGGCGATAACTCCACTGATGCGAGGGGGCTACGTAAGAGTAAAAAGATTGGAAAAGAGAAAGCCGGAAACCGCATCCTAAACAGGAAACAAGGGATGAGCCTCTTCACCTGTTCAATAGATGTGGGTGGAGTGTGAACCGGGCGATAGTTTAGTCTATCTACTCCAATTGAAAAAAAAAATAAAGAGTGAAAAAATTGGAAAAGAGAAAACCGGAAACCGCATCCTAAACAGGAAACAGGGGATGAGCCTCTTCACCTGTTCAATAGACGTGGGTGGAGTGTGAACCGGGCGATAGTTTAGTCTATCTACTCCAATTGAAAAAAAAATAAAGAAAAGAGTGAAAAGATTGGAAAAGAGAAAACTGAAACCGCGTCCTAAACAGGAAGCAGGGCATGAGCCTCTTCACCTGTTCAATAGACGACGTAAATGAACGACAAAATGAAGAAAATTTTGTGTGTATCTAGATGTTTAATGTAAACAAAATAACACAAAACAAAACTCTGAAACTGAAACTTACAAAATAAACCCGAATAAATTTTCCAAGTAGGTACCTCCGTCCATTTTCGATACTTAAATTTAAATTGATATTTTGAAAATAAATAATTTATCTTCAAGCTTTAAAATTAGCTTTAATTGAAAGCCAAGAGATTAAATTTTAATTCCCGAAATAAAAATACACTAGTATTTTTTAAACCGAAATTATATTGATTTTAATCTAATTTTTATTGAAATCGGACAAATTCAAGTTAAATTTCCCACCATTTTTGATTGATCGACACATTCTGTCAACACTATGTAACAGTAGCCAAAGTTCTGTTTTAAAAATGTTGCAAAAATAAAATATACCTCGCTGACACGTCATTTAAGTCAATTTTAAAATTGAAACTTACCTTTTTCTGATTTCAATCAAGTAATAATTCCTTTCTGTCAGAAATTTACAATAAAAACAAACTTTTTAACTACGGTAGCCCTATCTGTCATCACAACGATTACGTAATGCACAGGTGTTAAAAGATTTATGAAATCAGACGGAAAGTATGGCGTCAATACGGGCCAAAAAAACATAACAGTTTAATTTCTTTTTTCTTGGCAGGGGGTTAACTAAAGAGTAAAATTTAAATAATAATTTCAGCAATTATATAATATTTAATATAATTTTTGTTTAGAATTATAGCCAGACATTTGAATATGCTTTCTGAATAAATAAAAATTTAAAACTTTAAATTTCTTTTAAAATAATTTTAATTTAATAAGAAAGAATGAAATTCAAATAACCAAACTAAGTTATTTTATGCTATTTATTAATATTTTTATTATGTTTTTTTTTCATATTATTAAGTTATCACTAAGTTTAAGGCATGGTGAAAATATCTAATTTAATTTTTATAGTACTGCAGATGTTATAATTATAGAAACGTTATGACTCTTACGGAACATCGTACTTACTCAAAAATGGAACGTAAATGAACATATTTACACGCAAACAATTTTTTTAAAAATTAATTTAAAATATTTGGGTCAAACAATTTTCGTTAAACTTTTCAATTTTAGATAAGCAATATGATAATCAGCTCTTAACTAAAAAGTCTACTCGTATTCAATTCTTTGGAGATTTTAAAAATATTTTTAAAAGCTTATATATTATTAAATTATTTAATAATAAAAAAATTTTAAAAAATGAAAACAATTGTTTTAACATTTTATCGAAAAAAAAAATTAATTTTTTTTTTAGTATAATGTCCTTAATAGTTATTATTTATTCCAGTAATTAAAAGATTATCAAATTTAATTATATCAGAGTTTTATTGCATTTTTATTTTACTCTTCGGAGAAGATTTTCGGATAGTGATTTCAAACTTAAGATAAAAAAAAATAGGTGATTTATATTCCCCAATGAGTCCTGCGTTGAACTAATAAAAAAAAAAGTTTGACATCCGCGGAAAGTTTATTAACATTTCATGGATTTACGTGAAGTGGGGGTAACAGAGGTAAAAAAAAATATTTTTATCAAGATTTTTAAAAAATAGTAAATTCAAAAGTAATTTCATTCATTTGTGAATGAATACTGAAAGTTTTATTAAAGTCCGACAATTATTTGATTTTTGCGAGAATTTCCAAATTAATGTGTTTGTAACCTAAAAAAAAGTGGCAAATGCAATCATTTGGTAACCATTGTAAAACAGTAGTAAAAAGCTTATTAGCCGCTAAATCAATCAAAACTTTTCAAAACAAAACATTCTGACGAAATTTCGAAAATGTTAGACAGGATTAAAATTTTTTTAAAATAACTAAAAACTACTTTGATCTTCCCTCTTAAAAATAATATAAACATTTTGAGGGAAACAGTTTGTTTTATTATGTTTGGGACCTTTTTTAATAATACTATGCTGTTTATTTTTCAATGACGTAATCGAGGTACCTACGTAGGTGATATATGTAAACTTCTTGGAATTTAAATAAAGGAGTATATGGACACAATTAATTGTTCATCACAATAAGTTTTACCATAATTTGAAATTAATTAATGTAGTTTTGATCAGAAAATAATGTTATTTGTTACGGTAAAAATGTACTGATATTGCATTAATTTCAGAATCGTCTCCGATAAATTTACATACAGAAATATAATAAATCCTTTTGAACTAAACTATTCAGTTTAGGATAATTAGAAACGATAAAACTAACAGCAAAGACAAAAACAAATGCGATATAAAGCTGAATGCGATTGTGAAGTTAAATTAGATTTACAAAACATCAAAATTTAAAGCTAATGATGAGTTTCTCTATAACTTTGAAATTTAGATTTAAATTGCTACAAGCGTTTGTTGTATTTTGTGCCTTGTGCCTCCTGCAAAAAAGGGGAAAAAGAAGGATAAACTGAAAAAAGGGTAAAAGACACATCCATATATGCAATAATGCACACGAGTGTTGAATCTCTAAACAACCAAGACAAAGCAAAAACGCTAACTAGCAACACTGCTAAATAAAGAAACAAAGATCAGATTGCTACTCGATTTTCTCGCTACCGATTCATTCACATAATGCTTTTTGGTCTCATTATTGTCTAGTTTAATAATTTATCATATCAGTTTGTATACATACGATAGGTTTTAGACTTATCTCTATTCACATATACTCCTTTTATTTTTATATATTTATATATATATATATATATATATATATATATATATATATAGTTAAATTATAATGGTCCTTAGTGCCAAGATTGCTGTCTTTTTCGGTAGTTTTCTGGTAGAAAATAATTTTAGGCAAGCAGGTTTTTTGTTATAAAGTGCTCGATATCATGACACAAATAGAGCGTTAATAGAATTAATGTGGAGATGTTTATCACTTAGCTGAGCAGTGTTATTTCAATCATGCCGACTTCAAACTTTCGTGATGTCTTCACTCTTCAGAGTATTTTGTTTACTGCTGCTGTTCTCCAATTTTCTTCGTAATTATATAAAGTTTGGTGAAGTTTGATATCTTCATGCGTGTGTGGCTCTTTTGTTGGATGAATGTTGTTTCTTAAGCAGATTTAAGATTTTCAGGTGTTTTTTGCTCGACTTTTATTCTGTTCACATCTTTTTAGCGTGCTTAAGAATTGCTTTATAATGAGTTGACCTTTTTTTTACCATTTTGGGTTGATCTCTTTTCACTGTTTTGGATCGACCATTTTTCAACGTGTCATTAATTATGTCCTCTTTAAAAATAATTTTAGGCCATGATTAAGTGTTCGTGTTCTTGTGTGTATGCGTGTTGGTTGTTTTTCTTATTATTAGTGGGCTTAGAGTATAATTTTGTCCGTTTGGTGATTGTTGTATTAGGATGTGCGGTGTGGTGCTGTTGATATTGGCTAGGAACGAGAAATCGGAGAGCCGAGTTCGAATTCCAGTTAATTCCTTACATTTACTTACGCTCAAATACTCTTGGGAAAGGTACTAACCCGCGTCTTCCCACCAGTTATGGGTAAAATAACAGAACAGATTAGATTCTATAGCTTTGGTCGGCAACCAGTCTACCGCAGAAAGTAATGGCAACATACTGTGGAATAATCTTCTGCCCAGTCAGTCATGACGCTTTCGAGACATGATCGCCCATGCATGTGTCACGTATGGTACTTAACTGACTGATTGTTGTATCATCTTGTTGTTCATTTCCTTTTTTCTTTCGTTGTCTTCTGTTTTTATTGTTCTTTTTTTGTATTTTTGCTCATGATTGAGTGTTTATACATGCATATTTATATTTATATGCGATAGTTTTTGTTTTGCGTTTTGACTTGTGTTTATTGTTTTTGTCGGTATTCAAGAGGAAAAGTAAATATTTGTTCGAATTTCTTCAGCATCTCCTTGTTTAATAGTTACTTTGTTTTTTCAAGATATTTAATTATTAAACAAGAAAACCAAAAAATCGTGAAATATGGGCATTCAAACAAATATTTACATTGCTACTTAAATAGGTAAAGTTAAGGACAGAGATTTTTCAAGTGTAGTTTTGAGATTTCTGATTTTTTATTATCTTCAGTTAAAAAAAAGAAAATTGTTATTTTTTATAATCATTTTACTTCAAGCAAGGCAGGACCACCACTGCTGTGCAGAGGGTTACAGAGAGAGAAAAACAGGGTACAGGGGGTGAAAAAATGATAAGAGATGGATGGATAGGTGGATATTTGGATGGATGGATGGATGGATGGATGGATGGATGGATGGATGGATGGATGGATGGATGGATGGGAATAGATAGAAAATGGCAGTTAACTTCGCATTTAAACTTTTGAAGATTGTAACTATCAGGGAAGCAAGCAAATAGAAGTGTGTCCAGCAACCAAAAGAGCGAGAAAAGAAACTATTAGAGTGGAAGAGATGGTTACATTTAACTATTTCAACGGTAAAAGGGTGGGACCTTGATGGCAGTCTATTAACACGAGTAAATATATGTGATCGGGAAACAAGGGAAAGAAGCTATTCGGAGCAGTTGCCATGGAAATATTTGTAGAAAAGTCAGAGAGAAGTCACTTCACGTCGGTGAGAAAGTGACTGAAGGAGGGCTGTAAAGTCAGGATCGATTATATTGCTAATCATCCTTTGAATTTTTTCGAGAAGCTCAAGATGAATAGCAGGCGCACCCGACCAGATATGGCATTCAGTATTCAATGCACGGACGAATGTTAGATTTATAAATGTGCAAAATGGATTATGATAAGAAATAGCAGTAGATGCCGCTATGAATTCGATGTAGTAATTCCATTTGATATCATTGGAAAGAGTAAGGAAAAAAGTTTCTCTATGGTGGTTAAAGGAGAGCAACTTTGTTTTGGGGGCATTAAAATTTACGAGCCATTTCCTACTCCATACAATCACGGATTGTGGGTCTTTTTAAAGGGCAGCAACCAGGTTTACTTTGTCAGCTTTGGGAGATTTCTTATTTAGACAGGAGTAAATCGTTGTGTCATTTGCATATATGCTTGGGAACTGATTGCATTAGGAAGATCATTGATGAAGGTCGGGAAAAGCATATGACCTAAAATAGAGCCTTGAGGGACACCCGCGTTCGAATGAAAGATTCTTGAAATTTGCCCATTCAAAACAACATTCATTTCAAGATTTGATAGAAACGATTGGATTAAATCATACAATTGTCCAGAAATACCGTAGCCCAGAAGCTTGCACATAAGGCCAGCATGCCAATCTCTGTTAAATGTTTTCGAGAAATCAAGAGCAACAGCTCGAGCTTCGCTGTTATCAAGAGCTTGGTATATATATTCAGTGATGGTCATCAGCATATTAGTGGCAAACCTGACGAAACGGAAGCCTTACTGTTTGCTAGAGAGAAAATTGTGAGACGTGAGATACCCAACTATTTCAGCATTGATAATAGCCTCGAATACCTTGCCAAAATGAGGTAAGATTCTAATAGATGGATAATAAGAGGGGTCAGACCACTTCTCAGAGTTCTTAAAAACAAAGAATACAGAGGAGGACTTCCGACAAGTGGGAAAGTTGGAAACAGTAAGGAAAATCTTATAGAATTTGGAGAGGACTGGGACCAGCTCAGTTGAACTTTCATTTAAGACGATGACTGGAATTCCATCACCTCTATTTACCTTATGTGAGTCAACCTTAGAAATTATGTTAGAAAGCAGAAATGGGGTAATATATATATATATATATATATATATATATATATATATATATATATATATATATATATTACTCAGTTGAGCTTCAATTCCTGGTGGGAAATTGGGTGTAGGTTCTCTAGGAATTTGCTGTCTTCTGTAGATATGATGACTTCGAATTCAATGAGTAGTGGAGGGATCAAGGGTTTTCTATGATTTAGCACACTATTGCAGAGCCGCCAGTAATCTTTGGAAACTTGCCAGATGTTATACGCTGCTTCATTCTATAAGCAAACAATCGCTTAGCATCATTTAGTACACGCTTACATTCATTACGAGCAGACAATAAGTGGCCGATTGTGATCATACATATTACTCGGTATTGCCGAAAAAAGTGATTGGGCGATGGAAGCCGAACAAGCAGAAGAGAACTAAGAAGATGACGGTTTAAGTCGGAACTTTCTAGCTGGGATGAAATTATCAATGCCATCTTCCCCCCAGGATTACATAGGCGCAATCTTGAACAGGGAGACAAAAATTTTATTCCAAGGGACATAGTAAAGGAAATCACGGAACAAGTCCCAGTCTGCTCGTTGATAGTTCGCGTACCTTTGAGTTCTCAGGTTTCTGTACCGTTGAAACAAATATACATATATCTGTAAAGATTGTAGCATGTAGGAATATACAATGGAACCTGTCGTATGCGACTACCTCTACTGCCATCAAAAACTTGTCGCATACGGCAGGTGGTCGCTCCTTAAAGGCTCATAGTCATGACCTATTTACGTCAGGAACGTATATTCCACTCACCAGAATGTACATATTAGAATGTTACCATGTAATCTGGTAATAAATAAATAAGAGCATAAGAAGATGGCCTAAAGAAATTTATTCAGCATAATTCATTTAAAAATTTTAAAAACGTATTTACAACGGTCAACAAGTGACTAAAATATTTATACACAAAAAGGTTTATTAAATGGACTTAAAAAAGTCAGTTATTGCTTTCCTTTTCGTGCCTGTTCTAGTACTAGCCATTTCTTATAATATATGTAGGTTCGAAAAATTCGCGACGTATACGGTTTCAGTTTTTATCTTAGAAGTGAGTGATAGCAAAAGAAAATCTGCGATAATACATAGAAAAAAACATACAAAAAACTGACAGCGATTGTGGGTGGAGGTAGAGAAAAAGAGAGATAGAGACAGATAAATCCAGATAGACATAGAGTAGATAGATAGACAAAAAATATAGGAAAGAAAGAGATAGACATTTGAAGAAAAGATGTGATTTTCCTAATCCCTGAATTTATCCAAGTCAGTATATAGACAGCGACAAATCTCTTGAACATGTCAAATGCAAAACATGTTGTACAAAACAGCCGATGTTTGACCGTGAGGTGAACTCAGGCAATGTACATTTCAACAAGAAATAACAGTTTGATACAAAACTACAATAACAAAACAATGAGAAAGTGTTCCTGGTTTAGATCAAATCAAAATGAAACAGATTACTCATTTAGTTTCTCTTAATTTAGAAGTTCGCAGTGTACGACCAAAATGGATTTTTTTTAAGCAGTCGCTTGATCAGTGATTTTCACTCGTTCATGTTAGTCGCTGGTCGCATTCTGGAGGTGGTCGCCCATTAAGGGTCAATTAACATTAGCAAATCGTCCGCGCATAGAAAAACGGTCTTTAACAACAGGCGATTGCTGACGAAAAGGGTAGCATACGCAGGTTCCACTGTATATGTATTAAAATTTCTTGAGCAGCTTAATATAATACTTTTGGGTGCAGAAATGTTCATTCATTTTATTAGTTTAAAATGCATTTACAAAATAAAAAATCGATTCTCTCTCTACCCTGTATAGAATACATGAAATTGTTTGCCTTATATAAAAAGTGTAAAACTATTAAAACTCCAAGGAAATTCCTGTCGTAATCAATTTTTTATCTACATTTTAACCGTTCAAAACGAATGAAATATAAACTTTAACATTCACACAAAATGTTTTTTCTTTCAAGTTTTTATTTATTTATTTTTGTTTTTCTTTCTTCATTTTACCTTTTTATATTCATTTTACTTACTGTTGTGGATTTTTGTTAATAAAACCACACAATATAATAATAACACAAAACAGATATGAGAGGAAAATGTAAATATATTGAACAAAAGATATACAACCTGTACACGGTTAGAAGATTCAGGAATACTTCTTAGTAGGAGTTAAACATATACAAAGAAATAAGTTTGGGTAATAAGTCTATATTCTTACTGACCAACGAGCGGCGGTTCAACTGCTCTAACAAACACTACAACTCTAACAACAATTAGAGTAGATAGACTAAACTATCGCCCGGTTCACACTCCACCCTCGTCTATTGAACACGTGAAGAGGCTTACCCCTGGTTCCCTGTTTAGGATGTGGTTTCCGGCTTTCTCTTTTCCAATCTTTCACCCCTTTTTCTTTCTTTTTTTTCAATTGGAGTAGATAGACTAAACTATCGCCCGGTTCACACTCCACCCTCGTCTATTGAACACGTGAAGAGGCTCATCCCTTGTTCCCTGTTTAGGATGCGGTTTCCGGTTTTCTCTTTTCCAATCTTTTCACCCTTACGTAGCCCCCTGCACTTCAGTGGTGTTACCGCCTTGCTCGGAGTGATATGATTAAAAAAAACAAAAACAAAACAAAACAACAAAAAACACGACAGATATCCTACAGACTACCGTTCTCTGTAGGCAGGATTATAAGTCCGCCTTGGACGAGTCCATTGAGTGTGTAAAAAGGGGCAATTTCTAACAACACCCACCCTAGCTTTTTGGGATGGGCTAGCATTTTTTCGGTTTGAAATTTAATATTCTCAACGGCTTCCACAGCATTTTTCCATAGCAACAAAATTTTTTTGAATATGACGAGCTTGGCTCTTCATTCTTTCTTTTGTTTGTATGTGTCACTAGTTCGCCTAGTGTGCAAGTTTTTCCCGTAACTATTGGTGTAATAAATACGGGTTTCTTTTGCACGATTTCTCTTGTGACTTTTTTTATTTCTTGAAAATACCGCTTTCGTCGTGCTTTTTATTTTTATTTTTTTATTTTTTTTGCAACAAGCATTAATGGGTAAATCACACATATTAAATTTCTGCATCCAATCCGTTCCTACCAGGTTGTGTGTGTTTTTCGTTATGTAGATTTTTTGTTTTCTGATTTTTCCTCTAAATTTTACATTTACAATAATTTCTCCTTCCAATTTAATTATTTTACTTGTTATGGTTTTTGCGATTTTTTTTAGTGTGTAACATGGTCGGCCTATTTAACTTCCGCCATGCTTGTAAGTTTATAATCGTCAAATCAGATCACGAATCCAGTTGCAAATTTGTTTTTTTATTCAGAATTTCTATTTCAACGTATTTTCTCATATTTTCCTTGTTTTCATTATTATCTTCTACTCTAGCAGACCTTATTCTACTAGATTTGTTTTTATTTTTACATACCGATGATTTGTGACCCATCTTACCACACTCTCGGCACTTTTTATATTTAAAAAACAATCTTTATGCCAGTGCCATCCACCACATCTGTAACATGCAGAAGGGGGAGGCTTGTTTTTACTGGATTCTTGTCAACCGTAGTTCTGTATGTTTTCTTTGGCATTATAATTTTGTTTTGTCTGTGGGGTGGGAACAAAGCTTAAATTTCTTTTTACCTTTCGAATGTGCGCAACTCCTGACTCTTCAATGTCGTTGCTATCTTTTTTTATACTGAGGCATTTCTGGCAATCCTCTGACAATTTTTGTAATGTTAGACCTGGTTCGTTTTGCAGTTTGGTCAGCAGTTTTCTCATTTCGCTGTCTTTAGCTGCAACTAGTCCTTGTACAAATATGAGACTCTTGAAATTGTCTGGAGTCAGCTCCGACAATTTAAAATCGTCACAGTGTTTATTGACGATAACTGCAAAAGTAGAATAGTCCTCGTTTTCGTCTTTTCTAAGATTAAGGCATTTCCACCTGTTATAGAACAACGAGATATTAGGCCTAAATAGCTCTGTGGGAACTGCCACTGCCTCACCGAACGTTAGTTCATTCGTTTTTTTTAAGGAGAATATAGTCTACGAACTTAGTGTGTTCGTCTGAGCCTAATTTCCTGAGTAGAAGTCTTAATTTTTTCTTTTCGCTCCAATGCTGACAGTCGATATTAAAAATATCCTCGTATCGCCTGTAATTCTCTCCAAAATTTTTATCTTCCTCAACTGAGTATTTAAAAATTTCAATCGCGTTCCACACTGCATCTTGTGAAAATGTCTCCTCCTTTTCCGTGTTCCTATCCAAGGTTGTGCTTGTTAATTTTAATAACAGTTCTTGCAATTGTGTTTGTTTTTCCTCATTTGCTTTCTGCATTTCAATTTGTCTTTCTTCAATTTGCTTTTACATCTCCATTTGTCTTTTTTTGCATTTCTATTTGTCTTTCTTCGTTAGCCTTTTGCATTTTCATTTGTCTCTTAACGATTTCCAGCATTCCCTTTTGAAAATCCACCACTTTTCTGCTGTTTCGATTCCGTGAGGGATTTGATTTATATCAATTGCTTTCTAGCAATTAATTCCGACAGTTTTTTGTCTATCTCTCGGTGTTAGTGTCGACAACTTGTTTGTGGTCGATTTGTTTGAATCAATTTGTAGCACACTTCGTTAAAGGGTTAGGTAGAAAAAGATTCGTCACGATTTTGTTGTACGACTTGTGCACGAATCTGTTTCACCAATTTGATGCTGTCGACACATGTGTTTTTCTAGGTCTTCGACGCTAACTTTTTTTCCTTGGTGTTATACGTGAATTTGTTCTTTTTTGTCTCCAATTTGCTCTTGAAGACTGATGTGACAACGTCTTTTTACCTCCGTATGCACTTTTTCGAAATCCTTTTATGCCAAATTTTTCCTTTGGCGATTGAGTTTAGAAAGTGTTTTTTTCTCCCCGTGTACTTGTTAGAATCCTCGCCGCCAAATTGGTGTAGCGACTGACTTGAAACCGTATTTTCCTCCTCGTCAACTTGTACGAATCCTTCGTCGCCAAATTGTTGTGACGACTGAACTTGAAACACATATTTTCCTCCGCGTGAACTTGTTTGAATCCTTCGTCGCCAATTTGTTGTGGATTCTTGTTTAGAAAACCACACAATATAATAACAACACAAAACAGATATGAGAGGAAAATGTAAGCATATTGAATAAAAGATATACAACCTTTACACGGTTAGTAGATTCAGGAATAATTGTTAGTAGGAGTCAAATATATACAAAGAAATAAGTTCGCGTAATAAGTCTATATTCTTGCTGACCAACGAGCGGCGGTTGAAGCACTACAACTCTAACAACAACAACACACTACATATACCCTACAGACTACCGTTCTCTGTAGGCAGGATAAGAAGTACACCTTGGACAAGTCAATTGAGCGTGTAAAAAGAGGTGACCCCAACACTTACAAACCAATTATGCACACACACACACACACACACACACACACACACACACACACACACACACACACACATATATATATATATATATATTACTTTTCGTCGTTATTTATGGAATTACCAATTTTTGAGCAGACACTCCGTTTTGTTTTATTTTGTTTTTACGTCTATCGGTCTGCACAATCGAGAGACTTATTAAAGACAGTGGGATCTTCAACAGGAAACGAACTATCGATCGCTTTGTAGGATAATACACCATTTGATCCGGTGAGATTTAAACCGATTGGCCAAAGAAAACGCCATAGTTCTGTTTTAGATATAAAAGTGAGAAGATATGACTTTCGAAAAAATCTGAACGAGTAAATAGAATTTTGCGGAACAGTAAAGATATTCGTAGCCGAACAGTCAAAACAAACCGTATTAGACTGTGGTTTCTCCTGCAAAGAGAGACACATTTTAAAAAATCCATTAACTCATTAGAATATATATATATATTCAAAGAAACGTACAACCCTAAATTATTTGTTTTGCCACGTCTGCATCTAGGATCGAAAAACTATTAAAATAATTCATGAACACAAACATCGTACACACAAAGCTGTATTTATTCGTCTGAATATATATATATATATATATATATATATATATATATATATATATATATAAACGTCTGTGTGTGTCTCTGCGTCTGATCACATGAGCGTGTGTGTGCTTCTGTGTACATTGGTCGTCGTTTTCCTCTATGTGTATGCGCGTGTTTGTATGCACATGCGTGTGTGTGTGTGTGTGTTAGAACGTATGTAATTTTGAAAAAATATCCAAATAAAAGTTTAAAATTAATCTATGATTTAGTTTTCATATATCGCCAGTGATTTTTCTTTTCATCATTGTCTGTTTATCTCCTTCTCTAAGTTATTTATGTAAACTGAACAAAATGTCTGTGCAATATCAACTGTAATATTTTATGGCAGGGGCCGCGTCTTTCTACATCACAAGATCTCCACCGTCTTTTACAAAAAAACTTAAGCACATTCCCTTCAGCCGTTTGAACCGCCCTTAAGAAACTAACGAAGTTCCTCACAGATATTTTGAGATATATTCTAATCTAACAAACGGCATACACTCCAAATAAAGGTCACATTGTTCTGTATAATTATGCATACATTTCCAAGATAAACGATAACTACTTAAATTTTAAGCATTCATTACATATCACAAAACACTTATCAGCGAGTACTTCTAAACATTAGACAATGTTTTTATGTTGTATCATTCAGTAAATAACAAAAACGCTAACGCAATACATCAGTTCATAGTACAAACCATTTATTCTTCATTCCAAATGTGGAAGACCTACTTGTGATGCATAGTTATTGCAACAGATGTCTGTCCAATTCAAATAAGAGTTTACAATTGCCAAAAGAATGTGAAACAAATTCCCATCTAACATACTGTGTTTTCCTTTGAAGTAAATAGTTTCTTTTTTGTCTCTTTCTTTATGTGACTTGTCGTTCCCAAGCCGCCTCTTAAACATTCTATTAATGACTCTAAGTTCAGCTACAACCTTCAAACACGGTTATCCCTTTTATTTATATGCTTTTATTTTTTACTTGCATATACACCTTTTCAGTTACAGATTCTCCTTATTTATGTGTTTCTATCATTCCTTTCTTTGCATCTCTCCCTTTCCCGTATCTCACACTCACTTCATCACTTGTTTGTCTTTTCCTCATCCTGCCTAGCTCCTCCTCTTTTATTCTCTTTCTCCTCTCTTTAAATATTTCTAATTGCCTTCTACATATGTCACTTCCATTTTTTAAATTTCTATTTTCTCTTCCCATCTCCCTCCTATATACCGGTCTCACTTTAACCTTGCCTTCATATTATTCACATCTGATCTCTTTCTCTCCGCTTTTCCTAGTCGTTTACTTTTTCTCTCTTTTGTTTTATTTAACGTCTTTCGAATTCTCTTCTTCAGTAACGCTGCTTCTCTCGCTCTATCTCTCTCTATATATATCTCGCTCTCTCACATTCTCTCTCTCTCTCTCCTTTTTTCTCGTTTTTTTATTAATTTTATCCCGTTTCTCCTCTCTAAGTGGGCCAAATCTTATGAAAGTTTACCATTTTTTTTCTTGCGAGTGGTACTTTCAATCAATTTAAGTGTCAAATCACAGGTCTGAATTGCATAAAAACACCTCAGAAAACTTAAAGTGGCATTCTTTCGATTTACTCTCTCCTTAAATCAGAGATTCCAAAATACCATAAAATACTCGCAGTGCTAATAAAACATTTAGTTAAAGTATTTTAGCTGTTTTGCGTTACCACAACCAACAAACAAGCACATCCAGTGACGCTAATAAATATCTGCACGTTTTCCCATTTACGCAACAAAACATGTTACTATTTATATATCTGAGGAGACCAAAATTACTCGCCGATGTTCTATTGATTGTCTACAAGAATCAAGATCAGCCCGTTGTTCAGATATTGTTCGCCTCACTAAAAATTACATCGTCTCTCACGCACACACATACACACATAGAGATAAATACACAAATATTCATATATATATATATATATATATATATATATATATATATATATATGTTTTTTGTATATGAAATATATATACATATACATATATATGGTTTCATATATATATATATATATATATTTCATAAACAAAAGATTTTTCAAGATTGTATGATTGTATTTCCATTTCAACGAGTGAAACTAACACCCGCATCATTGACGATGTTAATCATTATATACATTATATATATATAAGTTGAAAATATTCTTTGTATGTTTTTATTTCTTTATATATATATATATATATATATATATATATATATATATATAGTTTTAAAGTATGCTATGTTTATGGCTTCAATTACTCAATATCAGGGATAGAGTGTATGTAAATATAAAAGTGTACATTAAAGTCAACATTTAGCTAAACATTCTATTTCATGCTTACACGCAATCTTCAGACCATGAGTGTTGTATTTTGGCTCGAATAATTCTAATTTATATACGCATTATGGGTATGGAAATTGTATTATTCTAGCGGCTATTTGGGTGGACGATAACGGTTATGTTTCAAATTATTCTAGGGGTTATTAAGTAGAAGTAATTGTGGAACTTTAATGCAGTTGTGTAGCTATGTTTTGTTTAACTTATTATTTATTATTGATTACTATTCTTTTATTGTTGATTATTATTATTGCGTTTATTTTCATCAGTGTGTTAATTTGTTTATTATTTACTTAATTTGTTCACTTATTTATTGATTTGAATTATTTTATTTAAACTTATTTTTATTTGTTTTTTATTTTAATTTATTTAATTGTATTTTTAATTTATTGTTGTATGCTGATGCCGTTTTCCTTGCTTTTGATTATACTATTTGGTGTGATTTGTTTTTGTTTTTTGTTTTCTCCCATATATGTTTAGAAAGTAATATACTGTTCGGGTATTCACTATTTGTGAAGGATGTATTGTGTGCGTAGTTTATTTGCTTTCAAGCTCTTTTGGTTACTCTTAGGTAATGTTTTCTTTGTTATCTGCTAATTGTTACAGTGGTTTGGTATATTACTTTGTTTTTCAAGTAATTTCCTTTTAGGGAATATTCATTCTTTATTCTGCAGTTACACGTAGGTTTCATTTGTTCAGATGGTTTGTTGATTATTTTTTGTTGTGCTTCCTTATATTTTTGCCATGTTTTCGGTGCAATTTTTTTCTTGTGGAGAGTCATTGATGCAGCAAAGTGTTTGTGGATAAGTTTAATGAATATTTTTATTATGTTTGTTTTTACATTTTTTTGTTGTACGGTGAGATGAACCATGTGATGTTTCTTTTCTTTGGCTTTTTTGTGCTGTATATTATGTATGCAATAGTTGATAAAAATGTTACATAATCTTTTTCTTCTTCGTTAAATATGATTTTACTGTTAATGATTGCTGTATCTGCTTGATTATTGATTGTGGTTGATTGTAAGATGTCTGCATATAAAGTGTTGTTTTTTTTTGTTAGCTTTTTATATATGGTTGATATGTACATTTACTTAGGTTAAATGTGACATCTAGAACATCTACTTCTTTTAAGTTAGTTTTTATGTTTATGTCAGGCCCTATATTTTGTAAAGTTTTTTATTATTATTTTATTTTGTCAGTGTCTTGCTGACTACATTTTTAAAAATATGTTACTGTCGTCTCTGTAGAGGACTATATTATTTTTATCGAATATTTAATTTAGTTCATATTGAAAATTCATGCCGGTAAGCTCGCAGGTTTTGCGTCATTGAAGCTTCCCGTTGTAATGTGTCCTTTCTTTACTCACGTGTCGAATAATAGTAATTATCTGGACTGTTTAATAATTTTTAATTCGTTTGTGTTTATTTTCATTTGTTTTTAGCTAAGAAGATGGCCTTATCTAGTACAGACTCTATTATATAAGGTAATCAAAATATCCGTGCTGTTTTTACGTCGTGCGCGAAGAAGTGATCATTAATACGCAAATGAGTGCGTCATGTACCAGGAAAGCGTTCCGCATGCACATTAGTTATAGCTTAAGCATTGCGAGGAAACATAGCGGTGCAAAGCAGCTCGTTCTGGGTTGGCCGATTTATGACTTCAACGTTGTGTTGATCGCAGCCGTGTCAAGTTGACGAATACGTCAAACCTTTGGGGATAATGTTGTGAGTGAAAGCCATCGCCAAGCATTGATTCAAATTCAAGTCAGAAGATCCGTCCCTTTGTGATGAATTCCGTAGTGGCTGGTCACATATTCTGGATGATGAGGAATTAAAGGCGGCCATAGAGAAAGATAACAGCCAAACTTGTGGTGAGTTTGCCAAACGCTTTTAAGTTTTTAATAAAACAGTCAAACTTCACCTGCTACATATAGAAAAGGCGTACAAGTTGAGAAAGTGTGTACCCCATACATTGATAAAAGCTAACAAGCTATTACGCGTGACGGCCTGTTTCTCGTTAACTTTCTCGGCACCACAACGTATGTATATTCGATCATGTGCTCATCCGTGACCAAAAGTGGATCTTTTATGACATTCTCAAGCGTGCCAGACACGGGTTGTTACCACGGATTCCTATGCTTCATATCGCAATACCACCTCTAGAACCACGCAAAAACATGCCCTGTATCTGGTGGATTAATCGACTAATGGTGCACTATGAGGTACTACTAATGGACTAAACCATCACCGTAGTACTGTACTCGCATCAGGTAGAATGTATGCCACTTGCACTGAAACAGGAAACAAAATTGTTTAATCGCAAGGGTGTACTAGTCCTCCATAACAATACCAGGCCTCATGTGAAGCGGTGGCCAGGTAAACATATGGGAACTTGGCTAGGAGACACTGTGCCTTTTAGTTTATTTCTAGAACCTTGCACCAAAAAGTGACCACCTCTTCCATTCAATGGAAAAATGTGGAAAATCCTTCCATTCTCTGGACAAACGTGGAAAATCCTCCGTAAATGAGGTAAACTTGTATCAGACACTCATAAATTTATTTGCATCCAAGATACTTTTTTTTTACCGCCAGTCCATTGTAAAGCTGGATGCACGTTGGCAAAGGTTCTGAATGCTGATATCGATTACTTTGAGGACTAACGTTATGTCAAATTTACTGTATACCCTTTTTTTAATAAATCATAAATAGCTTTGACTTTTTTTGGCTACTTGTCGCAGAGTAGGATTTTTTTTTAACAAGATGTATAAATTCGCTAGTATGCTTGTTTTTTAGGTATGTAGATATTTTGCGTATGTAAATATAACATTGTTCATTGAGGTGAACACCGAGCGTCGACAGTTCATATATATATACACATATATTCATTAAGCATAACTTTTTAAGTAATACATACATATATATATATATATATATATATATATATATATTACTTAAAAAGTTATGTTTAATGGATATATGTATTTTTAAACAGTGTAAATCTAAATCAAAGGCATAGTTACTGACAAGTTCATAAGTTGACCTCGATAATTTTATGAAATATTTTCGAATGAGGTTTATTTTTTAATATAGTCCTCTTGCTTTCCACATACTTTATCTATTTTTGTTACATTGCTTGGATCACATTGGTGGAAAAACTTTCACCTTGTTGGTAAAGAAAAATTACCTCCATTCTAATTCCTGCTAAGTATTTATTCGTATTTGGGAACAGATGATAGTTATATGGTGCCAAATATAAGACGAATAGGAAGAGTAATCTATCAGTTCAAAGTCACAGTTACTTACAACAGCTATTGAAACAAGAATATGTGTGCTGGAGTATTGTCCTGATGAAACAAAACCCCTTTTCTCAGTATTCCAACGTGGTTTGGTAGCCCTTTATAAATGTCTCAGCAAGTTGACATGGTATTCTTCATTGATGGGATTACCCTTTTGGAAGATAAACTCAGTGCCTTTTGAACTCCAAAGAAACTAAAACGATTCTTTTTCCTACAGATATTTATCATCCTTGGATTTCTTTGATGAAAGTGAGAGGTTTCCAGTGCAGAGATTGTCTTTGTCTCTGGTTCAAAGTGATTAATCTAAAACTCATCCTGGGTTAGAAAACGTTCAAAGAAACCTGCTTGATTTACCTAAAATAATTCTGGATTTTTCCCGTGTTTTGATCAGTCTGGTGCGATTTTGATCTGGTTTCAGAAAAGGTGGCACCCACAGAGCAAGAACCCTCGTCATTATGCAGAATCTTTTCGACTCTTTGTCTGGATATGCTAATAGCATTGGCTATTTGATTTAAAGTCAATCACATGTCACCCATCACCATGTGGTGAACAGAGTGTTTTTCTAGGCAGTGGTAGTTTCAGGATGTCTAATGGGTCATATTCTAGACTCTCCCTTCCAAACCTAAATTCAGCTTCCCACCTTTTCAGTGTTGACAAAACTGGGGCTTATAATATAGCATCCTTGTCGCCATGAATGTCCATGGGGCCTAAACCCTTTTTCTGCAAGCACTTGAGAACATTTCAATGGCTTATTTTGTTCATTTTCAGGAGAAGTTACTGCTAGTTACATTTGAAGTCTTCTTTGAATAGTCAAGTGTAACTTTACCTAGAAGGAAAAAAATCAGTTATTAATAAGAATAGTTGTAATTAATCCATGCCATATTAAAAGATCTAACAGCACACCTTCATATTCAACCTATGAACTTTTCCCTCCAGATTTGTATGTGAATGCGCTTTCAATATAATCCCAGTGATTACCATATTATAGCAGTCAGCCATACACCAGAAAAAATTAAACGTAAAAATACATAATGCAGACGAATGTAAACATAAAAGAAAAAGGAAATATTAAGGAAAAGTTTATTTAAACCGCAAAATAATCATGTGATTAATTTAGAAATATTTTCTTTTTATTTAATTCCAAATTTTTCTCAAATCACAAGATTTTCGTTATTTTGATTTTTCTCCTCACATTTGTCAAGTTCTTTGTATAACACTAAAGTAAAAGCATTGTAACTTCCGCGAGAGAATCGCTATGTTTTTGACTACATGGAAATGTTTTCTATGCAATTATAGAATCGTGAAACAGCCAAAATCGCGTGTCCATTCCAGCAATGGTGGCTTTTAGCAAAGGATTTGTCTTGATTTCTCATCATACAATTTTGTCTTCAGATTTCCTGATGGGAAAATGACAGGGAATTATATATATATATATATATATATATATATATATATATATATATATATCTGTTGAAAGATGTCCAGATTTCATGTGAAATAATCACGTAAGGAAATGAAATATTAAAACATTCTTCTAATTACTGACCGTATGAACTAATCGTTAAATTCAAATAAAGCCAACTGACTTTAAAGTGAGAATATAATTTACTGACAGCCATTCTGGCAATGTGATGACGAGTGACCTGAGCATATGTCAAAAAAGAAACTACGAGATTGAATATTGAAAAACTTATGTAGAAAAATCCATATTCAATATCCACTTTCTTTTTAATTTCAAACGCAGATAAACTAACTTGGTTCTGCAACTTTCTCATAACACATTTACACATATAAATATTTGTCATTCATATATATATATATACATATATATATATATATATATATATATATATGTGTGTGTGTGTGTGTGTGTGTGTGTGTGTGTGTGTGTGTGAAATGTGATGGTATATAAATATAAATTTATATATATATATGCAATTTGTTATATATATATTTTATATATTATATATGCGCGGTTCTTATTGGAAAGCGTTCAGTTGGATTGATGTGAGTTTATGACTCTGGGTTTCAGGCTTTTGCGATCAGAGTTTGTCTGACGATCGCAAATGCGTAAAACCCAGGGTAACAAACTCACATCAGTTCGACTGAATATATATATATATATATACAATACGAGAAATCTTGAAGTGTGCCACCACCTACTGCCGTTTCACACAGCGGTTCTTCAGGGTAAGAGCCTAACAACTAAGATTAAACCAGCAAATATATAGTGCTCAAGTGAAGAAGAAACCAAATCAAGAAGGGTAAAACAGCCTTTATTACAACAAAAAAAAAAAAAAAAAGACAAGCTATTTGAGTAAGCAGTCTTTTACGTGTTTACATTTATTCAGAAGTTCTGTTTTAGAATTTAGTAAGTTCCGCGCGGGTTCGAACAACGCTATGGCTAATTTTTCTTCTCCGCATAACTTGCAGAACTTTCTACCTACTTTGTAGTTTGAACATTTTTTTAATATCTCCCATTTAAGAATAGGATCTTTTTTAATGATATCTTTAACTTTCCATACATGCGAAGCTAACGTAATACTGTGGCTATATTTTTCGTACCTAAAAGAACTTTTATGATTATAAAACCTACGTTTAAATGTGTCATGTGTGGCCCCAATATAAGTTTTAGGTTTCGGGTCATTTTCGTCTGTATAGACTTTAACACCATACACTACACAAGACTTCTGGCAATTACCATTAATGGGACAATCAGTTTTCAATCTACAATTACACTTGTTTTTAGAACTAGTATTTTTAGGTTTTCTCAGTTTACTTTTGTTAATGCCGCTTAATATTTTGCCTATGTTAGGTAAGCAGGAATAAATTAATTTAATAGTGTTTCTATTAAAGATCTTATTAAGGCAGCTGTTTTTACGAAAATTTTTATCAATTAAGGAGAAGAAAATCTTACCAATTTCAGTTCTTACCTCCTTATGAAAAGGAGAGTTGAACCACGTTATCCTCCTACTTCTGTTCTTATTTTTAGTAGTGTTAGGTTTAATAAACTGAAGATTGTTTTTATAACCACTTTTAAGTAAAGCAGTTTGGTATATCTTTTTATGTCTATCAAAAGTCTCCATATTAAATGAATTATAGGATAGCTTATACGATATACTTTTGGGGATACCATTTAATATGTGTTTTGGGTGATTAGACTGTCTATCCACATAAATAGGGATATAATTATTTTTGGTGTAAGGGGCAATATTGCCTGTAGTTAGATTCAAGGTTACATCCAAATAATTTACGGCCTTCAAATTACATTCTATTTCTATCGCAAATCCATTGCCTTTAAAAGATTTATGAAGTCTCTTTCTTAACCTGTCACATATTTGGGGTGTGCTGTTGTCGACTATTATCAAGCCGTCGTCACGGCACAACCCATGATTGTGGAAGTCCAGGAGGTTGTTCAGCTTGTATAAGAGAAGGCATCCTACCAATTCTGCTACTTATGCACCATCATATTCCCCCATTGTATTATCGAATCCCTCGGCATCAGATTTTTTATCCACAAATCCTCATCGTGGTACAGGAGCGTTTTGCGACAATGCCTAATTAACTCTAGTTCAGTAGCTGAAATTTCATTAAACTCCTTTACTGAATTAATGGCTTCCATTAATATATCTACTGTTATTGACGGGTAGGACACTTTTAAATCGTGTTTTATAAAAGCAGAGTGTTTACATTTTCTGAATTCATTAAACCATTTAATTCAGTCTAATGTATGTAATTAAAAAAATGTTCGAACTACAAAGTAGGTAGTAAGTTCTGCAAGTTATGAAATTAGTGTTTTTAAATATATATATGTACATTCATTTATTTGTATTTCATTGACCTTCAGATTTAGATATACAATAATGTATATTTACTAATATGCAAAAGTATATTGTTATTTATTTCTAAGTATGTTATATTATTTAAGTAATATGTTTTATTTACATGTATATTTTGTAGTTTCTTTTAAAGAATTTATAGATGTTTATATGATTATATATTTATATGTACAAATTTTGAATTATATATATATATATATATATATATATATATATATATATATATATATATATATAGTTGTCAGTCCGTAAACGGTGAGGATAATCTAACAAGATTTCCTTAATATAAATTAATAATAGGTAAACCCATATAGAGAGCTCGATGGGTGTTAAGCAGAGCGATATGAATTTTATAAAAGAAAACTCAACACGTTATATTAGTTATAAACTATAGTTCATTTCAATGAGCTTAATTAGCTCATATCATCAGACTCTTTTACAATATTTCCTCCATCTGGCATAAAATTTCTGTCGGAATGAACATTTTCTTAAAATGAAGAGGGAACATAATAGAAATAATAATAAGAAACATAAGATTACAAACAAATAAATAAATGACAATAAATGTAAGGAGAAGGAGAAATGAAAGAAGAGAGATAGAGTCCAGTTCCAAATATGGGTAGTATCTATTTGAAGTTATTTTGTCCGTCTTAGATGGCATGACCTCTGAAAAAAACAATTCCCCTTACTTTAGGCGTCTATGGGCCCCATCAGGTCAACCCACTTACTTATACTAACTTTTATCCACATATACCTATGTGTACATTCCCACATATACTTACCCTGTGATTTTATTTAAGTTTACATATCTACTGATTTCTTTTTTTTTATCTTTTTAAGTCTTAGTGTTTTCATCATCGCACATATATACGCTTCATAGGCGTAGGGCTTCCTTGCGCCTACGTGGTGCGGTATATATACGCACTCCCATATCACGTTAAATAAATTGTCGTATTCTCAATCTCGCATATATTTATATACACGAGATATATATGAGATAATTAGGTACATATTTAAGTTCATATACCCAAACACAATTATATATATATATATATATATGTGTGTGTGTGTGTGTGTGTGTGTGTGTGTGTGTGTGTGTGCATATTTACACAAAACCGCATATGCACGTACACACCCATATACATAACTTATAACTTATACAAGTGAACTGGTAGTCTGCTATGTCCCCATGTATAATGACCCTGTATAAACGACCCAGTACGTTTGTGTACGTTTAATTTCTAAATGAATTGGTAATATTCTTGTTTTTATTTTTTAATTCGTAATATATTATTACTTGTTAATATCTATTTATACCATTTTACTTCATTTGGGTGTTGATTTATTCATATATTGGTGGAAATACGTTACACTAGGGAAGTTACAGTTCGAGCTTGTATAATTGATTTTATCTAAAGTTGACATATTCGCCTCTAATTAGGTGTTCCCACATGATGGGAAAATATCTATTTTACCAAATTAAGTTTGTTCCTACCTATAGAGTACACATATTTTTAGATGCCCATTTTTTTGCATTAATGCATCCAATAATACACAATACATAAAACATGATACACAAACACGTGATACATAAAACATAATACATAATACATATGAATTTTCACAAGTTTTTTAAGCGCATGCATAAGTTTAAGTGGATCCCGTTTTTTTTTTTTTTTTTTTTTTTTTTGAGAGGGACACATCTCGCCTCATATTTGCCTCATATACTCGGACGAAAGCTCCTCGCGAAAACGTTTCTAATTTAAATTAGATCATCGTGCAGCCACTCTTGACCCAGGGCAGCACTACCTTCTCAAGGCACTTGATGTCTGCCTTCATGTTAAGTCTGAGGCAAATAAATTCGGGAATTATTTTCTTATCAGAATCATCCGAGTGAATTTTCTGAGCTGCCATATCTTTGAAATCACCATTTGACTCATACGATTGTTTCCGAATCCTCTGCACCGTCTTCACATTCACGCTCAGATGGACTGAAATATTCGTATTGGAGATTCTAGTGTGAATACCATGCAATACAGCATGCCGTTTCCAAATTCTGGCGGAGTGAATTGCGTCATGGTGCTTTATTTCTCACAGACGGCGCCCATCTGACCCTACTACACTGAGCAGTCGAAAGCAGCAAAAACAAAATGGCGACAATTTTCTCTCGCAAGCTGTATAATGAATAAATGTGTATGAATGTAGATTTATCTGTGTGCATGTACTTACATATTTGCATGAACACATTACTTATCATGTTAATTTGTAGAAAAACAATGCAAATGAATATTTGTATTTACCAATTTATATATATGCATATGTGAATGCATATACTATATATGAATAAGTAATTGATATTTGTGTGTATATTTATATTATATTTGTAAAACCTTATTAGATGTGTATATTTATATTTTTGTATTTAGAGGTATGGATATACACATACCTCCAAATATAAACATATAGATATACATATCTAATAAGATTTTACAAATATAATACAAATATATATTATACAAAAAGAGATTTGTACCCGTAGAAAAAACAAATGAATTTAAATAGAATTGACGTGATAATGTATATAAAACCTTAGGACCCTTTCGGCCAACACATTAACAAAGGTGCTCGTTTTTTAAATGATAAACAGGACACATAAATATGACTTGTAGAAGGGAAAATGGAACTCGTTTAAAAACAAAATTATAATCAAAATTAATTAAAATGTAAAGTTCTACAAGAGCAATAAAATGAAAAAAGGGACTCACAAACCCTCCAACAACCGTAAGGAGCGAATAAAGTGCTCCTTTTGTCTCCACAGACTGGGCTGGTAGATTTTAGGTACACAATACATAGCCCCCAGAACACGTAGATGATTGGCCGAAAGATTGCTGTGCAGAACAGAAAACCATATGCCCTCATTACCAAGAGGCACAAAAGGTCATGATTTTTGAGCAGATGTTGTCTGATTGCCTAGTCATGAACAGCTTGAGTGGTTCTTAAAGGCCGTCTTGGACTACCCGAACGTACCTTTGGGTCCAGTTTTAGCCAATTTTTTTGTCGGTTATTTATTATTATTATTTTTAATAGATGCTCATATTTGGATAGGTACTCAGGTTTTCCTTTTTTTTTTATAATTAAATTTTATATTTATTTATATCTAATGGCCTGAATAATCGTTTTTTAAAATATATATATATATATATATATATATATATATATATATATATATATATATATATATACTCACACTAGTTGATTTATATTAAATTTATATTAATATTTACGTATCCCGTCTCTTTGGGGATATATTTATATATAATAAATTTTAATGTTCAAATCAGTTATATGGCCATTTCTACATGAAATCCCTACGAGAAATTTCACGCATCATCGGCAACTTTATTTCAAAATAAAGCAATATATATTACCGGCGGAAGTTTAAAATAAAATTTACATCATAGAAAAAAAGAAAGAGTGGGATTAAAAGAAAGTAGACAGACAGCAATGTCTATTTTTAGATTTTTGGAAAACCTTACTTTTAAACTGAGTTGTAAGTTAAAATTTAGTCTTGTCTGGCTCTAAGAAAGGGAGTGGAAAGATAAAGAAAGAAGTGGTAGTTGACAGGGAAGTAAGCTAAGAAAAAGCAAAAAACAATAATCTTCATAGAAACGTTAACAGACGTGTTGACAAATAAATCATAGCGGTTTTTGGTTTAAATAAATGAGATGAAGTTATTAGAAAAAATTCGGAGGGTGGGGAATCTTGACATATAATTTAATTTTAAAACTAGATTGAAATAAAAAAATTAAATTTATAAAATTATATATATATATATATATATGTTGTAGTAGTTGTTGCAGTGGTTTGAGAAGGCATAGTATCGCTGCACAGGGGTTCTCGTGTTTCGGAGCACAACTGCTCTTCCTCGGGTGATTTGTGGAACTGAAAATAAATGGTGGAAACGATATATTTTTGGGAATGTGTTATGTAAGTGGTGTGGGGGTGGGAATTTAGTATGTCTAAGCCGGTCTGTCGGTAGTTTGTAACCATACAGATACAGCTTTGGGTTAGGAGAGCAGTTGTGCTCTGAAACACGAGCGTTTTTGTGCGGTGATGCTGTGCTTTTATGGACCATTGTAATAACTATTGCAATATAAAGCTCTACTTTGGATCGAGCACTCTTTATAAAGGTAAATGCTTGAACAGTGGGTTTAATAATGTACGTGATCTGTCACTTCCTTGCAATATATATATATATATATATATGTTACTAATCTAAGTACGTTACAAGGTTAGGTATTTACATTTAAGGGGTGCTCAATACAAAGTAGAGAATATATGGTAATTATTATTATAATAGGGTACTGCAACTCGGTAGCCGTGGAGTTTCGGTGTTGAAACACCATCATCGGGCGGTGGAGTGTGGTTATTTTTTGTAATATATATAGATAAGGATATATAAAATAATAAAAACATGACTGACCTCTTTATTATGTTTTTATTTGTTATTTTTATTTATTTTATATTTTTTAAATATCATATATATATATATTGCAAAATAAATTAACCAAGTTTTGCTGTCTGATGATGGTGTTTTGGCACCGAAATTTTGTAGCTGTCGAGTTGAAGTATGCTATTATTATTATTATGTCATTTTTCATCATGTTTCGATTTCTGCTTTGGTCTCACTACCAACCACGTCTGCGGGGAGACCTAAGGCAGGTAGTGGCGTGTTGTTATGGCTCCATTTCATGTTTTTCTATCTTCCCTATCATCTCCAGCATTACATAGATAAAGTTTTCCTTAGTGTGTGGGCTGTACTTAATAAGACAATTTTTTGTATATCTCTTAAGCTGGGGTTTCCAGGGATTCTTTCAATGTGTTGCTTTGTTCCATTTTTTATCATTCCAAGTGCACCTACTATCACTGGCACAACTCTTGTTTTCAATTTCCACATTTTTTCTATTTCAATTTCCAGGTGTTTATATTTTGACAGTTTTTCAAATTCCTTGATTGCTATGTTACAATCCGCTGGACAAGCCATATCAATTAATAGACAAGTTTTCTCCTTCTGGTTTTTAACAATAATGTCTGGCCTGTTTGTTTCAATTTTTCTGTCTGTGTAGATGGTGTAATCCCATAGAATGGTTACATCTTCTATTTCTGTAACCGGTGCTGGGTGATGTTCATACCAGTGTTTGCCTACAGCTTTTCCATAATGTTTGCATATTGCCCAATGTAAATATTGCCCAACTCTATCGTGGCGATTTTTATATTCATTTGGGGCAAGCACAGAACAGCCTGAGATTAGGTGGTCTATTGTTTCTTGGTGTTTATCACAAAACCTGCATTTTGGATCCATATTATTATGCATAATATTTGCCTGAAAGTTTCTCGTGAAAAGACTTTGGTCTTGTGCTGCAAGAATAAAGCCTTCAGTTTCAGACTTTAATCCAGATGCACGTAACCATCGATGAGTATTAACTTTGTCAACATTGGATTTATTGGCACGTACTGGATATTGGCCATGCAGAGGTTTGTCTTGCCAGCGCTGTTTCATCTATTCAAGAGCTTTATCTTTGGCTTTCATTTTCATATTCTTTGCCGCAATAGCCGGCTCTTGGCTTCCGTTCTGCTTTTCTACAGAATCTACTAACTGTAAATCTTGTTTGAATTTACTGCCTTCTTTTATTATTGAATATTTTTTCTTTCTTTCTTCATGTTGCTTGACTAATTGTATCATCCAATCCTTTGTTGTTTCTATGTATGTTAGTAAGCCAATAGTTGTTGTCTTGTATGACAATTCCAGCTGAATAAGACCTCTTCCACCTTCTTTACGGGGTATGTATAGACGGTCTACATCAGCCTTTGGATGATGCATCTTATGCTTAGAAAGAAGCTTTCTTGTTTTAGCATCCATTCGCCTGATGTCGTTTAGAGTCCAGTTTAAGATGTTAAAGCTATATTGGACAACTGGGATTGCAAGGCTATTAATGGCCATAACTCTGTTCTGTGAATTTAATTCAGTTTTCAATATCATTCGTAGCCTTCTATAGTACTCTTTACGCACTATTTCTTTCATTTTTTATGGTGAATGTTTTCACTCTCATTTACACCTAGGTATTTATAAGCTTCTTCTGGTTTCAATTCTTTTATTGTTACAGCAGGGTCTAGGCTAATTGAGGATGTTTCTTGTATTGATCCACGTAAAACTGTAGCTTTAGCACATTTATTCAAATTAAATTTCATTCCAATGTCTTTGCTGAAGCATTTTACAGTTTGCAGAAGACCTTCCAGCTCATTATCATTCTTAGCATATAACTTCAAGTCATCCATGTAAAATAGATGGCTTATTTTCTTTTGTCCTATTTTATAACCACATTCTGTCTTATTAAGTTGACTGGTTAGTGCTATTAATGATATGCAGAATAGTAAGGGAGATAAAGAATCACCTTCAAATATACCTCTTTTGTTGTTTATTTCATCAGACTTATAGGTTCCATTTATATGATTGAGGTAAAGGGTTGTTTTCCATATAGACATGCACTGTTTGATGAAATTGATGATGACGGGCGATATCTTGTATATATTTAAAGTCTTTAAAATCCAGGAATGTGGCACACTATCGAATGCCTTTCGATAGTCTATCCAGGCTGTACTAAGATTTTTCTTTGTACTGTAGCAGTTTTCCAGGATCATTTTGTTAATCAGCAATTGGTCTTTACAACCATAACAGCCACGTTTGCACCCTTTTTGTTCAAGCGGTATTATGTCATTTCTTTCTAAGAATAAATATGTCTGTTTTGTTAAAATAGATGTTAATAGTTTATATGTTGTCGGAAGGCATGTAATTGGTCTGTAGTTTTTCGGGTTGTTTGTGTCACCATTCTTGGGTAGAAGAAATGTAATTCCTTTGGTCATCCATGCAGGAATTTTAGTGGGATCGTCAACCATTTCTTGAAGTTCTTTGGCTAGTTTTTATGTGCTGCATTTAAATAATATAGCCAAAAGTTAGGAATTTTATCTATACCTGGGAATTTCCCATTGTGTGCTTTTTGTAGTGCATATTTAACATCATCTTCTGTAATTCCAGACCATGTCTGTTCGGGTTTATTTTTCATTCGTTCTATCTCTTGCGTAATCCAATGTACTTCCTTGCTAAGTTCTTTAGGGCAAGCCCATATCTTTTCCCAGAACTGTGTGACTTCTTCCATTCTGGGGGGTACTGTCACTTCAATTCTTTTTTTACCTATTTCCCTGTAAAATCTCTTTGTATCAGTCTGAAAAATCTTGTTTTGTCTGTAAAATCTTGCTCTTTTTTCATAGCGTCTTATTCTTTGAGCCTTCAGTTGGATTTTTTGCTTTATTTTTTCTTTATTTGATAAGACTTCATTTTCATTCCTGATGTTATATTTTCTTTCGGCTCTTCTGCTTTTCCTAGTTCTTACATTTATTCCTCTACTCAGTTCATCCAGTATTGATAATTCACTTCTAAGTTGTTCGATTTCTTTTTGTATTTTTCTTTTCCAAGGTGGATCTTCACGTCTACGAGACTGCCTTGTTTTTATTTTGATATTCAATTTTTTTGTTGCTGCTGTTGCTGATGCATGTATTATTTCGTTAAGATTTGTATGAGGGTCTTCATCCAGTATTGATTTCAGTGCTGCATTGTAGAGTTTAATAGTACGGAGGTTATGTTTTGTTGGTTGTAATTTTGGGAGCTGTTCACGTTCCTCCATTGTAATATTTTGTATTTGACTTAGATGGTTTTTTATTTCTATCTTGGCTTCCTGTATATTGTTCTTATTTTCCGTCAAATACCTATCTTCGATGTGTTCTGAACTCGTTTTATTTTTGTCTTTTAACTGACTCAGATCACACCTTTCCAGCACTTTTAAACTTACAGCATTATCTTCGCAGTGATTTGCGTGTTTCACGGTTTCTACATTATGACCTGTGGCTTGTTTGATGTTATTACTTTTTATTTCTGATTCCGGTTTCTTTTCATATTTTGTTGATTCGTCTCTTCTTGTTACAATTCTTTTAATTTCATTGATTTCAGCCTCTGTCAGTCGGTTATTACGAATAATGTACCTACGTACATTGGCTAATTTATTTTCGTCAATATACTTTCTATTTGCTTGACCAACTTTTTCACGCCAAATGTCATATGTTTGGCGAGTCACGTTTTTTTGAGTTTTGAGTAACGCTTCATGAAATGCAGTCATAACGACTTTGTACTCCTCACGAGACCATTTTATTTTTTCTTTCTTTAAATATACGGTTGTAGATCTAGCTGGTGAATTTTCAGGACCATCGTTAGGATTATCCTGGTTGTGGGGACCTGAAGATTCATTCTTTGTGTAGGAGTTTGTTCCTATGGCAGATTTTTCGACCTCAGGTAGGTTCCCTCCTGAAGGACGGGCTCCCTGTTTATCCACTGGAAGAGCCATACTGGACTTTTTATTTCTATTTTTATTTTTCATGTTTTTCCCACGAGTGACGCACGGGTCCAAAAGTCCACCCAAAGTTGCCCGGCACGTTGGGTAACGGTCTTTTACAAACAGGGTCCCGAAGCCTGTAGGGGATCGTTTGTGACCTCATAACGCAGTAGCCATTCACTCCTCGGCACGATTAACACCTTGAGTTGCGGGTTGTTGTTCGGAGTTTTCCTTCTCCTAAATGGGCTGCCAAGCAACATCTGACATAGACGCGATTGGAATTCAAGGAGAAAGACGCTGGTTAAAAAAAAAAAAACCTTTGGCGTAGCAACGGCTCAACGAAACAACACATCAATACTAGAGTATTTTGTTAAAAAAAAAAAAATTTTTATGAAATATCGACAGCTAAAGGAAATATAATACGGATGATTTTATTTAGGTTCATTTAAATAGCAAATAGATAAATTAATTAAAATAAAACAGAATTTCATAAAAAAAAAATTCGATAATATCTGAAGAAAAAATATCCTGTTTATATTAAAACAGAATTTCATATTGAGAAAAGGAAAAATTCAAATAGAGAGACGCTGGTTGAAAAAACAAAAAAAAACATACTTGGGCGTAACGGTATTATTATTATTATTATTATTATTATTATTATTATTATTATACTAGCAGTATAGCCCGGCCTTGCTCGGGTGTAATGAAAGCTTTAAGACTAATCCATGGTCCTGGAGCTCAGACTCTTTGGACGTTGGCACGAAAGACTAATAAGCAATAGTTGTTTCCAGTTAAAGCGAAACCATAGACTGAAAGAAAAATGAATGGATGTAAGTCAAATTTTGATTTCCTGGTATCGATATTAAATCAGGTTTGATATATATTATCGATTTTCTGCACTATTGTAAGAACTGAAACCTTGAAACTTCTGAATATCGTTTCTTATGTCTTTGTCTATGAGTTTATCAAATTTGATTAAAATCGAAACACTCCTTCTCTAACCCGATTTTTCAATTATCGATTTTCGATATTTATCGGGGGTACCTCGACACAAATCCTAGCTAAGAACACTCGCAGATGCTTATAGTAAAACTGTGTAAATTTTCAAGAAAACCGGTTCAGCCGTTTCGGAGTCTATAGGTAACGGACACACACACAAAGTTCCATTTATAAATAAGTTTAGATAGATTTAGATTAGATTTAGATATTATTCCAGTTCAACAAATGAGAAAATTGCTACAAGGTAATGACTCCTGTAACAAACTGGTAACATAATGTCATTATAAGTAATTAAATTAACATTTTGTCAGTCACTTTTCTCACGCTCAGTACAATGTTAGTAGTTCCTTGAAGCAAAAGTTTTTTTACACGTAATTCTGTATAAAAATTCAACTGGAATAGATAAACCATTCTATCGCCTGGCTCATATTTCTCCCCTTCTTGAACAGGAGTAGAAGCTAATCCCTTGTTTCCATCTCTTTTTTTTATGTGGTGTGTGAAATGTGGTAACGTCTCTTCATACTGAAGTTACTGGGTTGACAATTTTCTGCTTGCTGCTTCCAGTTGGTAATTAGGAACCAGAACTCTTGTGTAACGTCTAAAGAAGTTGCACTGACGAACAGTCGTATAATATCAGGGTTCTTGCAGTGCCTTGACGCGCATGGATGGGTGTTCCTCCAAGTGCTTCTGGTAGACAACCCTGAGGCCACACGATGCTGCAGTCTGCGCCAATTCCCTTCATACACATCTAGCAGTTGATGACCACCTGCTTCCACTACTCGAGGCCTGTACTTGCCAAAATAAACCAAAAACATGAACATTTACAACCAAAGATACAAACCTAAACCAGCCAAACAAAAAAAAAACACCTGTACCCTGCAACATTTCTTTCTTAAACATCTGCGGTATACGTTCCAAACTTTGCAGTGTGTAATCATTCATACTTAAAAGTTCCCTAGACATCCTTGATCTCTGTGAAACACACTTAACCCTTCAAACCCCTTCTGATTTTTCAGGGTCGCATACAGCGTTAAATTTAAATTCTCTTAAACTGGTTGCCAACATCGGCTAGACAATCCAGTCGGCCCTACTATTTAATTCGTAGCTGGTGGAGAAGAGATGGACTCATGTCTCTCCTACAGACGTTATTTGTGCGAAAGTGAATGTCATGATTTTGACCAGAATTCGGGCACTTCACGTAGTTAGAAAGCTTGTTTCGTTAGAATCATTACAATTGAGTGAGTTTGATCCTCACTACTAGCCCCATACTCTCAAACTTGTGCCACATCTAAGCTGCGCTTGGAAAATCAAGTGTTCCACCTGAACACAACCTTATCGAACTCCTTGCCTTTGGGCAAAAAAGAACACAGACCAGACTATGCCGAAGTGCAGAATCTCATCTAGGGAAAAACAAACAAGAGCCCGACTCAGTCTTATGCAAGGTATACGGGAAATTTTTGGCCGTGCTTACGGGCTCAGATTGCCCGCATTAAGTAATCGGTCGTGTGCCTCATCCGGCCTCAATGATGTGTGTGTGTGTGTGTGTGTGTGTGTGTGTGTGTGTGTGTGTGTGTGTGTGTGTGTGTGTGTGCGTATATTGTATCGAGGCTGCAGATAATTTTCTAAACATATACTGTTGAGTATAACAGATAGTGAATGTCTGTTATGTTTTGTCATGAGCCGTTCTGAGCATCGTATTTTGGCTTTGGTTTCAGGTGAAAATGAGGACAATTCTCCAACATTGGATAATTTTTATTGAGAGCGTGGTTGTAGTAAAACCAACACACACACACACACACACACACACACACACACACACACATATATATATATATATATATATATATTTATATATATATATATATATAACTCGAACTCTGCTTACCGATTTCTTGTTCAGGGCCGCTAACCACGTTTACAAAGATTATTTGAATGAATGAAGAATCAAAAGTAACAACGCTTAAAAATAGAAAATGCTTATTTTTAAAAATAAATGAATAAATAAAAATAAATAAATTGATTTTGATTTGATTTGTTTTTTATTTTATTTTATTTATTTATTTATTTAGCCTGAAATTTGTTTGAACCCATTTTAGTTTGCGCATTGAAAGTAAGAAAGCGGCTATCAGTCGTTAGAAATTCAGGTATTTGTTACAGATAGAATAAGACTATTGTGTTTCTATTGCTTGTCACCTACTTTGAGAGATAGATTAGAGGCAAAGAGTAATTGCGGTATTTTTTAAAAGAATGCAAGAGCACGGGGAATTCTTCTGATGAAAAGAAGCAAATGTGTGACTGGGTCATGGGAGAGATTAACAAAGAGCAAAAGTTTTGGTGAATGAGCGACTCTATCTCACATTGACATACTGATCAGTTTCGAATTTGCTTTGGATATTAGATGAGTAAATGCCGAAGACAATTTATATGAGTGGAAAAATAACTCGTGTGGAAATTTAGTTAACCATGTATTTAACGGACATTGTGATAACTGATATTGAATTTAGTGGACTGTATCCCAGGACTGACCTTATGTCAGTCTTCTGCACCCGCTCCACCCGAAGCGTGTCCAAATATTTGTATTTGTATCACCCTTAACGTTTGGTCATGTCTTTCTCTCTCACTCTCTCTCAATCTTTGGTCGTCTCTCTCTCCCTCTGGTCGTCTCTCTCTCTCGCTCTCTCTCTGGTCGTCTCTCTCTCGCTCTCTCTTTGGTCGTCTCTCTCTCTCGTTCTCTCTTTGGTCGGCTCTCTCTCGCTCTCTCTTTGGTCACCTCTCTCTCTCGCTCTCTCTTTGGTCGTCTCTCTCTCTCTCTCTCGCTTTGGTCGCCTCTCTCTCTCTCTCTTTGGTCGTCTCTCTCTCTCTCTCTCTGGTAGTACCCGTCCGTTTCTTGCCCCGCTTTCTCTCTCAACTGTCTGTTTCTGGCTGTGTAGGTCTCAGCTCACAAAACAGTAACTTATAAAAAAAATTTTCATACAAAAAGCGAGAAACATGATGAAAGAAACTGTCTTCATAGAACTTACAGTTACATCTGGCCATTTTAACTGTAAAATGATGAAACCTTGCCAGGGAAGCAGAAAGCCGAAAGAAAGTTCCACAAGCAAGAAGTGCAATAGAAGAAACTGTCAACATAGAACTTGCAGTTACATCTGGCCATTTCAACTGTAAAATGATGAAACCTTGTTGGGAAGCAAGAAGCGGAAAGAAAGTTCCACAAGCAAGAAGTGCAATAGAAGAAACTGTCAGCATAGAACTTACAGTTACATCTGGCCATTTTAACTGTAAATATTTAAAGAGTTGACTTTCAAAAATAGTTTGGTTTTTCATTTCCAGATACACTTGTTCCCTGCTTAGGATGTGGTTTCCGGCTTTCTCTTCTCCACTCTTCTCCACTCTTTTCACTCTTTTATTTATTTATTTATTTTTTCCTCAATTGGAGTAGATAGACTAAACTATCGCTTGGTTCAAACTCTAGCCATGTCTATTGAACAGGTGAAGAGGCTCATCCCTTGTTCCCTGCTTAGGATGTGGTTTCCGGCTTTCTCTTCTCCACTCTTTTCACTCTTTTATTTATTTATTTATTTATTTATTCCTCAATTGGAGTAGATATACTAAACTATCGCCCGGTTCACACTCCACCCACGTCTATTGAACAGGTGAAGAGTCTCATCCTTTTTTCCCCGCTTAGGATGTGGTTTCAGGCTTTCTCTTTTCCAATCTTTTCACTCTTACGTAGCCCCCTGCGCTTCAGTGGCGTTAACGCCTTGCTCAGGGTGATATGATTAAAATATATATATATATATATATATATATAATGTGTTTAGTTTTCCTCTCTCTCTCTCTCTCTCTATCTATATATATATATATATATATATATATATATATATACTATCTTTAAGAAGAATGAAGCTTTTCGATTGTTTTTCATTCAATTTTTCTTATATTCGTAAACGTGTTTTCTTTTCTGGACAAAATGTGTAAATCTCTACGAATCTTATACATATATATGAGCATTTTCAGTTATTCTATTAGCTATTATTTATGATACTCTAATTTTTTTTTATTTTTAACTGAATATGAAAATATTTATATTTGTGCATCTTTAGTGATGGGAATGCTTTTTTCTAAACACGGTCAACAAATTGTTGCCATTTTCCTATATGCTAGCATTAATTGTTGTTACTTCTTCCTTTTTTTCGTATTAATGTTTCCAATATTTTCAGGCTTTATTACTTGTAGATTTGGCCGTTATAGTAGTATTTTCTACGGACGGTGTTTCGAAGTGTTTCGTGTGTGTTGAAATGAGTCTCAATTGAGCTATGAACAGATAGATTTAACGCAAATCTTTTATAGGCATTTAGTAGTACATCCAACATAATTATTCATAAATTTGGTTTAGTTTAAGAAACGTAACACCTTAAAGGATATATAAATTCATAAATAATATTTATGCACTGTAATCTGGATCTTGGACATGAGATGTTGCTACCGATGAGAAAATATCTATATTAAATTATGAAACGGTGAGTTTTCAATCAGCAAATTATTGACTATTGCATCGCGACACTGAAAGTTGTGTAACCGGTTAGGAAAAATGAATATTTATATAGTGAAAACCGAGGTCAATACCAAGTGGCAACAATCTGTTTCACACTTGAAAGCAAACTTTATATCTTGAAGACTGAATTCAATCACGAATATATATATGTGATTATAATATAGTTTTGTTGTATTTATGGATAAAAGTGCTCAATACCAGGGACTGATTGTATGTAAATATAAAAGTGGACTGAGGTTAAGACTGAGATGCAACACAATGTTTCACAGTCTTCAGGTCATGTCCTAGCTCGGATACTTCTATATACTGGTCAATGATGCCTTTTAAATAACACAAGTAAAAAAATTCAAATACCTGGGAAGTGTTTTGACTGAGGATGGAAAATGCGACACAGAGATCCAAAGACGCATTGGCATGGCCAAAGACGCATTTCAGAAGCTAACCAGAGGACTAAAAGACAGGAAAATTTCATTAGAAACAAAGAAAAGAGTGCTAGAGAATTATGTGATATCTGTCCTTTTATATGAGTATACCATGGACAGAGCACGTGTGCAACGATGAGGTGTTGGAAAGGATGAAAACGAGAAGAAAACTGATAATAAATATCAGGAAGAAACAAATGAGATTTCTGGGACACGTAATGAGGAAGGTAGGCCTGGAGAAGTTGATACTCACAGGTCGGATAAATGGAAGAAGAGACAGGGGAAAGCAGCACCTGACGTACTTGTTAGATCTGAGCAAATGGTTGACGGAGCTTGGCTTGGAAGAAATACCAAGAGAAAAATTACTGAGAGCAACAAGAGACAGAGCCAAGTAGAAGTTCATGATCGCCTACGTCCTGAAGGGAGACGACACACGTGAAGAAGAATTAGGTAGGGGATACCGGTCATATTTCCAATTATTTTAATGGATATTGAGTAGAAATATTTTTGTGTTCGAATGATGATTCTGTAGGAACAAACGTTTGTACAGTTTTCGCAGTTTTCCATTAGAATAAGTGATTAATTTCACATATAACGAAAATGTATACTATATTTACATATTGTGAAAAGGGATGTTTCAACGCGTCTTTCTATATTATTCAATTGTAGATGGTAAATTTTGAATATTTTTAGGTTAAAATGACATGCCTTTGATATTTTCTGCCTTTATATATTTAGGATAAAACAAACAGTATACAAAAATGAAAAAATGGATATGTGCCGTTTATGAAGTCGGTGCTATAGCTAAGAGAATTTACGTAGGTGGGTGCTTAAGTTCAGAAGTAAAAAAATTGATCTGGCAAACTAATTACATTCGGTAACCGTTATTTCAATGTTTGGCTACCTCCCGATTTAACGAAAATAAAATTTAATGAGCTGGTTTCCCATCTGCGATTCTCTGCTCAAACGTAAAAGTGGCACTTTCGGAGAGGCTTAAGTAATGCTTCTTTCTCAAAGACGATGAAAAGTAATGAAATAAAATAACACATACGTGGTTTAATAAATCTATGTACAAATATCTAAACAGTGACTTTGGAATGCACTTAAAATGCTACGAATGTTTTGACTCAATAATAGCATCAAGAATATTGAAATGGAAACAATGAATATTTACTTTACAAAATTTTTTTAATTGAATTTTCGTATGTTTTGTTTAAGAAATTAAATATTTTCATCATCTACAGAATACCGTTCTGGCTGCTTTCACTGCAATACTCTTCTAGCCATTCCAATGCCGCCCACGGACACAACAACAGTAATAATTCAAATCAGAAACATTTTTTTATATTTTATTCTTTTTTTTTTTTACCTTTATGGAAAAATACTTGTTTAGGGTCGGCATCATCCAGGCTTTAGGTTATGAATTTTCAGGGCGCCTTTTTGTCCTGATACGTTAATCAGCCAATCGAGTTTCCTTAACAACAGAGATTTGTTGAGATTATTTCACTGAGTCAATTTAGATTATGTTAATTCCTTGTATGAAGGAGATAAAACCTGCTGAGTTATTCTCCAAATGAAAAACATAATAATTGCAGTAAATTGGAATCAATATGGTTTCTGTTAGTCTCACAAAATCTGCTCTTGAAAAAGCTTTACGCACAGTTGGTTGAGAATAGCACCTGTGGTGGCTATATATGCGTATACGAAAGTTACTGTCCCTATTGCAGTGACTGTAATTGCCAACGATGTTCTAAGGTATTGTTTTATTCCTGGTTTTTTGGTGAGTGTTCATTTCTTTTTTAATATGCTTAAGCCTTTCTTCTTCTAAAGCTTTTTCCTTGACCTCCAGTTTCTCACACGTTGATGTTTAGCGATATCCTGTATTTTGGCAATTAAATCAGAAAGAGTCACCCTTGTGCTCACATTCCAGATGCACGAAGCACTGGCTTTTGCTAACTCTTACAACTGAAAAGGGGTGCACATGGTCTACCTAGTTCAGACGGTGTTGATGAAGTAAAGAGACTGGTTACCTGAACGCAAGTCATAAGCTCGATGTTGGTAATTTGGTAAGTCCATGCCTTTCAGGTTTAAAGTTAGAAATCATTAAGATGCTATTTTTGCCTGGAACAGAGTACCGTACAGTCATGTGCTAAGAATACAGTTGATTATGACGCTGATGTGCATCGTCAGCTTTCTCTTTTACATTTAGACACGCTCACTCTGAGGAATGTTCGGGAAGCTTTCCCGTCCCATTTATTAATCTTAGAATATAGGAAGAGATCATCTGCGATTTTCTACACCCAGCTTATTCTTGTTGGTAATGGAAAGGAGTGCTTGATGCCTTGACTCAACACACTAGTTGTCTTCATGACTAATGTTCAAGTTAAAATCCTAACAGGCTTTTGAACAGTTGTCCATGAGGCGTTATAGCTGCACTTCAAAAAGTGTTACCATTACCGTATCGTCGACATGTCCATGAGAGGTAGATTATGAAACTTGATTTTCGGTCTCAGCTGGGAAAGAGTAACTAGTGCTGTCCTCCATCCAGTCTGATACATTAGTCAATATTCTAAAGGTTTACATCACCAAATAACGTGAGGCCTAAACACATCTTTTTTACACAGTCGGAATGTTAACGATTTTCAACGCCCTTAGAAAATCAATCAATCAATCAATCACCAAAGATAAAATAAACAATGCCCTTCATGTGAGTGTGGAGTGAATTTAATTTAATTTAACTATGCTGAAAAGCCTCGGTCAACAGCCGATCGTGATAAGGATTTGAAACAGTCTGTCACCGGTTAAAAGCCATCTCGGTGTCAGTTAAAGCAGATCAGAGTAGTCTTTGTAATCTGCCTATAATTTGAGAGTGGAATATTAGGACCTATAACTGCACTGAAACTCGTTATTGACATTTTTAGTGATTTTTGTTGTCAGTTCAGTAACACTCAAGAGTAGATCTTCTCAACGATGTACAGTAAAACAAATCCACTGATATTAGGTTGTCCCAAAAGTTCGTAAACACTTGTAAAAAAATTGAAATTTTACTTGCCAAGTAATCTAAGGCTACCAGAAAACACTTGCAAAAAATTGAAATTTTACTTGCCAAGTAATCTAAGGCTACCAGAAAACACTTGCAAAAAATTGAAATTTTACTTGCCAAGTAATCTAAGGCTACCAGAAAACACTTGCAAAAAATTGAAATTTTACCCGCAAAAACAACAAAAATTATTGCTCAAAATAAAGACGATCATTTTCGAAGACTTTCTGCCATCGACCTGCAAGCTTTCGGATCTGGTCAAAGTACCATTCAGCCGGCTTCTAATGGAAGAATTCTTGACACGCTTCCTCGACTTCATCAAACGAGTCGAATCGGTGGCCCTTCAGAAAGTGTTGCATTGAGCGGAAAAGGCCGTAATCTTATGGAGCATAGTCAGGACTGTAGGCTGGATGTGGCAGAACCTCAACGCCGTCCAGCTCTTCAAACTTGTCTTTGGTCTTCCTGGCGGTGTGTGGCTTGGCATTGTCCTGCTACATCAAAGCGCGCTTTCGGTTGATCAGAGCCGGGCACTTTTGCTTCAACTTTTCGTAGACCCGCTCAAGTTGCTGACAGTAAAGTTCGGAACTGATGGCACGACCATTCGGAACCAACTCAAAATGCACGATCCCTTCAAAGTTCCCCCAAACGCACAACATGGTGTCTCTTGCCCTTTTTAAACCCATCGCTTGTCTCGATTGTGCTGAAGCAAATCGACCCATTTCTCGTCGGTTGTCACAATTCGCTTCCAAAATCCTTCGTCCAATGGATTGCTGAGCAATTGAGGGCAAATTTTAACTCGTCTGTAGGCTTGTGCTTCGGTGAGTTCGTGCGGATCTTGGCGCGGCTTTTTGTGAACAAAATCAAGTTGCTTTAAATGTCGGTGAATTGCCAACTCCAAGCTCATCAGCCAATTCTCGAGTGCTCGATGAAGGCTCAATGCCCAACCCGGTTTGCAAGTCTCCATCATCCAACTTTAACGGCCGTCCCGAGCGAGGCTTATTTTCAAGACTCATGTCGCCAGAATCGAAACGCTTGTCCCACTTTGAGATCGCCGGATATGCAATTGTTTATTCACCTTCGGCAGCACAAGTCTCTTCTGCAGCTTTTCTGGTTGAAATAAACTCGCTTCCAGCAGTAACGAATCAAAACTCGCAGCTCAATTTTATCAATTGCCATCTGGAATACAAAGATGAAGAGCACTATAACAATATAAACGCAAAATTGCATAAAAATTCAATTTTTCGCAAGTGTTTACGAACTTTTGGGACAACCTAATATTATTGCAGTCACTTCTGTCATTTTCTGTCTCTTCCTGCATCATTGACGACTCTTTCCAACACTGGTGCACTCGTTCATGCAGCTGAATAGTATTTTTGGGTGGGGTGACGCTTTTCCAAGAAAGTAGACTTATACTAAGTTAAAATTTGATTATTTTTTTCTTTTTTACTGTTTTAAAAGATTAATAGAAGTAGATAGGCTCACCTATCATCCGGCCGGACTTCTTTCATGACTACTGAACAGGAATAGAGGCTCATCTCTTGTTCTCTGCTCAGGATATGGTTTACCAACTCTTTTTTCTACCAGGGCGACAATGATGTAACTTAACATTTTAGTGATCGGACTATCCAGTGACGGTGACTTTCCATTGAGACGGTACCTGATTTGTAGTTTGCTGGATGCTGCTTCTGATTAGTCAGAACTGATAGAGAGTCTGTTCTGATCAATAGTTGCATAATATATTGGTATTTGTAGTGCCATGTCGCGAATGGTTAGGGGTCCCTGCATGTATTTCCGAGACACAACCCAGAGACTACCCTACGCCCTATTCTCAGCCATGCTCTGGTTGGTTTGTATTGCCACTGACGACAGATAGTAACAATTACAGTAGTCTTTTCTCTTTCTCATCACAATAAATATCGTGGAAAATACAACAACTAGTAAGCAAAAAACCATTTACCCAATTATCCTTTCTTACACTAATATTCGTAGTATACGTTCCAACTTCGTTACGCAGAATATTTCCTCTTGAAACAGTCACCATATATCTTTGCTCTCTGTGAAACAAATCTAAATTCTTCTATTGCAACCAATGAGTTCTTGGTTCCAGGATAACTTCTAATTTGCCGAAAGGATTCCAGAATTCACATGCATGACATTAGTTTATACATCCGGGATAATATTTCGATGGCTAGGGAATTATTTCGCAGGCTCCATAACTAGTCCTTCATGTATTTCCGTCTTTTTATTACTAAACTCTGTTAGCGATCTCTTTTTCCATTATCGCCTTTCCTATTCTCGGAATAGCAGTATATTAAACATAATATCTGACAGTATAGAAAAGGAGCTTTCTCTCTATCCACCTACGAACATCTTTGTCTTCGATAACTTTAATGCTCATCATGACATGTGGCTGAAATCTTCTAAATGTACTGATGCTGCCGGTATTCAGACATTAAACTTTTCCATTGTCCGATCCTTTACTCAAATAGTGGACTTCTCTACTTGTTTCCCTAGCAAAACTGAGCAACAGGCTTCTCTATTTATTTCTTATCGCCTCTCTTCGCTTTTGCTGATATTTGTAATGATACCCTTATGGTAACTCTGACTACTCTGTGGTAGCTACTGATATTTCGTTCCATTCATCTTTTGTTTAATAGATGAATGGAATGAAATGTGAATGGAACCATCACCTCTTTCCGTTACCAGCATGCTGATTGGGACTCACTCCGTGATTTTCTTTTTGTGACGTTCCATGTCTGATATCTTCAACTTGAAAATTATGTCACTGATTTTTCTTCTTGGATCAAAACTCCAATCCTCTCCATGGTTCACACATGTTTCAATCTGTCTATTACCCAATCTATTACTCAAATTCTGGACAATAGGCTTCTTTGCTTGATTTATTTCTTCCCTTCTCTCCTAGTTATATCCATTTGTACATAACGCGGGTGTCGTCAGGGAACCAGCCCTGGTTCTACGCTGTTTGTAATTATCATTAAAGACCTTCTTAATGATATCAGATCTGAACACGGCATCTACGCTGACAACACAGCAATTTACTCCTGCCTCGATAGTAAGCATGATCAGTCCGTCAAGATCAAAATGGCAGCTGATGTCCAAAACGACATATCACATCCATTGCTAACTGGGAAAAAAAGATGGCTTGTCCTATTTAATGCCTCCAAAACTAAACTTCTACCCATTAATCATCTGAGAGACCCCTTTTGCCTTCCATCATCGTCGCTGAAGCTAAACTTTAGGAACGTGACACGTTGCACCTTCTCGATATAACGTTCTCAGCTGACATGAAGGAAAGACTTGAATCGATTGGTAGCCAGCTGCTAAGAAAATCAGATCACTGTATCGAATGAAACAATTTTTCTCTCTGTAAACTATCTTACATATCTATAAGTCTCCCATTCGTCCGGTACCTTGACTTTATGAATTTAAGCCTATGGAAGAATGGTATTCTCTCTTGATAGACTGTGGATGGCATTACTCAGGTCTGTTGGCAATGAAATTAATGCCTCTATGAAAAGCAGACTTCCCAGACCATCTGTCTGAGATTCTGTATTTTCTAGTGTAGAGTTTGCAGCAATATTTCACCCATCTCTTCATCTGGTCTCATATGCGATGGTCTTTTTTAACTGAGTTGCTTTAGACTCGGTTGAACCTTTAACTTTCTTTAACCCCACTGATATTATACAGATGTTATTTGTGTATTGAATTCACAAGTAGTCATTTGCACAGCATCTGGCTGTTTTATGTACTTTAATTTTTACTTTCTTTGACTCTTTCGGGTTTGCTTCGGTACGGAGACCATTTATCCTCCAGTAGTGTAGCATACTTTTTTCTCGATGAGAGTTGTATGCTTATTTTATTTCACTTCTATTTATGTCATGACCTGTCAGTGTTTAAAAATAGTTTCCCTGAATGCTTAGCATCTTCCACCAGTGTGTCCACACAACTCTACAGTGCGATGTGATCGCTTCTCCATTTATCTAATACAAGTTGAGTTTGTACAAAAGAATGGTGTCAAGCTGTATCGGCTTACACTTCTCCGGAAAAATTTGTATGGGTTGTAGACAGGTGCTGATGCATTGCTGAATATGTCATCGCAGAAGATGTTAGAACGACGTTGAAGACAGAAGCTGACGGTATTGGAGTTCTTAATTACTGATTTGACTGTGAACATTTACTCTTGAAGCATTTCTTGTGATCGTGTTTGGTCGCAAGACAGCGGAGTTTTGAAATCAAAATTTTTCTCTAACTTTGTTCCCATATTATTAGTTTCATATAGCTGTCTCAAAGACTGTGATTCGTACTACAGAATCATTCTATGGCACGTAGTCTTACCATTTAGACACTGGAGTCAAGATAAAAAATTAATCTTCTTCATTTATAATTATTTGTCCGGTATCATTTGTTCTGAATTTATTCTTCACGATAATTTTAAATACCAAGTCGTAGTAGTTGTAGTAATAATTTTTATTTGATTCATTATCGGAGAATAAATCAACTAAAATATTGTAAAAAGCAGAAGTAAAAAGATTAAATGCAAAATAAAACAAATATGTGGAATAACTAAACCCAATTCGCTTAAAAATAAAAATAAATAAAGGCATTTGTCTCCTTGCCATTCCATTTCGTTTTTATTTGCACCGTGTGCCTTCTTTTTCCGGCTTGATTTTAATCGGGATTATTTTCTTTTTTTATTTAAAAATCTTAAAATTAAGTGAAGTCTGGCGCCGAATTTCTAGCAACTTCCTACCGTGTTTTCTTTGGAGTTCAAAGTGTGACGTTGATAGTGAGTAATAAACGTTGTCAAAATTTACGTTTAATCTTGTTGAGAAATTTGAAAAAAGTAATAAATAAATATTAATAAACAGTGGTAAATCTTTCTCTGCATGTCACTGCGTTTTTTAATTATTTTCCCTTTGCGCCACTACTTCTCCTCTACAAATCCTTCTCACTTAGAGATTTTTTTAGAAGAATTATGTATTTTTGTTATACAAGTCAGTTTTTGATTGTATACAAAAAAGGTTTATTCTTTATCCCCGTCCGCCCACTTTGAGTTCAGCTGACGTGACTTTACAGAAACAAACTGCACACGTGTAAACACACACACACACACACACACACACACACACACACACACACACACACATATATATATATATATATATATATATATACATAGAAAGAAAGAGAGAAAGTGAAATACATACATAGATATATGCATCAGTATATACTAACATATATACAAATAAAAGGTTTTGCTGAATATGAGGAATAAGAAATATCTAGTAAATTTTTATTCTGTTTGTCTAATCCTTCTACAGTAATTCTTTTATGATGACTAAGGTGTGCATAAAACTGTCCGTAAAGATTTAAGTTAATATTTGTGCCATTTTCAAGGCGAGGAAACTTTCATTGTTAGTATCTATGTATTTCTATTCCGCTACAGTAATAACCGAATGCGCTCAGTTTAATTATCTCTCTTGAAAGTTTCTACACACACTTCAGTCAATCAGTTAATTGCCATACGTGATACATGATTGAGCGATAATATCTCTTTCGATCTACAATTGACTAGACAGAAAATTTTCCCACAGTTGATTGCCATTTTTTTCTGCGGTAGACTGGTTGTCAACCCCGACTATAGAACACAATCTATCCTGCTATTTAACTCCTAGCTGATTTGCTGAAAGAGTTTACACTAAGAATAAATATATATGACCTATTCAGTGATAGAGATCGTTAAATATGTTTAAATTCGAACCCAGTTAGAAATTTAGATTCAGAATGGGGATTTTAATGACTAGTAGACAGGATCTCACCATTTGGAAAGTTGACGAAGCATTGTTTATTTTTTCCCGAGTTTTTATTTCTAAAGAACGTGACTAGATTAACAACAATAAACAAATATTTTGAGAAGAACTCCAAAAGAAATCTTTTTACAAAATTAGCTTTAATCATGTCATTTGAACGTTTTATTAATTATGAAGATATTTTTGGAGAAGCAATTTTAGGTAAATTCTAATTGCTGAAAATGACGCAAATTTCGGAGTAGAACAGATTTTACAATGAAAAAATATTTTTATTCCAGTAATTTTTTGTCTGCGAGATATATAAACGATTACCTACAGATAATTTAAATGCCTCATACATGATTAGATGGGCTTCTATACAAAAAAAAACTGTTATCTTTTCTGCGAATTAGCAGATGTAAATAGCGGAAGAGAAAAAATAAATATGTTGATGTTGAAATCAAAGTGACGTCAGCCATCACGTGGGCGCAGGTTTTCCTGTTTATGGTTGGCAAGCAGATGCGAGACGCAGACAAATGAAGGCTGGAAAAACATTGGAGAAAACCATCCGTAATCACGAATTTCAACATCTACTCATTGGCGTCCGATCAAGATAAGGTTTGAAAAATTTATTTTTTCCTGAAGTACGTCTATGCCTCCCGATACATAGCGGTCAAAATATCAAGTTTCTTCATTTTTCCCTTTTTTTTCTTTTTTAGCTCTCTTCAGAGTTAGTAAGGCATTTTATTTGAAAATCTAAAAGTATTCGTGAAAAAATCATTTACTGAGGTATTATCAGAAGAATAATTATTCTGGTAAAAAAAGGTTCATCAGTGATTCTCAGGAGAAGCCATCTCTTGTTCTTGTAATTGCATACCACGCTGAATATGATGCTGCGCAAGACACCAGTACAAAAGTCAAAATTCGAATGAATGAATGAATGAATGAATACTTAGCAGTTTCAGGGAGAAAGGTCGTTGAGTGTAAATGTAACGCTGAATACTTATTTTCTTTCAAAATGCTTAAAACAGAGAAAGACATTTTCAATTATTTTTACAGATGCTTTGAAGTTAACAAAACATGAAAATCTCAGTTGGATAAAAAGAAATAAAAAAGAAAAAAAATCTGTTTTTGTTTTTTTCAGCTCAAATTATGCTTGTGTCAACGTGAACCAAAACTCTTGCTAAAATCTCAATAAGAAAAATATTTTGGTCTGAAATGAGCCCTAAGCATCAGATACAAAAGTATTTGAATTCCAGGAAAAAAATGCAAAGAAGCCGACTAGCATAATATATTTTCAGATACTATTAAGAGAAAACATTTTATAAAGTAAAAAACAATTTTATTTCTAATAATCTCTGATGCTAACATGACAGCGTTAAATAAAGATTCGAAATTTTTTCTTACAATTCACTTTCGGTTGAATACTTTTTGATTTATATCAAAATATTGATTTACTCACTTTCATTTAGTTTAGCACGGAGCGAAGCAAAAAGCGTTAGAATAGTATGTTTCCAAAATGGGAAATTCTACCCATCAGTATTCAAAATATTCAAAATATTGGCTTTTACCTTGCATTCTCTAGCAACAGCGGCAAAGGCAGAACTATTCCTATGACACTGACTGCGTCCTGACCTTCAGTCGATTCCACCTACGTTGTGTTGTTGATCTCAGGCCGGCCAAAACAGGATCACTTGTTATCACCCGACTAGGTTAGCCCAGACACGCGTGGGAATGGTATATAATGAAAACCAGATTTTAAACGCCACGGTGTAGATTTTTATATATTTATATATATCGAATAAATACTAGATTTACAAGTAAGTCAAATTTAATTGACACAAAAAATATCAGTTGGCTGGTATTTTAGTAGCACGCTAATATTCGTGATCTGTTATCACCACGGGATGGTGGTTTGCCCAATTTGCAGCTCGCCGAATTCGGACTGACCGTCTCTTGAAATATCTCTGGTGGCAGCTATTTCAGCTTAAACGTATCCTTCCACCGCTGGACCCCCGTCTCTCTTAATTTCGTCTTCCACACCAGTTTTATTAAAAAGTCACAAATCTGGGGTGTTGAAGTTAGGTACGGGATTTCTATTACCCCTTCACTATATACTACTTACCATTTCGACATGTAAGTAATATCATTTAACCATTTCGAGTGAGTCTTCCGCTATTCTGATGGAAAGGGAAAAACCTTACACTCTGCTATTATCTGCCTGTTCCTAACAGCCGTCCTGGTAGTCAGTAAACAGGAAATCCTCCAGGCCGAATTTTGACCTAGGATCACAAATCCTCAAAACCCAATGACACTATTTTGACTAACTAGCTTTTATAAATTAGCTTACTTCTCTCGACAAAAGCACTTTTCACTCATTCTATCTTTAAACTGTACTTTCCAATTTTATCATTTCGGTTACTTTTCTCAAGCAAAATAATTGTATTCTCCAATTTCGAGAGAAATCTCTTCCCATCTTAAAAATCACTTAATATTAATAAAATTAAAATAGGGTTAAATTATTACCACCGAGCGGATACACTACAACTGTTTTCTTTTATAGTTATTAATATGTTACAGATTTTACAAGCAGATCACAATGCGTCGAATACTTATAAAGATGTGAATTGAGTATTGTAGCCCAGACAAGAACTAAAAGCTATCTTCGTTACAATTAATTCTTATAAGTTACTTTCTAACGTTAAATAAGTAGACAGCTTTAGCTTTAATTCACAAACTCTTGTAATTCTTTGATTAGTTGGGCACAAACCCATTATAATTAGGCAACCAATAAAGATCGAACTCACTTGCGAAATGTTCTGAAAAATGAACGTGTTATCAGTAGACACCTTAACTGCTTTACTATCTGCTATTTTAACTGAGACGGGTTCAAGTCTAATAATATAGGGCACTGAGTGAGAAGAGAAATCACTACATTAGATTATCTGCTTTATGAAAAAATACAGTAGTAAACAAATCTGATCGGTCGCAAGGTTAAAATGTGAATAAGTCGATTGTATAGCACCAATCTTCGACACGAGGAAGACCTGTCTTGAAAATAGGTATAAACTAATCTTATATTTTTAACTGAGCTCATACACCGAGCAGATATACTAGTTGTAAATCAGCAACAACTTTAACTAACAGTATTGTATTCACAGCTTTGCTTTCTATAATGTGAACAGTGTAGCACTCAATGAGAATCGAACTCGTTACAGTAGCAAACAATTTACGAAAATTGCTTGTTAACAATCGCTGACATAGAATGTTCCCCTGAAATCTTCCAAAAATAAATGAAACAAAAAGTATTTTGTACATTCTCATCCCACTTCATAAAAAATCTTGTGTCGTAACCGTGTTTATGAAAGAATAAATAATATGATCGAAGGTAATTAAGAAATTCACGACAGTTCACGAATGATATTTTTTTCAGAAGAATGGATAAATATAGTCAGCAAGTTGGCTATACCTTTAACCTGTCAATAGGATAAAGAATTATTTTATTTATATTCACACTATGGTTCTCATAATTTTTGTTGTTGTGACAACATTTCGGACGTTGTGCCCCTTGCTCCCTTCAGGTGTATATCGATCTGAGTAACCTAGAGAGAATTCTGAACTGAACGCTTTATTTTATCTACATGGGTTTATTTAATCAACAGGGTTGACTGTCCTCGATCCATTTCCCATGTCTAGGGACATATCGTATAGTTCTTATTTAAGTATTGCTCAATTATTACTTGTCCGTTTCCACTGAGTCCAAGTACAAAATCCCCGACCCAGTGATTGAACTCACAATCACCAAATTTTACTTTAATCTAGTTAGGCGATTGTCCCGTTGAAAATTTCGTTGTAGTGAACTTGGAGACTTAAACCTAACCTGACGGCTGATTAGTGTAGCAAATGCTGCAGATGCCTGTCATGCTTTAATTACTGATGCTGCTGAAAACTTGCTGTCATTTGTCTTTCTTTATTTACGGCTCCCATATTCTATTTATTTCTATGTCTAGCCTACTAGGGAAGTCCTCAGCTTAGCATATGCGCTGATTCATTCAGACGTCTAACTCTTCAGTGTTCTCCCTTGTCCAGTATTTTCACTTTATGCAATAGAAGCAGCAGTAGCAACAATCAAAATATGACGAGCAGCAGCAGCAAGATTAGCAGTTTAGGTTTAAGGCTCCAAGTTCACTACAGCGAATTGCCCCATGGGAAAATCGCCAAATAGATTAAACTAAAATATGGTGATTGTGAGTTCAATCTCTGGGCATAGCAGTATATACTCGGACTCACTGAAAACGGGCGAGCAATAACTGATCAGTACCAAATATAAGAACTAGACGAGATATCCTTAGATATTGGCAGCGGAACAAGAACAATTTACCCATGTAGATTACATAAAACGTTAATTTCAGAATTCTTTGTAGGTTACCCAAATCTGTATATACCTGAGGAAGGTAGGATGGCACAAATGACGAAACATTTTGATAACAACAATAAAGATGCGGACAATAATCCGAATATAAAGAGTCTAAATAATGATAACTTTTCATCCCAGAAATTCAAACGGAGAGAATAATTTACCGATATCTTTAGATAATGTCTACAAAATTGACTTCACCTGGTAAGTCTATGTTATGTTGTCAGATACCAGAAACTGACATAATACCGGTTAAAGAGGCCGTCTTATGTTTAAAAAAAATCTATAATAAGGAATTCAGTGGTATATTTTTCTAAATCTGTAAACGAGCTCAACATTTTTGTGTTGTGAAAAGATTTTATCCAATTTTGATAAGAAATTTTTTCGTTAACATCTTCAGATATCCTCTCATAAAAACATCAATTAATCAAATATTTAAGGCTAAAGTAATCATATTTTGATAACTATATCCAAACAGCAAGACCAAACTATGTCACCGTCGTGAAACATTATCTTGCTTTCTTCGTGTGGATTATTCTTGTTTCTTGCAACGTATGAAAAGGATGATAGATTACTTTTATGTTGGTAACACATTGGAAATTTAGAGGTTTGGTTTTTGCACGGGGAAAGTCGAAATTTCCTGTTTTTTTTACTGAAGAATAGCACGAATATGCAACTGTGACTTAATTTATATAATACGAATTAATTTATTTGCGTTTTTTGACATATTTCAGATTGCCTTCAAAATAATCGAATGTAAAATACTCTACGTTTTTACTTTTTAGTACTGTGAGACCTATCAGTATTATTATTATTATTATTATTATTATTATTATTCATATTTTGATTTCTGCTATGGTCGCACTACCAACTAAGTCTGCTGGAAGATCTAAGGCAGATCGTGGCGTGTTGTTATGGCTCCATTTCATGTTTTTTATATCTTCCCATCACCCTTAGCTTTACATAAACAAAGTTCTCCTTAGTGTGTGGGATGTACTTAATAAGACAATTTTTTGTATATCTCTTAAGCTGGGGTTTCCAGGGATTCTTTCAATGTGTTGTTTTGTTCCATTTTTTATCATTCCAAGTAAACCTACTATCACTGGTACGATTCCTGTTTTCAATTTCCACATTTTTTTTCTATTTCAATTTCCAGGTCTTTATTATATTTTGACAGTTTTTTAAATTCCTTGGTTGCTATGTTACAATCTGCTGGGCAAGCCATATCAATCAACAGACAAGTTTTCTCTTTCTGGTTTTGAACAATAATGTCTGGCCAATTTGCTTCAATTTTTCTGTCTGTGTAGATAGTGTAATCCCATAGAATGGTTACATCTTCTATTTCTGTAACCGGTGCTGGGTGATGTTCATACCAGTGTTTGCCTACAGCTTTTCCACAATGTTTGCATATTTCCTACTGTAAATATTGCCCAACTCTATCGTGGCGATTTTTATATTCATTTGGGGCAAGCACAGAACAGCCTGAGATTAGGTGGTCTATTGTTTCTTGGTGTTTATCACAAAACCTGCATTTTGGATCCATATTATTATGCATAATATTTGCCTGAAAGTTTCTCGTGAAAAGACTTTGGTCTTGTGCTGCAAGAATAAAGCCTTCAGTTTCGGACTTTAATCCAGATGCATGTAACCATCGATGAGTATTAACTTTATCAACATTAGATTTATTGGCATTGGATATTATTGGTTGTGGATATTGGCCATGCAGAGGTTTGTCTTGTCAGCGTTATTTCATCTGTTCAAGAGCTTTATCTTTGGCTTTTATTTTCATATTCTTTGCCGCAATAGTTGGTTCTTGGCTTCTGCTTTGCTTTTCTACAGAATCTACAAACTGTAAATCTTGTTTTTATTTACTGCCTTCTTTTATTATTGAATATTTTTTCTTTCTTTCTTCATGTTGCCTTACTAATTGTATGATCCAGTCCTTTGTTGTTTCTATGTATGTTAGTAAGCCAATAGTTTTTGTCTTGTATGACAATTCTAGCTGAATCTTATTATTATTATGTCATTTTTCATCATATTTCGATTTCTGCTTTGGTCTCACTACCAACCACGTCTGCGGGGAGACCTAAGGCAGGTAGTGGCGTGTTGTTATGGCTCCATTTCATGTTTTTCTATCCTCCCTATCATTTCCAGCATTACATAGATAAAGTTTTCCTTAGTGTGTGGGATGTACTTAATAAGACAATTTTTTGTATATCTCTTAAGCTGGGGTTTCCAGGGATTCTTTCAATGTGTTGTTTTGTTCCATTTTTTATCATTCCAAGTGCACCTACTATCACTGGCACAACTCTTGTTTTCAATTTCCACATTTTTTCTATTTCAATTTCCAGGTGTTTATATTTTGACATTTTTTCAAATTCCTTGATTGCTATGTTACAATCCGCTGGACAAGCCATATCAATTAATAGACAAGTTTTCTCCTTCTGGTTTTTAACAATAATGTCTGGCCTGTTTGCTTCAATTTTTCTGTCTGTGTAGATGGTGTAATCCCATAGAATGGTTACATCTTCTATTTCTGTAACCGGTGCTGGGTGATGTTCATACCAGTGTTTGCCTACAGCTTTTCCATAATGTTTGCATATTGCCCAATGTAAATATTGCCCAACTCTATCGTGGCGATTTTTATATTCATTTGGGGCAAGCACAGAACAGCCTGAGATTAGGTGGTCTATTGTTTCTTGGTGTTTATCACAAAACCTGCATTTTGGATCCATATTATTATGCATAATATTTGCCTGAAAGTTTCTCGTGAAAAGACTTTGGTCTTGTGCTGCAAGAATAAAGCCTTCAGTTTCAGACTTTAATCCAGATGCACGTAACCATCGATGAGTATTAACTTTGTCAACATTGGATTTATTGGCACGTACTGGATATTGGCCATGCAGAGGTTTGTCTTGCCAGCGCTGTTTCATCTGTTCAAGAGCTTTATCTTTGGCTTTCATTTTCATATTCTTTGCCGCAATAGCCGGCTCTTGGCTTCCGTTCTGCTTTTCTACAGAATCTACTAACTGTAAATCTTGTTTGAATTTACTGCCTTCTTTTATTATTGAATATTTTTTCTTTCTTTCTTCATGTTGCTTGACTAATTGTATCATCCAATCCTTTGTTGTTTCTATGTATGTTAGTAAGCCAATAGTTGTTGTCTTGTATGACAATTCCAGCTGAATAAGACCTCTTCCACCTTCTTTACGGGGTATGTATAGACGGTCTACATCAGCCTTTGGATGATGCATCTTATGCTTAGAAAGAAGCTTTCTTGTTTTAGCATCCATTCGCCTGATGTCGTTTAGAGTCCAGTTTAAGATGTTAAAGCTATATTGGACAACTGGGATTGCAAGGCTATTAATGGCCATAACTCTATTCTGTGAATTTAATTCAGTTTTTAATATCATTCGTAGCCTTCTATAGTACTCTTTACGCACTATTTCTTTCATTTTTTTATGGTGAATGTTTTCGCTCTCATTTACACCTAGGTATTTATAAGCTTCTTCTGGTTTCAATTCTTTTATTGTTACAGCAGGGTCTAGGCTAATTGAAGATGTTTCTTGTACTGATCCACGTAAAACTGTAGCTTTAGCACATTTATTCAAATTAAATTTCATTCCAATGTCTTCACTGAAGCATTGTACAGTTTGCAGAAGACCTTCCAGCTCATTATCATTCTTAGCATATAACTTTAAGTCATCCATGTAAAATAGATGGCTTATTTTCTTTTGTCCTATTTTATAACCACATTCTGTCTTATTAAGTTGACTGGTTAGTGCTATTAATGATATGCAGAATAGTAAGGGAGATAAAGAATCACCTTGAAATATACCTCTTTTGATGTTTATTTCATCAGACTTATAGGTTCCATTTATATGATTGAGGTAAAGGGTTGTTTTCCATATAGACATGCACTGTTTGATGAAATTGAAGATGACGGGCGATATATTGTATATATTTAAAGTCTTTAAAATCCAGGGAGGTGGCACACTATCGAATGCCTTTCGGTAGTCTATCCAGGCAGTACTAAGATTTTTCTTTGTACTGTAGCAGTTTTCCAGGATCATTTTGTTAATCAGCAATTGGTCTTTACAACCATAACAGCCACGTTTGCACCCTTTTTGTTCAAGCGGTATTATGTCATTTCTTTCTAAAAATAAATATGTTTGTTTTGTTAAAATAGATGTTAGTAGTTTATATGTTGTCGGAAGACATGTAATTGGTCTGTAGTTTTTCGGGTTGTTTGTGTCACCATTCTTGGGTAGAAGAAATGTAATTGTAATTCCTTTGGTCATCCATGCAGGAATTTTAATGGGATCGTCAACCATTTCTTGAAGTTCTTTGGCTAGTTTTTTATGTGCTGCATTTAAATAATATAGCCAAAAGTTAGGAATTTTATCTATTCCTGGGAATTTCCAATTGTGTGCTTTTTTTAGTGCAAATTTAACATCATCTTCTGTAATTCCAGACCATGTCTGTTCGGGTTTATTTTTCATTCGTTCTATCTCTTGCGTAATCCAATGTACTTCCTTGCTAAGTTCTTTAGGGCAAGCCCATATCTTTTCCCAGAACTGTGTGACTTCTTCCATTCTGGGGGGTACTGTCACTTCAATTCTTTTTTTACCTATTTCCCTGTAAAATCTCTTTGTATCAGTCTGAAAAATCTTGTTTTGTCTGTAAAATCTTGCTCTTTTTTCATAGCGTCTTATTCTTTGAGCCTTCAGTTGGATTTTTTGCTTTATTTTTTCTTTATTTGATAAGACTTCATTTTCATTCCTGATGTTATATTTTCTTTCGGCTCTTCTGCTTTTCCTAGTTCTTACATTTATTCCTCTACTCAGTTCATCCAGTATTGATAGTTCGCTTCTAAGTTGTTCGATTTCTTTTTGTATTTTTCTTTTCCAAGGTGGATCTTCACGCCTGCGAGACTGCCTTGTTTTTATTTTGATATTCATTTTTTTTGTTGCTGCTGTTGCTGATGCATATATTACTTCGTTAAGATTTGTATGAGGGTCTTCATCCAGTATTGATTTCAGTGCTGCATTGTAGAGTTTAATAGTACGGAGGTTCTGTTTTGTTGGTTGTAATTTTGGGAGCTGTTCACGTTCCTCCATTGTAATATTTTGTATTTGACTTAGATGGTTTTTTATTTCTATCTTGGCTTCCTGTATATTGTTCTTATTTTCCGTCAAATAATTATCTTCGATGTGTTCTGAACTCGTTTTATTTTTGTCTTTTAACTGACTCAGATCACACCTTTCCAGCACTTTTAAACTTACAGCATTATCGCAGTGATTTGCGTGTTTCACGGTTTCTACATTATGACTTGTGGCTTGTTTGGTATTATTACTTTTTATTTCTGATTCCGGTTCCTTTTCATATTTTGTTGATTCGTCTCTTCTTGTTACAATTTTTTTAATTTCATTAGTTTCAGCCTCTGTCAGTCGGTTATTACGAATAATGTACCTACGTACATTGGCTTATTTATTTTCGTCAATATACTTTCTATTTGCATGACCAACTTTTTCACGCCAAATGTCATATGTTTGGCGAGTCATGTTTTTTTGAGGTTTGAGTAACGCTTCATGAAATGCAGTCATAACGACTTTGTACTCCTCACGAGACCATTTTATTTTTTCTTTCTTTAAATATACGATTGTAGATCTAGCTGGTGAATTTTCAGGACCATCATTAGGATTATCCTGGTTGTGGGGACCTGAAGATTCATTCTTTGTGTAGGAGTTTGTTCCTATGGCAGATTATTCGACCTCAGGTAGGTTCCATCCTGAAGGACGGGCTCCCTGTTTATCCACTGGAAGAGCCATACTGGACTTTTTATTTCTATTTGTATTTTTCATGTTTTTCCCACGAGTGACGCACGGGTCCAAAAGTCCACCCAAAGTTGCCCGGTACGTTGGGTAACGGTCTTTTACAAACAGGGTCCCGAAGCCTGTAGGGGATCGTTTGTGACCTCATAACGCAGTAGCCATTCACTCCTCGGCACGATTAACACCTTGAGTTGCGGGTTGTTGTTCGGAGTTTTCCTTCTCCTAAATGGGCTGCCAAGCAACAACTGACATAGACGCGATTGGAATTCAAGGAGAAAGACGCTGGTTAAAAAAAAAAAAAACCCTTTGGCGTAGCAACGGCTCAACGAAACAAAACATCAATACTAGAGTATTTTGTTAAAAAAAAAAAAAAAAAAAAATTTACGAAATATCGACAGCTAAAGGAAATATAGTACGGATGATTTTATTTAGGTTCATTTAAATAGCAAACAGATAAATTAATTAAAATAAAACAGAATTTCATTAAAAAAAAAAAATTCGATAATATCTAAAGAAAAAAAATCCTGTTTATATTAAAACAGAATATCATATTGAGAAAAGGAAAAATTCAAATAGAGAGACGCTGGTTGAAAAAAAACAAAAAAAAAAAACAAACATACTTGGACGTAACGGTCGTTCAACGGAAAGAAAAAAAATGTAATAATTTGTTCGTCCACTTTATCATTTATTTTTTCAATAACGTCGTTGGTCAAAAAATAGGGTTATCAGAATAAGATAAATTAAATAAGTAAATTAAATCAGTAAATAAATAAAAAATAAATATATCAATAAATACGTAGACTTTCTATAAAATAATACCGTATAAATTGTTTTTCATCGGATTTAATTTATTTTCTTGTTTTGTTTTGTTTTTAAGAAAATTATAATAGTTAAAAAAAAAAAAATTTACGAAATATCGACAGCTAAAGGAAATATAATACGGATAATTTTATTTAGGTTCATTTAAAGAACAAACAGATAAATTAAAATAAAACAGAATTTCATAAAAAAAAAAAAAAAATAAAAAAAAAGAAAATTTCGATAATGTCTAAAGAAAAATTCCTGTTTATATTAAAAGAGAATTTCATATTGAGAAAAAGAAAAATTCAAAGAGAGAGACGCTGGTTGAAAAAAACAAACAAACTTGGACGTAACGGCCGTTCAACGGAAAAAAAAAATCACTGCACTTAGAGAGTATTGTTAAAATAAAAAAAAAATAAAAAAACAATTGTTGCTACTATCAACCTTTGTCCTTGCAAAATTCAAAATTTAATAGGAAAGAAAAAGTGGACATACCTTTGAGTTTACTACGTAAAATTTAAAAATAATAATTTGTTCGCCCACTGTATTCTGTGTTATTCTTTCATTAAATCCAACGAGAATAAGATTATCGAAAAATAAATAAATATATAAAATGAACGAACAAATATAAATAAATTATTACATATTCTTTCTAAGAAAGAATTATTATTATTATTATGTCATTTTTCATCATATTTCGATTTCTGCTTTGGTCTCACTACCAACCAAGTCTGCGGGGAGACCTAAGGCAAGTAGTGGCGTGTTGTTATGACTTCTTTTCATGTTTTTCTATCTTCCCTATCATCCCCAGCATTACATAGATAACGTTTTCCTTAGTGTGTGGGCTGTACTTAATAAGACAATTTTTTGTATATCTCTTAAGCTGGGGTTTCCAGGGATTCTTTCAATGTGTTGTTTTGTTCCATTTTTTATCATTCCAAGTGCACCTACTATCACTGGCACAACTCTTGTTTTCAATTTCCACATTTTTTCTATTTCAATTTCCAGGTGTTTATATTTTGACATTTTTTCAAATTCCTTGATTGCTATGTTACAATCCGCTGGACAAGCCATATCAATTAATAGACAAGTTTTCTCCTTCTGGTTTTTAACAATAATGTCTGGCCTGTTTGCTTCAATTTTTCTGTCTGTGTAGATGGTGTAATCCCATAGAATGGTTACATCTTCTATTTCTGTAACCGGTGCTGGGTGATGTTCATACCAGTGTTTGCCTACAGCTTTTCCATAATGTTTGCACATTGCCCAATGTAAATATTGCCCAACTCTATCGTGGCGATTTTTATATTCATTTGGGGCAAGCACAGAACAGCCTGAGATTAGGTGGTCTATTGTTTCTTGGTGTTTATCACAAAACCTGCATTTTGGATCCATATTATTATGCATAATATTTGCCTGAAAGTTTCTCGTGAAAAGACTTTGGTCTTGTGCTGCAAGAATAAAGCCTTCAGTTTCAGACTTTAATCCAGATGCACGTAACCATCGATGAGTATTAACTTTGTCAACATTGGATTTATTGGCACGTACTGGATATTGGCCATGCAGAGGTTTGTCTTGCCAGCGCTGTTTCATCTGTTCAAGAGCTTTATCTTTGGCTTTCATTTTCATATTCTTTGCCGCAATAGCCGGCTCTTGGCTTCCGTTCTGCTTTTCTACAGAATCTACTAACTGTAAATCTTGTTTGAATTTACTGCCTTCTTTTATTATTGAATATTTTTTCTTTCTTTCTTCATGTTGCTTGACTAATTGTATCATCCAATCCTTTGTTGTTTCTATGTATGTTAGTAAGCCAATAGTTGTTGTCTTGTATGACAATTCCAGCTGAATAAGACCTCTTCCACCTTCTTTACGGGGTATGTATAGACGGTCTACATCAGCCTTTGGATGATGCATCTTATGCTTAGAAAGAAGCTTTCTTGTTTTAGCATCCATTCGCCTGATGTCGTTTAGAGTCCAGTTTAAGATGTTAAAGCTATATTGGACAACTGGGATTGCAAGGCTATTAATGGCCATAACTCTATTCTGTGAATTTAATTCAGTTTTTAATATCATTCGTAGCCTTCTATAGTACTCTTTACGCACTATTTCTTTCATTTTTTTATGGTGAATGTTTTCGCTCTCATTTACACCTAGGTATTTATAAGCTTCTTCTGGTTTCAATTCTTTTATTGTTACAGCAGGGTCTAGGCTAATTGAAGATGTTTCTTGTACTGATCCACGTAAAACTGTAGCTTTAGCACATTTATTCAAATTAAATTTCATTCCAATGTCTTCACTGAAGCATTGTACAGTTTGCAGAAGACCTTCCAGCTCATTATCATTCTTAGCATATAACTTTAAGTCATCCATGTAAAATAGATGGCTTATTTTCTTTTGTCCTATTTTATAACCACATTCTGTCTTATTAAGTTGACTGGTTAGTGCTATTAATGATATGCAGAATAGTAAGGGAGATAAAGAATCACCTTGAAATATACCTCTTTTGATGTTTATTTCATCAGACTTATAGGTTCCATTTATATGATTGAGGTAAAGGGTTGTTTTCCATATAGACATGCACTGTTTGATGAAATTGAAGATGACGGGCGATATATTGTATATATTTAAAGTCTTTAAAATCCAGGGAGGTGGCACACTATCGAATGCCTTTCGGTAGTCTATCCAGGCAGTACTAAGATTTTTCTTTGTACTGTAGCAGTTTTCCAGGATCATTTTGTTAATCAGCAATTGGTCTTTACAACCATAACAGCCACGTTTGCACCCTTTTTGTTCAAGCGGTATTATGTCATTTCTTTCTAAAAATAAATATGTTTGTTTTGTTAAAATAGATGTTAGTAGTTTATATGTTGTCGGAAGACATGTAATTGGTCTGTAGTTTTTCGGGTTGTTTGTGTCACCATTCTTGGGTAGAAGAAATGTAATTGTAATTCCTTTGGTCATCATTATTATTATTATTATTATTATTATTAGTATTATTATTTAAATCATTAAAAAAATTAAATTCCACTTTTTGCATTTTTTGGTAAAGGTAGCAATAAAAACATGTCAGTTCTTGACTGACTGAACTTGTTACAATACAAGTATCCAATAATAGTAGGAAGGATTTTCTTTCAAAAATTTACACATTTTCATGCGAGCTTGTACAAAAAAACCATTCAATTGGTATAAGTTTTTATCAAAATTCATTTTATGGTCAAATCACTTTTTTCCCCGTAATAATTATCTTCAATGCTAAAATATTTATACATAGAAATTTTTCAAGTGAAAAATCTATTATAATTATAACTAACATTATCAATAAAAATTAACCGATTTTCCTAATTTGAATTTTCTGATGAATAAAAACTTTGAATTTAATAAGTGAATAAGGTGCTTGTTAGTTCTCCGACTATAAAATAGCAGTGAAAATGACCGCAAAATATTTAATCTTAACAATCTTGCATGAAACACTGCGATAACAATCATTAGTATAAATGCAGACCATTAAAATGAAAATATTCAAAATTGACAAGGTATTCTATTTCCATGAAGCAAATGTTAAACACATGGCAATGTTATTGTCTTTTATGTCTTTCCCTATTCTTCTTTGTTAATTTATATATACTTTTCACAGATATTTTTCTTTGGTCTTTCGTTGCAATCAAAACTCAATGACCCGTTTTTTATCTGAGGTCATGGCAGGGCATAAAGTACATGCTAACTCACTAACTAATGGAGAGCCAAGCAGAATTACCATTCCAAAATGTTCTTATTTTTACTGTATTTGTTATTATCTCAACATTTCAGTTAATCATTCGAAAGTTTCTATTTTTCTTCAATGCAAATATTTGAGTCAAAATACATGTACTGATTCTTTAATAAAGAAAATATTGAAGAGCTACCTCAATTTTAAAAAAATTAAAAAATGAAATCGCTTACGTTACTCGAAAAGGGTCTATCGCCAGTTGGTCTTGTCTTTGCCTATAAGCGAAGCAATAAAAATATCCTGAAGGCCAGGTTCCTGGTGATCTATCACCAGACTTCCAATACAGTATACCCCAACTGTACTAAAAGGACCGTTTTAGCGATACACTTTGATAATTGTGGCAACGGTGTGTTAAACAGTTATAATTTTGGATGATTAGCTTTGAGTTGAGGATACAAAGCACAACCAAACTATATTTTGCATTTGTCGTGGACTCGGTTAAGAGTTCAGCAAGAAATAATACAAACGCCAAAATAGGAAATAACGATATATATATTAAACACAGTAAAAATACAAACACGTAGAACTCTGTTAGTAGAACGAATAAATACGGGTTAGTAAGTAATACAGTAATTCGGGACTCACAATGATAGTACGGTAGAAGTCTTGGCTATCCCAACCTACCACTCTCCGCTGATTTTCTTATGCTGATCTTCTACGGATCTCTCACTCTGATCTTTGAGCTCTTGATCTCTCTCTGATCTCTTGATCTCTGATCACGATCTGCTCTCCTCTTGTGAGGGGAAGTATATGTAGTTGTAGGAAGAGGTCAATCCGTTGAATGGGTGATGCCACCAAGACAGCTAACTAAATACTGCTTTGTAACATGGTTGCCTCATTAGGTTAATTTTGAAAGGCTGAAGCTACTAAAAATTTGAATTTCAATATTTTCAACTTTTGCTGCTACTCGTAAGTTAAACTGGGCTAACTTGATGAGAAGAAAGACATTTCAAAATTTAATAGACCAATATGTGGTTCAATCTGATGACCCTGTGTTACCTTATCTACAAACAATATCCCCTTATTTTTTAGCGAATTGAACTTTTGCAGGATACTTCAGATTGAATGGGTTGTTCATTTGTGAGGAAAGCAAAAGCAGTTGATGAATGTGAGCAGTGATCTATTTATATATGTTTTTTTTTGTTTTTAATCATATCACCCAAGCAAGGCGGTAACGCCACTGATGCGCAGGGGGCTACGTAAGGGTAAAAAGAATGGAAAAGAGAAAGCCGGAAACCACATCCTAAACAGGAAACAAGGGATGAGCCTCTTCACCTGTTCAATAGATGTGGGTGGAGTGTGAACCGGGCGATAGTTTAGTCTATCTACTCCAATTGAAAAAAAATAATAATAATAAAAAAGGAAAAGAGTGAAAAGATTGGAAAAGAGAAAACTGAAACCGCATCCAAAACAGGAAACAAGGGATGAGCCTCTTCACCTGTTCAATAGATGTGGGTGGAGGTGTGAACCGGGCGATAGTTTAGTCTATCTACTCCAATTGAAAAAAAAAATAAAGGAAAAGAGTGAAACGATTGGAAAAGAGAAAACCGGAAACCGCATCCTAAACAGGAAACAAGGGATGAGCCTCTTCACCCGTTCAATAGATGTGGGTGGAGTGTGAATCGGGCGATAGTTTAGTCTATCTACTCCAATTGAAAAAAAAATAAAGGAAAAGAGTGAAAAGATTGGAAAAGAGAAAAAACCGGAAACCGCATCCTAAACAGGAAACAAGGGGTGAGCCTCTTCACCTGTTCAATAGATGTGGGTGGAGTGTGAACCGGGCGATAGTTTAGTCTATCTACTCCAATTGAAAAAAAATAATAAAGGAAAAGAGTGAAAAGATTGGAAAAGAGAAAACCGGAAACCGCATACTAAACAGGAAACAAGGGATGAGCCTCTTCACCTGTTCAATAGATGTCTTTTAATTTTATTTGGAGGTCCGTTTTATTTCATTCCTGCGCTTAGTGAGGGAAAACTTTAATGGTTCAAAATATAGGTTTTCTTCTTACACGGAACAATTAAAGAACATAAAGCAATCTACCTTCTGAACCATTTTTAATGAGGATAGCTGATCCAAGTCAATACATATATTTTGTAGCTGATCAAGATGATATGTGCTGTAATACCAAAATCAATGTGCTTTTCGCATCTTTATCGGATACATTTTAATCTCAGACGATAATATCACACAAACGAAAACACAAGTTAATTTTTGTTTGTGAACTGAGAATATAAGTTTGTTGGTAAAAACACAAGATAAAAACATTTATCACTTTGTTTATACTTTCGAAACATAAACAGAAAAGAAACCGCAGCCTGTCTCCTATTGTTCATCAGCTAATTATTGTGAGTGGGGAAAAAAGAAAATATTTGTCAGTAGAGTTATGCCTAATCTTTAATTAAATATACTTCTGATAAATAATAATGCATTTTTCCAAAATCATAAATTGATCTTCTAAAGTTGCTGATTTCGATTTGTCCCTACCTAGTAAAATAATCTCAAGACATCCTTTGGCACCTGTTGTTCACTTCATCATTTTAAGTACGTTCTCACTCTTTCAGACTTCAGATTGCAAGTAATATTCCAGAGATTTGTCATCTTCTTAGCGCTTTTAAAGAAGCCAATCACGAACCAATGCGAGCTCTGTCACACTATAAGCCACAAGTCCAAGTTTCATCCGGTTTCTTTTGAACATCCGGTTTCTTTCGAACAGAACGCATAACAGAATGAAACTAGCACTAGGAAAAGAACAGTGTGGATACGTTAAGGACACTTGGAAAGAGTGAGAATGCTGTCAAAGCGAGCAATGCAAATTTAATGCATAAGGACGTTTCATGAAGAGCATTTGACAAGGATCGAGGTACAAGAACAGTGGGCTAAGCTTGATTTATTCGGGAAATATATTAGAATAATTAAGAATATTTACTGGGAAGAAATCGCCTGCATACGCAAGAAAAATTAACTGAACAAGTACGCAAAAATAGCAAAAGGTGTAAGATATGTCTTCTCATCAGGTTTATGTCAACGGTTTATGCAAACAATACTGCGAGGTGTTCTTAAAAAGCTAGACGTTCTACTGGGATTAGTCATCGGTAGGTTCAACCTCAACAATATAAGATATGCAGATGAAACCTTATTTTAGGCAGATACAGATATAAAACTTAAGATACTTTTAGATAATGTCTAACCATAAATTGTAAGAAAACGGAATGTATAGAAGTAGCAAAACAGTCATCACAATATGAGATTTACTAAATGGATACCTAAAAAAATGCAAGTACAAATTCTTAAATGTTTTGGAAGTGTTGTAACAAAAGATAGAAAATATGACACCAAAAGCCGAAAGTGCATTGGAATATGAGAAGAAGCTTTCTAGAAACTAAGTAAGATATTAAGAAACAAGAAAATGTTTTTTGAAAAAATATGTGAATATTCAACTGCTATATATTATTGAACCTTCTATGTGGGTGAGACAAAGGACAAAGGATCGGAATTCGTGGAAAGCCATGAACTCCCAGTTACTCAAGGTACACTACACATAAATAATAGGTTGGGATATGTTTGCATCTATTTAAACTCATTTAAGTCAAACGTGTGCTCCCACAATTTAAACAATTGAAATAAAATCTTCATTTATAAAAAAGGGTTCTATATTAAGTGGTGATTAATCATTAATTGTTTTTCTTTGTTTTCCGTATTTTTATCTTTCTCCATAAAGAAATAAGTTGATTATGAAGTTAATTTGTATTTTGCCATTTGTTCTGCTTTGTCAAATGTTAATCCTTCTGCTCACTTTTATGGCAGCTGAATGCAGGACAAAAGAATTGTCTATTATTTATTCGAATAATACATTCTGCAGTCGTAATGCACATCAAAGTATTTAAGCGATTAAAAACGGATTCGTTTTCTGGAAAGCCTCAATGGATTGCCAAACATATGTGCTCGCTTGAATAGCCGACATTTAATCATTGGTTGGAGCGAAAAGGGCATGCAATTCTCATATATATATATATATATATATATATATATATATATATATAACAGGTCTGCGAAGAGAAGAGCAGGTGTTTTCTTTTACCATTTATGTTTGTTCATGAACGGATACCGGACGGAGATCAACGCGATGTGCGCAATATAACAGGTGTCCTCTTGTTTACGGCAACGTTTTTCTATGTTTACGGATAACTTTCTTTTTTCTTTTTTTTTTTTTTTGTAGTACACTAATTTCAACACACACACAGGCATACACATCAACATACACACATACACACAACAAACATATACATGCATATGTTCAGGTATGAACTTTAGGAAAGAAAACTTTCCATGCAAATTTTCTGGATAGGTTGCGTCGTTTAATAGGAAATAGTTTCTGTACTTAAACGAATTGTAAACGAATTGTGAATTGATTGATTTGTTAACATCAACATTTTTGCTGGAAATACTTCCCATTATATGATTCCGGAAAATAATCCAACGCTTTTCACACAAGAATACTTAACGTAGATGATGACTTCAAAACATTAGTAAACATTGATAAAATATAATACAGCATCGGAAATAAAGTTTATTAAATAAAAGAATAAATAAAATAACGCATCTATTCGCTAAAAGATGAAAAAGTATTATCTGTGGTTATTTATTAAGATTTATTTGATCTAGCATAAAGCCAATACTATATTATTGATGTAATCTGAATTTTGGTAAGTTTTTAATTCTAATGGCTATTACTTCACAGTATACAATATTAAGCTATAAGATAATATGCATAATATATATATACATTTTCTTTTATAATCATATCGCCCCAAGCAAGGCCTTTTACTGCTACTGTTTTGCAGGGAGAATACATAGGAGGAACGTTAAGAGTGACAGGTTCAAGGGGGTGTCAGGAAGTGGGTAAGAGAAGGATGAGAATACTAATGAGAATGAACTGGACAGAGAAAGGAGCACGAGAGAGAGGATGCAAGTTAGTGAGATAGGCTTCTGACTTTACATTTAAATTCTTGGAGATCGTAGCTGTCGGGAAAGCAAGTAAATGGAAGGGAATTCCACAAGTGGGAAGTGCGAGAAAAGAAGGTGATGGAGTAGAATATGCGTTTACATTTTATTGGTTTCACAGTTAAAGGGTGGGACCTAGTTGCTAATCTTGTGGCTCGAGTAAATTCATATATAAGGGTCACCAGTGAGCTAAGTTCATCGGAGCAGAAGCCATGAAAATATTTGTAGAAGAGACATAGGGAAGCCATATTGCGCCGGTGAGAAAGTGACTGTATCTGAGCTGCCAAGTGGGACATCGATCTCATTAAAAATCACATTACATAGTAAAAGAAACCTCCCTTGACTCTTATCTCGTGCTCTTTGTATTCCTCGTGTAAAGTGATTCGAAATTTATGTATAATTTCAGTTGATGTAGACATATAATTCTTCATAAAGCAATTCACAGGTTCTTAGTTCCTTTAGTTTATAGAGAATAAAATTTTAAATATTGTTTTCTGATGTCTTCCTCTTACAATGTATATTTAAGAATTTACAGCAAATTAAATAAAATGCTCAAAAGTAGAGAAAGTATAAAGACGAAAATTCTAATTATTTCTATATAAATAGTAAATATCAAGTGTTAAACATTAATATATTAATATTAATTTCCAGGAGAATGTCGTTTGGAAATTTCAATCGCGCTATAATTATTCAAATCATAGAATTCTAAGTCATTAGTAGTGAAAATGTAACAACATACTAATTCCTTAAAAATTGGTTACATTTTGATCTGAATTTGAAATATTTTATCTAATTTGAATTGTGTATTCACAGTAAATCCCTAGACTGGAGGACTTGATATACATTCTATTCGCATGGATATTATAAGGGCAGTTCTTGTTTACATGTCCGACAGTTCCTTACTGCATATATATCTGGATAATGGTGAAGATTTATGAATAACGTTTAAAACCTAATACTAAGATGATTCGAATATTCTGAAGTTCAAAAAAAAAATATTCCTACAAATTAATTTGAAAAAAAAAACAACTTTCGGTCATAGATGAACGTAATCTTCCAAAATCTTTGAAAAATGACCTAAAACTATATCTCTAAAACTTCGAAAATCAACTCGATTGAAAGAATTTTACCAAGCAGGCCCAAGAATATGCTGACCTCATGACACCAGTTTTATAAAGGTAAGACGTTCAAAATCTCACGTAGGAGTTTAAAATTATAATATTGATAAACCTCTTTTATTCCATGTGAATATATTATGCTCAGTTGAGCTGAAATTAGTAATTTTGCAGCATAAAGACAATTCTTTGAAGACGTTAAAGTAAATTTTTCAAACCAAATAACACAGTCGATACAAAAATAAATGGAGGTTGAAGCATCCCTCTTTTGGGCGCATCTCTGCAAAACGAATAGGTCGCTTAGTAAATAATATAATGAAAAAGAGTTTTTTTAGGAAATATATGTAAGCATGAAAATATCTGTTAAAAATTCGAAACTAGATTTTTTAGCATTATCCATAAATATGACACTTAAAACATTTTCTCAATAAATGAATCGAAATTACGGAACCGGAAGAGTGTTTCACAAGCGAGAAGTGCAAGAAAAGAAATTGCTAGCACAGAATTTTTGGTTACACTCAACCAATTCAACTGTAAATTCATATGACTTTGTAGCCAATCTAGTACTGCGCTTAAATTACTAGAGTTTATGTACCATAACGAAAAGTTCATTCGAACAATTACCATGAAAGTAATTATAAAAAAAGCGTAGAGAAGCAACTTTACAGTGGCAAAAAAGTGACTGAAGCCAACATGCTAGATGAATAATATTGCTGATTCTTCGTTGGATTTTATCAAAACTACATAAATATATAGTAGGAGCACTGGACCGTATGTAGCAGCAATATTCAAAGTATGGACGAATCGTAAACTTATAGATATGAAAATAGATTATGAAAAGAAAAATTATCTGGTAATACACAGTAAACTAATTTTCGTAACAGCAGTCCAAGGAAAGAATTTTATATAGTATTCCCACTTCATGACAGTGAGAGCGTTATCCCGAGAAGGCTCAACGAGTCACTCTGATGAAGATGAGCATGACCCATGTTGATGGAAAGCAGAAAAGACTTTCTCAGAGGATTAATAATGAGAGTTTTGTTTTGGGGACGTTAAAATTAATAAGTAATTCTTTGCCCCACTTAACAACAGACTCAAAAACAGTTTTTTTTTTTAGATAAGCAGCCAATTACAGCTTATCGGCCTGATCAGGCTTACAGGCTTATTATTGTGACAGGAGTAAATGATTGTCATCAGTATAGATATCAAATTGAGATCTGATACCATCAAGAAGGTCATTGACAAAAGTTAAACACCAAGTAGGATCAAGAATAGAGTCATGGGTGACGCTTGCATTAGTACAAAAGATATAGAAGAGTGGCCGTTAAGTTATACATAAAAACGATGTCTATATTCTCATACCATAATGAGATGCATAAAATTGGTTTTCTCTGTTTACAATTATTAAAATTTAGATATGAAAATATTCCACTACTAAATTAAAAAAGTCGTGTTGTATATTTACTAAGCTCATAACCATAGCTGAGTCTGATTTTAGAAAGTTATAATTCAATCATTTTTGTAATTATTTCCATTGATTTTAAAAATTGACTATTTCAATAATTTCAGTCAGTATAAGATTATTAAGATTATATATATATGTGTGTGTGTGTGTGTGTGTGTGTGTGTGTGTGTGTGTGTGTGTGTGTGTGTGTGTGTGTGTTATTAGTTTTCACGACAGGCTTTTATTTGAAAAATAGAGCAAAACCAACAAATATTTACGTTACGTTGATGACACTTTTTTATTTTTGATTCTATCAAAGATGGTGTAGCTTTTCATACCCAACTCAATCCATTCCTGTAATAAATAGCCTTAGTCCTATTTATGTGAAATAACCCTTGCTAGGCAAGAAAAGTCAAAAGTTCGCTAGCAGAGTGTCAGCTAGCATTACATCAGGTTTTCGACTGTTGGGTTATGTATTGTTTCCGGGACTAATTCGGTGATTTCCCTCTTCTGTCAAAATGGTTTGTCCTACTACCAAAGCAATTCAGTTGTGTACAAATTCAAATGTCAGCGTGACGCTGAATACATGAGACGGACCAGGTACAGACTGAACATCCGAATTTGTTAGCTTTTTCCTACCCAAATTGGAGTAGATAGACTAAACTATCGCCCGGTTCACACTCCACCCACGTCTATTGAACAGGTGAAGAGGCTCATCCCTTGTTTCCTGTTTAGGATGTGGTTTCCGGTTTTCTCTTTTCCAATCTTTTCACTCTTACGTAGCCCCCTGCGCATCAGTGGCGTTTTCGCCTTGCTTGGGGTGATATGATTAAAAAAAAAATATAAGATTTGACAATTTGAGGTCAGCACAAAAGTCGATTTAATCCGCGCATGATTCAGACAAAGGCCAGCATTTGATAAGCCGGACTGTGCAAGGAAAAATGTAAACGAATCTTTCACAGTTTTTCACAGTGCCTGGTCCGTTCACAATTTACGTATCCTTGAAGCGGTTCATATAAAGTTGCATCAACTGGGTCGGTGCCAAAAAAAAAAGGCCATTTTATTCGTTCTCTTTGTTTATTTGAAGGATCATGAGTATTATTTCGGTTTTATTCTTTTATTCGTTAATTATTTTACTAACAAATTGTTTTAAGTGTTTCATAGATTTTGCTCCTGATCGATTTCTTCTACGTCACGTCAGCGACATTGTTTTGTTCCAAATGGCGAAGGCCCTGGGGTAAAGTGTGGAAGGGGCCAGGTTAACAAGGGTCACAAAGTAGAACATGGCAGAGCTGGTAGTGGCGGGGTTACAGGGTGTAGAGACAAGAGGTGGACAGGTATGAAATATAAAATGATCGAGGCTAGTGAATGTTTACAGGGGTTTGAAACGGTATATTTAGGAGGGGGGAATAGATTTAAATGTAATATCTTAAAAATTTTTAATTAAGTTTATCCATTACAGGAAGTCATGAATTCAAAGTTATTATATATATATAGGGATTTGGTAAAGGAGTTCATATTTTATAAAGATAGACAAATAAAAGAGTTAAATTACTTTTTTAAGGTTAAGATTTTGAGCTCTTTGAAGAGGTGTATTTAGGCGGGAAGAAATGGGTTTTAATATAAGATTTTAAAATTTTTTATTTAAGTTTATTTAATTAAACATTTTAGGTAGAAGTGAGCTAAATGCCAATTACAGGAAGTTATCAGTTTAAAAATTATTAGAGAAAAAAAAATATATATATACATATATGTGTTAACCAAGGAAAAAGGGGTTTAGTAAAAGAATCTATATTTTCTAAAGATAGGCAATTAAAGGAGGTTGTGATAGGAAGGTGGGGGGGGGGGTTAAAATGTAAAAGTTATAATTAATATTAAAACTTAAATTGAATCCTTTTAATTTATCTTCTAACTTCGAGTCAACGGGGATTTAAATTCTAAATTTAAGTATTTAAAAAATTTGCCTTGTGGCGGCACTTACTGATGAATTCCCTCCTAAGATTCAGTAGCCGGTGTTGGTGGGGATATTTTAATATTGAAATTTTTTCCAGTAAACATAGTCAGCACCTATCACGAAAATTCCTCGGAATACAGGCTGAACCTATCAGTTTCCAGCTAATTTCAGGATCCAGCCCTTCCTCTTTCATTTTCCAGAATGCCCGCGAAAGGGCTGTCTGGTACCTCTGACCGGGGTTCGAAAAAGAGTACCTGTAGTTATACAGTCTTTGTTTGAAAGGACTGGCGGACATACCGATATAGGTCCGGAAGTCGTTTTTTTTTTTTTTTTTTTTTGATGGAGAAATGCGGGCTTCATAAATCACCTGGGTGGAATTGCATTTTCCCTCCACCGGGCAGGCGCCTACAGAATTACAGCTGCATTCGTTTAGAATTCCGGACTTAGATTCAGCATTGCACAGGTTCACCAGAATACTTCTATTATGGGAACTAATAAGGCTGTCTATATTCGGGGTGCAAGAATAACTAATTTTAAGGGTGTACCCATTAAAAATCTTCCGTAGAGGGTTACTGTTATTAAAATTTTTGTCTATTAACTTGAGAAAATATTTGCCAATATTGATGTTAGTTAGTTTACAATAAGGGGGGTTAAATCAAATTATCTTTCTTTTTCTACAGTTTCCTTTATTTTTATTTTTGGATGATTCGGAGTCTATTGTAGGTTTTTTATATGTTAATTTATTCTTATATCCGCTTTTTTGAAGGTCCTTATTGTAAATATTTTTACTTGCGTTGAAAGTTTTAATGTTGGATGATAATTGGTTGATTCTATTATTCACTATATTGGGTATCTGATTTATAATATTTTTGGGGTGGTTGGATGAAATATTAATATAAGTTGGGGAACTATTTTCTTTGAGAAATGGTTGGTAGGATCCATCATTTAAGTTAAGGGCGATGTCTAGATAGTTTACAATTTTAAGATTATAGGTGACTTCGACTTTAAAACCGAGGTACTTCAGGGCTCTATTTATTTTTTTGTATCCTATTTGTGTAGGGCCCATTGGAATTAGGGATAATTATTAATCCATCGTCCCGATATAGGCCTAATTTTTTAGGATCTAAAAATCTGCTTAGAATATCTAAAATGTAAATTCCCACAAGATCTGCCACCTGGGCTGATACATATGCTCCCATAGGGACGTCAAAAAGCTCCCCCGACCCCTTTGTCCATGTGGAATCATCAAAGGTGAGAATGGATTTTCTAGCCGCAAAGATAATTTCGTAGTTCCTATCCGAAATGTTCACGTAATTTGTAGCAAATCTTAAACAACTCTCAAGAAGGTCCCTTGATATAGAGGAATAGAAATCGACAATATCGAATTTAAGGAAGGTGAATTTAGATTTTTTTTGATGTTGTTAAACCAGTATATCGTATCTGAAGAACTTTTCCAAAGGTTTGGTTGTAGATTCAATAGTAGCTTCTCTATTAGGTTTTTTAGAATTTCCCTGGAAATTATGCCTGAGTCACTTTTTGTAGGATTAATTAGCCTGGTTTGTAATTTATTTTGGAAATTTGGTTTGTGGTCCTTAAATAAAACGTAAGCTTCTTTAGTGGCGATTTTGCCAATTTTGTCACTAATATTTAATTCTTTGGCGAATTTGGCTGTGTCTGTATTAATTTCAGATAATACGAGTTTCCTTCTGTCTACTTTGTAATTACTAGTTAGGTTATTTTTAAGGAAACTTATGTAATTTAAAGGATCACATTTATAAATCTTGTTAGATTTGTCAGATTTTACCCACAGGTGCTTAGATTTTTTCAGGTTTCTAATATCTGATTTTAGTAAGTTCTGGAATTTATTTGAAGCCCCACAGAATTTGATTTTGGGGATCAGGTTGAAAAGATCGTTCTCGAAAGAGTTCAGAAACTTGCATACGGGGTGTGTGCGCTGGGTCCTCAGGTTAAAAGAATCCGTGGAATGATGTGCAGAGTCTGTAGAGCGGAGAAAAAGTTTTCAATTTTTTCGGTGAGGTGAAGGAGAAAAGAGTGAGTGTTTGGGTAAGGAATATTTTTCAAAGAATAATCCGAGGTAAACTTCTGCATTTTGGAACAGCAGAATGAATAGTTGAAAGATCCGGGAATGAACCAAGAGAGCTCAACCACCGAAGGTGTGGGAGCAATATATATACAGAGCCAATATATATATATATATATATATATATATATATACCAATACGCAGTTGTATTAAAAAGTGTTCAATACAATTATATTGTAGAACTTCTCAATATTCTTCATTTGTAAGCGAGTAGTTAAGCGACTTTGGTTTCTATACTAGTAATTTAGAAAATTTCATAAAGGAACAAACCGTCAGAAATTTAAATAGCATTGTACAAAACAAGATCACTAATAAAGAATGCAACTGCAAGGACAAAAACAAATGCCCACTTCAAGGACTTTGTAATACAAAAGTCATTTACAAAGCAGAAGTACATGACTTAAATGGTCAAAACAAAACATATTTGGGATCAACCAAAGACACATTTAAGACCGGGTGGTTCAATCGCAGGTCTACAATTACAAAATTGACTAGCCACGTGTGGAAATTGAAATTAAAATATTGAAAAGACCCAAACATAATGTAGAGTATAGTGAAAACAGCCAAGCCTTACAACGGTGGAAAAATATGTAGACTGTGCCAGGAAGAAAAGTTAGCGATGATGCTATTCCCAAACAAAATTGAATTATTGAATGAAAGAACAGAAATTATGACTAAGCGTAACCATACCATAAAATAGCTATTAGGTTCATACAACCATGCATGAAAACGTTATAATTTCTTGTAATTTTAAAAATTGCGCGTTCAAAAATTCCCCTTTACGTGTGCGTTCAAAAAAAATAACTGTTACGTGAGTGTTCTTAAAAGCAACAAAACAAAAAAAAATGGTAAACGGTAAAATCAGTTATTGTAAATCGCCTGAAGACACCACATGGTAGAAACCTAGGTCGCCTAATAACTCGTTTACAAATGAATTTTATATATATATATATATATATATATATATATATATATATATATATATATATATATATAACATAGTGATGATCCACGTATACTGCCTTAATAATATGTATAGGAAAGTTTAAAAATGTATTTTTTGACAGTATTTATTTATGATATTTCAGACCGTCCTCGGCCTTTCATCAGATTCAAAACACCTAAGTCCCTATTTAACCCTAACCTGTCTGTATTTAACTTTAAAATCCAGTATTTTTCTTTCTTTCTGTGTGAGTATGTAGAACTAAAATCAGTATCTATAAATAGATTAAATAGGGACTTAGGTGTTTTGAATCTTTATAAATATTTCAATAGTTTTCAATTTTTTGAGATACACTTAAAAATATTTTCTTTAAAACAACATTTATAAGTATTATTAAAGATAGGTTTACGTTTACAAATATTTAAAAAATCTGCCGCTTTCTGCGTCACGTGTTGTAAATAATTTCTCGGACGAACGCTTCTCGCGAAAACGTTTCTAATTTAAATTTTAAAATCATTTGTTTCTGATGAAAGGCCGAGGACGGTCTGAAATATCGTAAAGAAATACTGTCAAAAAATACATTTTTAAACTTACAACTTTTCAGTAGTTTTTCCTATACATATATATATATATATATACATATATATATATATATATATATATATATATATATATATATATATATATATAGGAAAGAATATTAATAAAAAGTTTTGAATTTAAAAACGTACTTTTTTAAACAGTATTTGTTTATTTTTATAGTGTTTTATATTTCAGACCGCCCTCGGTCCTTCATCAGAAACACTATATATATATATATATATATATAGTAAACAACCTTTAAATCCCAAAAATCACCCTTAAAAAATGGGGGTGGTCCTATATTACAATACAACTGTACAAAAGAAACCTTAAATTCTGAGTGATGTTTGTCGGTGCGATAACTAATAAGGTATATAGAAAGATTTATTATCAAATAAATAATTTCGTCCTTATATATTATTGGCATAACTTCAAAATAAATTGCCTATTCTAAGAATAATTCCATATCATTGAAATCAATTTTTATCCATGCAAGTTCTGCTGAGAAAATGTAAACATCGTGTTATGATTGCGAATAAAAAACGTCATACATCATCGTACTGTTATTATCCGTATTTTGTAATTGGCGAAGAAGTATAAGTAAATGAGCATTAGTATACTAGGTTGTTTTTAAGTGTTTAGATAAAAGAAGAGAAGAGGAAGAAGGATAAGTCTTCATAAACGATCACATGATGATAACTAAACAAAACAATGGTTTTCCGTTTAGATAACGCATGTAGGAAAATCATGATAGAGAATTGGATTGGTTTTGTTATTTCCTTTATTTTGAATTTCGAAGAATACAGTAAGTAACAACAATTTCAATGACATCATTGTTATAGAATCAATAAGCCACTATCTCATCCTACAGGTTTAGGAAAAATTGATGAAAATTTATAACATTTTTTCTCCTCGTCTTATCTGAAGGTCGCTTTATATGCAGAAATATACTGTTTATATATATATATATATATATATATATATATATATATATATATATATATACAGTGGGGAAAATAAGTGTTGGACACATCCCATTATTCTTTATTTAACGCATTTTTTATGCAGCGAATAACGCGAAAATTTAACAAGAAATAGTTACTCATTTAACAATAACAAATAACTTTAGAAATTGGAACATTTTAATGCATAACAAAAATTATATAATAAAAATGAGAATAGCCTGGAAAAAAAGTGTTGGACACACTAACACAATTTCATCTAATATTTAGTTGAAAACCCCTTATTGGCTATTACAGCTTCGAGGCGTTTTCTATACGACGAAACTAATTTGTGACAACGATTAGGCGAGATTTTGGCCCACTCTTCAACACATACTTTCTTCAAATCCTGAATATTACGTGGATCTCGCTGGTGGACCATGATTTTGAGCTCTCTCCCTAGATTTTCTATAGGATTTAAGTCTGGGGACTGACTGGGCCACTTAAGAACATCTATTTTGTTCTGTACGAACCAATCGGAGGTTATTTTAGCAGTATGTTTGGGATCATTATCTTGTTGAAAGATCCATCCCTGTCGCATACCTAACGCATTGGAAGCAGGCAAGAGATTATTTTCAAGAATTTCCCGATATTTGGCTGCATTCATCTTTCCATCTATAATATGAAGTGACCCAGTACCATTTGAAGAGAAGCATTCCCAGAGCATGACATTTCCACCACCAAACTTTACAGTGGGGAGGGTGTTCTTGGGATCGTGCGCTGTGCCATCTCTTCTCCATACTCGACGTATAGAGTTAATGTCGAAAAGTTCAATTTTCGTCTCATCGGACCAGATCACATTATTCCAGTAATCATCTGTTTTCAATAAGTGGCTTCTTGCAAACTCCAGACAAGCATTAACATGACATTTTTTTAGTAATGGTGTCTTTCGAGGTGTACGCGATTTAAGACCGTTGCGTCGGAGTACATTACTAATCGTTGGTTTCGTTACTACTATCCCTGCTTTTTCCAAATCTTTCTGAAGTTCGCCTCGTGTTGTTCTCGGTTGCTGCTGAACTTTTCGTACAATCTTCCTTACTGCTCGATCCGACATCTTGCGAGGAGCTCCGGTGCGCGGACAGTTCACGGTTGAGTCATGCACCTTCCATTTCCTAATAAGGTTTCCTATGGTGCTTACAGGGATTTTGAATTGAGCAGATATACGCCGATAACCAATTCCATTCTTGTGCTCGGCAATAATCTTATCACGAACGACTTGAGAGAGTTCTTTACGTTTACTCATCCTGAGAACCTTCACGCGTGATGGCTTACTGGTGACTAACGTGTTCCAATACTTTCCAACGACGTAGAGTATGGTTGTGCTGAAAGAAAAGAGAACTCTTTAACTTCCGCTTGTACCTTCCAGAAGTGAATTACTTCCCTTGACTTTTTCTTTCCTTCTTTCTTTATTCCTTCTAACTAAGCTGCAGATTCGCGGCGTCTTATACCTTGCTTAATTCTTAGTTAAATAAAGCTTATCTTAAGCTACCTCCGTATCTGTCTTTTTATTACAATGGTCTACAACAATCGAGACACTTCTAAAACGTATAATAGTGTCGGCAAATTAAAATGCAAATAACAATTTCCAGCATTATTTATAAAAAATAATAATAAAATATAATTTAAAACAATGTGTCCAACACTTTTTTTCCAGGCTATTCTCATTTTTATTATATAATTTTTGTTATGCATTAAAATGTTCCAATTTCTAAAGTTATTTGTTATTGTTAAATGAGTAACTATTTCTTGTTAAATTTTCGCGTTATTCGCTGCATAAAAAATGTGTTAAATAAAGAATAATGGGATGTGTCCAACACTTATTTTCCCCACTGTATATATATATTGATATCTATCTATCTATCTATC
>JBBBDQ010001841.1:292500-513186 GCA_037127315.1 Ascarosepion bandense | reverse complement strand
TATATATCGTATTCATGAGTGTTAATTAGCAAAAATATTTCTCGATAGCTTTTGTTAGATTCATCCAAGGCCTGTTTGATTACTTTTTATTTCATTTTCCCAAAGTTCGATTAATATATAGTACATTGGAATGAAAATTGGGGCTAAACTGTCCGAAGTTAGTGTTTCGAAAGTTATCATTAACTGGATGTTGTTAGTACTACAGACAAAAGATATTTGTTTGCCTCATAATTACATTTTTTTAAATAGATATTAATATAAAGAGACATCATGTGTAAAATGGTTACATAGAAGTAGATCACACTGGAAAAGATGGCATCAAATATTTATTATCAAGTACTTTTTATTATTAGTGGTGCAGTGGATATCGGCTACAAACGACAAATCGGCGAGCCGAGTTCGAATTCCAAATGAATTCATTGCATTCACTTACGCACAAATACCCTTTGGAAAGGTATTAATCTGTCTCTTCACTCCAGTTATAGGTTAAATAATAGGGTAGATTGGGTTCTATAGCCTTGGCTAACAACCTATTTGCCGCAGAAAGCAATGGCAACCTACTACGGGATAATCTTCTGTTCAGTCAATCAATCATGACTCATTCCAGACATGATCGCCCAAGCGTGTATTACGTATTGCACTTGACTGATTACTGTTATTATTATTAAACATAACTATTACCATTATTTTTCCAATATTTTTAAAACTTAAAGAAGAATGCGATTCAAAAAAAAGAAAAGGCTTAACAATATTTCGATCGTATATTTGTCTTGTTTAAGTTAGATTTAACAATTGCATACATGTATAAAAATGTTTCATCATATTTTATTACAAACGACTTTAATTTTGACAAATATCTTAAGGTGACCAATTTAAAACAAATAACCAGAATTCACCAACTCTTAAAAATAATGAAGGTAAAGACAAATACAAACTATTAACGTCTCACAGCGATGGATGAACAAAATGACAAAAATTTATGCAAAAATTTGTTTGATTAATTCCTCTTCGTAACTAAACAATAGATAGAAAATTCTAAGATGAGCATGATCCCCCATCATATTAATCGTATTTCAGTTGCATTCCATCCACACTAGCTGCGTTTCATTCCTTTTGTCGCCTTGTTTAATAGTACATTCGTTTTTCTCAAGACTAGCGATGTTTGTACAAAGATTTTTTCTTTATATTTTTATACATATATGCATTTTTAAAGAATAACTTTATGACAGACATACTGTCGAAATATTGCTACACATTTGTATCTTTTTTAATTTACGCTCTTCACTAAGGGTTGCATTATTGTTAATATTATTATTATTATTATTATTAATATTTTGTACTCACATCAAATCGTTTATACACACCTTAACATTCAGTCTCGTTTGGTAAAATATATTCTATTTAATGTAGTTTGTTTATTTTATTATATAATTGAATTATACAGTCTTGATAAAGTATTTCCTTGCATTGAGTGTGATATATTACTCTTGTATTTTCTACTAATATTTTTCTTATATTGGTAGTTGTATTAGGGCTGATTGTCATCTGATTATTGATATGTACACAAATTCACAATGTTCTGACAAGGTTCAAGTCAACATATGTGAAAATGGGATGTATATATATATATATATATATATATATATATGTGTGTGTGTGTGTGTGTGTGTGTGTGTGTGTGTGTGGTTAATGCAAGAATTTACCGTTGTTTTTTATCGTTGATATTGGAAATGCAAACCCTCGAAGAACATAAGCATACTTCAACAACATTGTTTTTACATAGCTCGTTAACCTTTATCACCTCTATATCTCCTAATTTCTCAAATTTCTACCTTTGTATATCATTAATCCAGACTATGCCAGGTGATTTTACTATATTCAACCTGCAAATATCTTGTTAATTCCACTAAAGAATTTTTTAAATACTAAATGCAAATTAACCTAGTAGTGGCGTCATATCTTTGTTAGAAATTTCAAGTCTGTCTACCAATGTTCCTGTTTAAAAAATTATAGACAGTAATGCAAAACTTATGAACGCATTGATCGATCTAATCTTCTAATATTAGACCAACAGTTCTCTGTAAAATTATTCTATTTTGCAAGACACAAGTACCCTTTTCATTATCATTATGGCAGCGGCATTCCTTCATAGACTGACGGGAGACGTGAAAGATTGCGGCTGTCAAAAATAGTAGGATATCTAATTCTCTTCAGATAGCCTCACTGTAAATATTGAATAATTCTGTTGAAAAGACATCCTAGTCTTACACCTCTATTTTTGTGTATTTAGGTAATTCATTTTCTGTCCGTATGCACGCGGTTTGTTCCAAGCATCTGTTTTGGATTATTATTTTATCAATAATATTGCCCACTTTGAATTTCTGTTAATTTATTACTTTCTATCTACTTTTCATGCTTTCAGTATACACCTCTTTTTAATATAAATCCTTTAGAAGTACGTATAAATATTTTATGCATGCTTTTCTTATGCAGTCTAGTTCCGTGTAATCGTTTTACACATGATGTCACATTGGATTTATATGAATTCCAACAAAATGTAAGGATGAGGTGAAAAATATCTTGTCTGCAACACTAACAATATCTAGTTCTTGATAACGACTGAAATGGTCGAATCCTTGAATCAAAGCCGAACAAACATGAACAGTTTAGCTACAATGCTGATCCAAATGTACACACAAAAGTTGTAAAAATACAGTAAAAATGAAACGGACAGAGATAGACCTTGTCAGCTGCATTTAACAAAACTTGTGTGTGTGTGTGTGTGTGTGTGTGTGTGTGTGTGTGTGTGTGTGTGTGTGTGTACGAGTATTTTCAAAGCAATAAATAAAATATCATTTAATATTTATGCAATTTCATATTGCGGTGAAGGTATTGCAATGGCTTTGAGGCGCTGAAGTCGACCAAATATGACAACAGGCAGCACAAATTTCGGCGCCTCAATTCAATTAGAAAAAAAGCTGATTCTACTTTTTATTTCTATGATCTTTCAAGCAAAAAGCTCAAATAAAGATTTGCTAAGTTACAAATGTTACTTCGTAACTAATGTAATTCAACGATTACTGAAAAAATCCTTTGAACTCGACTTCAATAACAAGAAAATTGCCATTGATTCCTTTGATTTACACCTCAAATATTCCAAGTAAACATTCCTGTTTTTTAGCCAAAGATCAGCAAACAAATGTGTAAGAAATATGCGCTGATATTTTGTTTCCTATTCAACAATATGCTGATCGATCAGCAACATTTGCAATAGAAAAACGTCGTAATGTTGGTTTCTTTATAGTTTCTTGTACTTTGTCATGATTCCTACAAATATTCCTGGCAATGAAAATACAATATCGATAATACTTCACCAAATGAACATAAATTTTATTAATAGAGCTGCACACTAAAATGCTCATAGATGAATCTAAATCTCATATATGTGTGTTTATACTTTTGAAGCGAACGAAAGACAAAAGTTTCAGTAAGCTTTTGTTACTTATTCAATTTTAATTATGTTCTTCTCTTCTATTCTAAAACTTGTCGTCAATATTTTGGAAAATTATACTTTTCCCTTGTTTGATTTTTTAAATTGCTCTCCAGTAATAAAAATAATGAAGAATTAAGAGGTGAATTTCTGCTCATCTGTAAATATTTCTTACGTCTGAAAATTATTATATATACTATTTTGCCCAAATTCTGTAATGGCAATTAATTCTTTCATGCTTTCAAGCAAATTTATTGTATTTTGTAACACTAAAAGACTAAATTCTTTCTTCTTGCATTATATTGGATCAGCTGAGTTTATCTCAAAACTTGAAATACGTTATGAAATTAAATGTAGGAATGGTTTTGTATAAAACGTGATTTTCTTCTCATCATGGAGGTTGGTAAATGATTCAAGTTATTTTTCCTTGCACAAAGATTTCCGGGAAAGTGACCATAAACAATTTACCTATTTTTTTGGTTGATTGCTTTGGTAAATATCTTTTTACAATATAGGTACTCTTAAATTGCATACCACTTGTCAGAAAGAATTTTATAAAATAATGTAAAATTTGTCATGGCTTCCATCTTTTCCTCAGACTATAATATAAGGAACGTTTTCATACCTGCCATATGATACGTTTTATCAAATACATCAAGAAGTTACCTTCTTGATAAATTGACCATGATGATATTCTAAATTTGAAATGTGAATGTTCTAGCCACTTGGATATTTGGATATATATATATATATATATATATATATATATATATATATATATGAGCTATTATTTCCTTTGGTAAAAAAGATAATAATTACTTTATTTCTATTTATCTTCTTTATCAAAAGATGGAAATAGGTCAGTTTCACTTAAATTGTTCTTTATATGTTGCTAATAAATTTTTTGGTAGTAACAAAATCAACAAATTTCTTCTTTTTTTATTGCGTGTTGATTATGCTCAAATCGATCCCCCCCCCCATATTACTTTCGTCTATTTTATTATAAAATCCTTCTCAGGCAAATATAAGCGAAACAAAAATAAATTCCTAGACTATAATAATTTTTAAATTCTTTCAAAAACGAAACTTTATGATTATGAGAAAAAGAGTTGTACTTGTTCACAATAACCACTGTAAATATAATTTTGCATAAATTGCTGAAAAGCAATTGATTAATAATTGACATTCTTGCAAAGTGAATTCGTCATACAATTCTTACTCCTTATTCTTCATTAGGAGAATCTCTGAGATTATTTTCTCAATTTCTCTAGGTTATCTTCCTCAATTTTCCCAAGAGCCAGCCGATCAGGAACGTCTTCACCTTTGGGCAAGGCTGTGAATGAAAGGTGAACGTGGACTGGTTGTCCCCCTCGGGCCAAATTTCTACTGCTGGAGGCGTTTTTGGCTACTTGATCAACACGTTAGTGGATCTGAGTGGTTTGGCAGATTGGGTGGGTCGGGATAGTCAGAATTAGGTTGAAGAGTTTTAGAATCAACGTCGGTTTAAAGTTGGAACGTTTCATAGCTTTTGATATCTTACATCCAATCTTTGGCACACTTCCAATACATTTGATTATTCTTTCACTAACGTCGATTGTACGAACAAATGACATTATTTCTTGAGGGATTTACATTTGATAGAATTTGTTCCATTCTTATAATGGAATGGCCTTTCTGATATTGAGCACGGCCAGAAATGATTAGGAAAATCAGAAGGCGCACAAACACTCACACGCGCAAACACACACACACAAACACACACACAAACTCACACACACGTCTATGCACTTCTAAACAGAGGTAAGCGTCTATGTTCATTTCAAAATGCAGGGTCAGTCACGTGCTTATCTTTTTGTTACGGACATTTGCTCGAACTGAATTTTTGGCAACATTTACATTTATTCGGAATCCATCGACACTTCAGACGTGTTTAACAATTGACGAAATAACAATTTGCTGCAAGTTAAAATATATCCGATTAAAGTAGAAGAGATTCATATTTGATTCGACAATTGCCATTTTTTTTTAATTTTGTGATCTAAACATTAAAGGAACCTAAACAATCATTTGCCTTATTTCCCAAATTCATCGAGCATTTTTATACATATTATTTTATAGTGATAAAAAATACAACTATTCACGGCATTTTAAGGATGTTTTTTATATGTAAGTCAAGAAGTTCTTCAAACAAATTATGTTTAATCGTATCAATATTTAGTGCTTTCAAGTAAATGCTAAACATTTAGATTGGCTTGTTTTAAAAAGACGCCATTAATTTGAAGTTTAAAAAATCATCAATCATTTTACATTTATATGAAAAATAAAAAATGAACTCCATGTATGGATGCTTGGGTGGATGCATCTGTAGATACACCTATGTAAGAATATATATATATATATATATATATATATATATATATATATATATATATATGTATGTATGCATGTATGTGTGGGGGGGTGTATGTGGGTATATATGTGTATCTTCTTTTTAATGGGCCGTATTCCTTCAGGACGATCATGGACTTCCACTTGGCTCTGCCTGTCATCGCTCACAGTAATTTTTCTCTTGGTATCTTTTCCAAGCTCTGATCCGTCAACTATTTGCTCAGTCCTAACAAGTATGTCTCGCGCTGCTTTCTCCTGTCTCTTCTTCCATTTATCCGGCTTGTTAGTATCAAGTTCTTCAGGCCCTCCTTCCTCATTAAGTGTCCCAGGAACATCATTTGTCTCTTCCTGATATTTATTATCAGTTTTCTTCTCGTTTGCATTCTTTCCAACACCCCGTCGTTGCACACATGCTCTGTCCATGGTATCTTCAGCATCCTTCTGTAAAACCATATTTCTGCTGCCTCAAGCCTCTCCTTCATCTTTGATGAGATTATCCAACATTCACTTCTATACAGAAGGACAGATAACACGTAGCAATTCAGCACTCTTTTCTTTGTTTCTGATGAGATTTTCCTGTCTTTCAGTATTCTGGCTAGCTTCTGAAATGAGTCTTTGGATCTCCGCCTCACATTTTCGATCCTCTGTCAAAACACTTTCCAAGTATTTGAATTTTTTACTTGTTTTATTTTAGATTCTTGCAGTTGGCATATTGGTTTCCTCTTTTTGCTGATGACCATGCATTCAGTTTTCTTGAGGTTTATGCTCAAGCCTTTCTTTTCACTTTCTTTTGAGAACTTCTGTAGAAGGTCCTGCATTTTCCTTTCCGTGTCTGTTATCAGCACCGTGTCATTCGCGTATCGGATGTTGTTGTGATTATGGCCGCAAATGACGAATTCTGGCAAGGCTTTTATTTCTCTCATAATTGCTTCGCTGTACAGGTTGAAAAGATCCGGTGAGAAAACACATCCTTGTCTTACGCTCCTTTCAATTTTTGTATACTTGCTAAGTTAACCTCCTATCCGTACATTAGCAATTTGCTGCCAATATAGGTTCTTGATTATCCTAACGTCCTTTCCAAAAATGTCAAGGTTGTCAAGCATCTCTATCAAGTCCCTGTGCCGTACTTCTTTAAACGCCTTTACGCAGTCCACAAACTACAGATAAAGGTCCTTCTGCAATTTGTATTGCTCGTTCAGATAGCATTCTGAGCATTCCTAATTCCGGTATCTTTAACGAATAAAACAGACAAGCACAAACATATAAACTCTGCTCAAATGTCAAGCCAGAACATGCGCATAATAAGTCAGAGTAATTAATGTAATCTCCAGCAACCAAATTATCTTCAGAGATCGCAAGAAATTCTCCCAACACTTAGGTTTTTCTTTCTTCTTTTAGTTGAACTGATGACGCCAAAAAGAACATAATCTAAGCTTTTTCTCCGGCAAAGTGCGTCTTTCATTAAAAAAAATGTTCTCCTTTGTCTCATCATCTTCACTTTTGTTTCGGATTCTATTAGACATTCTACACACACACACACACACACACACACACACACACACACACACACACACACACACAAACACACACACACACACACACACGAACATGTACAAACATATACAAACATAACCCCCACAATTAAATATATAATATTTATTTAGAATTTATATGTTACAATATGACTACAAAAGTAGCCATTTTTTCGACACTATCCATGTCTTATCAAGTGATGAATTCAAGTATTAGCTCTACTTTGTATTGAGCAATATTTTAAGAATAGTGTTTGTTTGGATACGGAATATTATTCCATCCATACCTACTCTATGTATATATATATATATATATATATATATATATATATATATATATAAATTATGCATGATGCATATATATGACTATATGTTCGCATTAGTATGCAAATGTGTGTATACCTACGTAAATATGTATAATAATTTCAAGCAAATCGACACTGACTTTATTTTTAATCATTTCACCCTAAACAGTAGATAAAAGCTAATAAATGCAAGTGGCGGTTATAGAGTTCAAGGAGGCAAAAGATGTCGACTGATATTGCATTTATATTTTTGAAGATCGTAGTTAATGGAAAAAGCAGTTTACCGGAAAGATTTTTAACAGCGAAAAAATACGCGTGAAGAAAATATTAGCATAGAATTTACAGTTACAACTAAAAAATTAAATAGTGGAATTATGGGGCCTCGCTGTCAATTTAGTACTGTGTTTAAAATCGTGAAGACGAGATATGAAAGAGGAAAGGTCATCAAGAGGATTATCGTAAACATATTTATGGAAAAAGTTATTCGAAAGCTACGTTACGAGGGTTTCGAAAGTAAATAAATCTGTGATGTTAGGTTAGGAATTTCTAAATATATAGCAGAAACATTATCATGTAAAGCAAACGGCACAGACAACAAGTATGTTTTTTAATCACCTCTCACTATAATGCTGTATGACGAGTACAAGAACACGAGTCTCGGGTTGAATTCAAATGATGCTTTTTCTTGAATATATATCCTGTTGATGCTCTGAAAGTAGTTCCATACAACGTGGTCTAGAATCTTCGTTTCTTCCAAATATACAGTATAACAAAGTGGGAATATATATTGGGAATTGCTAATCAGAATTATAGTCTAACAACATTTATTCCCCATTAAAATAAAACGAAAGAAACTTTCTAAATTGAACCCGAGAACTTCCTGGCAACGGCTTTTATATCTCAGGCGGATAGAAAATTCAGTTAGTCATTCATTACTTGACGTGGCTTCAACATGACATATTAATAATCTTCGAATAGTCGTATTAAGGTCTATTGATTTGTTCCGAAGAGATGCGCTACAAATTGGAACGCAATACAATCTTCATCATTTCTAAAACCATCAAAATTGGCTATTTCTGTATGAACCCATTTCGATCTTGATCGACCAACTCCACACGCCGTTGTTATGATAAAGACGAGATGCTGGCAAGAAAGAAAAACGGCGTAAAAGAAACGGCCATCATTATACTCAGAGGGAGTTCAATATTACTGTAGTTCCAAGTAAACACTGCTAACATCTCATAAGTGGTCCATTTAAGTGTCAGATCTACGGCTGCAAATAAACAGGCCGACAAGAAACAACTTGTGAAGGAGACGCTTTGATTTGATAACGCTAATCTATTGATGAATATCGTAGTCCAAGTTGGAAGCAGCTCATGAAATTGAAATTAACTTTGCAATAACTTTTCAACTGAACTGCTGCCAACCTGTACATAATTTCGAGCGCAATTATCGGATGTAATCAAAAAAGCTCTTATTCCAGAGGTCATCCCCAGTTGAAAAATATTCCATTTGATTACATATCAATTCTTTCATAGGGATCAATTTACAGCTAAAAATATTTGTTCAGTATTTGACGCTGGCAAAATTGTAGTATATGTTTCTTGAAGAATATAAATTATTTATTTTTACTGTTCATATCATGTCACGAATGCTTGATAAATAAATTCTTTTCTCACGATCGAACATTTCACACCAAATTATTTGTCTTATTTGTTAGATATTCAGTCAGAATTTGGAATTAGGAATTCGGAAATACAGATTCATTTTTAATGTTGTTAAAATTAAAATAATTGGCAACCATTCCGTATCCGCCAAGCACTTTTAACCTGGTTTCGAAGGTCAGAATTACTGAGAAATATTCATTCAGTTTCAGTTCAAATTGAATGCTTATCATTCGGCAACTTTGCCTGTTTCGTTCACTTTCGATGTTTTTTTATAGAAAAGAGATAAATTCGTATTTGATTTCTGTAAATGAAAAAATAGCCATAACTTTAAAACTTTCTGGTCGGCTCTTTCCTTTTTCTGTTTTTTGCGTGAGTGAAGTACAATTGCCATTTTCATTGCTTCACCAATTTTACACGCAAAAATTCATTTTCATAAAATGATTAAATTAACTGAATAGTTGCAATTGCCATGACAACCAATCATAAGATGTTTTATTAAGTTATGTAAAATTATTCATATATTTAATGTTTAAGGCAAAATTTAGCAAAAAAAACGAAGCTTACTTTTGAAATGAATTTCTAAACTTCAGGTTCTTTTATACTGGTGGACATTTGTTCTTCGAGTCTTCTAAATTACAAGAGAAGTGAACAATATTTTCAAAGAATCGAAATGGAGATTCGTCAAATGTAAGCTGCATTGTTTTATTGAAATTTTCTAACATTTTTATTCGTGTGACATTGTTAGAAAAGCACACACATATACATGCACATGAAACTAAAAGGAAAATTTACATTTATTTATTTATTTTAACCCAAATAAATTTTTTAGCGTCCCTCAATCAATGTTTTTCATCTGTTTTTTTTTTTACTGTGGGGTAAGTGGTATTGTCTTATTCACTGAGGTCTTCCTGCAGCAAGTTAAAAATCCGTCTAAACATAACCTCGCGCAAAATATTCACTAAGTTTTCGTTAGCTAAATTAATACCTGATTATTTTTGTTAGCAACTGTGTAAGCAAAAAATGTATCTATATCATTAAACATGTCACTAATTCTATACATTGTTTCTTTTTATGCAATGATAGTGCATGTCCAAATAAACAAATATGTGAAGTTTAAATAAAATTCTTCATGTTCATGCATTTCTATTAATGGTTTTATATCAATTAAAATGTTTATTTAGAGAATCTTTGAGGACTTTTTTATTTAAGAAGTGCAACATATTCTAATACATCTACTTCTTAAAAAATACTGTATTTCACAGTAAAAGACATGCATCTGCAGTAGAGTGATATCCAATAGTGTTATCTGGAAGACCAATGTTTTGTAATGAGTGTGATCCTTACTAAGTGTTTTGTTATTGGGAGCTTGTACCAAATTAAACAAAGTTAAACAATGTGAATGAACATATCAAAATATTTAACTAATTATTTTGTTAAACTGCTTAAAAAAGATGTTTTCAAACGTCATATTTACAATTCTTGTTTTAGAAATTTTATTTGATGTACTTGCAAAATTTTCCTGTTGATAATATTTTCTCTATAAAAAAAATACCGCTCGGCTGTTTCATAACACCTTGGAAACAATTTTTGAAATTCGAATGTGACCATTTGCAATCAGGTAGGTAACATTTTCCTCTGTGGTTGTAACGCAAAAATCATTATGTTTGCTTGCAGAAAAAGGTGCTGTCAGTTTTCAGATAATCACTTTCTGTGACATTTTGTTAAGAAGAAACGCTTTTTGAACCCTAAATGCGATGAATAAATTAATTTCATATCAACAAAACGCAAATGGCAAGAATCAACCTACGCGTCGCATTCTGTTAAAAAATAAAAATATATTTACAACACAAATCAGTTTTTGTTTAGAATTTGAATTTTAAAAAAATGTGGTCGAAAGGTTTTTGTTCGTTTTATTGATTATTTTCTGAGTTCTAAATTCATTATATTCTTAGCTTCAAATATATTATACGCAGACACCCTAATAGATTAGCGTTTACATTTTTTCAGTTGTGATTTATTGAGAAATAAAGCAACTAATATCTTTATCAAGCAGAAAAAAATTATTAAATGACACGTTTTCACATTGCTTTTTGTATCATTGATGCATTTTATTCGACTTCCAGCAATGGTAATATTTTGGTGCTATAAATTCAATTTTTCTATCTTCGCGTTTTAGAAATATCTGACATAAGAAAATTTTAGAAACACCTGAAATAAGAAAATTTTAGAAACACCTGAAATAAGAAAATAATAAATTAAGAGGGTCGTCTGAAGATTAGAAATCGATTTTGAAGAATTAAAAACTAATCGTACTATTTTCACTTATTGTCATTTTATTGCTAAAACTAGTAAAATAATTATTTTTAAAAATAAAAAGTATTACAGCAAAATTAAACGAATGTATTGTTGAAAATAAATTATTTGAAATGAAAATCTAATTCTTTTTTTGTCTCATTTTGTTTCCGAGATGAATATTTCTTCTTGGAAAATTCGTTTCATTTTATAGGTTAATCTCAATTTGGATTAAGACCAAGTGTTAATCTAAAGAAACATGCATGAACAATTTTAAACTTTAAAAATGTAAAGGCTTATGGTCATATCACGTTGAATACACCGGTTCTCGCTTGATCAGCGAAGTTAAACAACGTTGAGCCTGGTCAGTACTTAGATGGGTGACCGCTTGGAAATACCAGGTGCTGTAAACGTATAGTGACGGATGTGCGTTGTGGTGCAGTGGATGTCGGCTCGGAAAGAGAAATCGGTGAGCCGAGTTCGAAATCCAGTTGAATACCCTGCATTCACTTAAGCACTGGTACCCTTGGGAAAGGTATTAATCCGTCCCTTCCCTCCAGTTATGGGTTAAATAACGAGGGTAGGACTTGGGGACCCTGCCCTTAAAAACAAATCCCAATGAATCTTGTTACTCGAAAAGAAAAATGTATTACTAGACACAAAACTTATATAAACAACAATAAATTGTTGAAAGAATAAGGTATTACCAGCAATAAATAAATAAAGTTTAGTTGGCAATAAATGACCCGGCGAGGTTGATTTGCCATAAAAACAAAACAACCAACCAACCAAAAAAAAAAAAAACTAAAAATGTAAAACCCAATATTTTTAGGTTCTATTATTTTTAATTCTTAAATGTTCATGTGTTCGAATACAAGGAAAATCATTTCAAACTATTCTGACATTTGACCTGTTTTTCAACAACATTCGTTTTCTTGTCTATTACGTCTCATGAAATGTGATGATTTTTTATGCGAACTGGCATAACAATTGTCAACGCTGAAGGCATCATCGATGAAGCTTGTTCTAAATCTGGCTGAAGAAGTCTATATCCATTTCACGGTAGTACTACCGAGAAAGTCATGAATGCACCACACCCTGCAATCTATTTAAAGATACTCGTCAATGCTCTTTCACAATGATAAAAAGAAAAAAAATAAAGTCAGATCAGGTATTCTTCCATATTACAAATATCGTGCTAATTAAAAAAGAAGATACGCATCCCTAAGCAGCCCTACTGGTATTAGAGACGTCATGAAGTATCCAATATAGCTGCCGCATGACGATTCCCTAACAAACCAAACATTCGGACTCTCTTCACTTAGGAAAATTACATATTATAAATACCAAGAGAATAAATGAATTTATCGTGTAATTTACTTTTAGTCAATGATTTGTCTCTCTCCTAAACTGATGAATACCAATTCTAAGTGTGGATTCTTTTTTATAGACAATAGTCTTGATGAAAAATCAGATGTCGACTCGAAACGCATCATTTATGTTAAATATAAAATGAAGCAATCAAATCGAAAGCAATCACACGCACGTGTGTGATCTCACAAAGTCTCGCATCGATGATTTGCTAATGTATTGGTCAAAGTCAAATAATATTCTATTGTTATTAACTCATTAGCGCATGCAACATATGTTCAGGAAATGTATGCTTCATTAATTTAATGGTAAGGACACCCTTCCGACAATCAAACGATACAGATTTTGTTCCTATAGCGACATTGACAAATGTATATAATCGTTAAAAGTAGACAGAATTAATACAAATTATGTCAATGAAATCCGACTTGCATGTTTGTGCGACTCACTCAAAGAATTATCACAGAAATTAGTAAAAGAGATATCTCCCAATTCCTATATATATTTATATAAAACACACACACACACACATATATATATATATATATATATATAACATATATATATATATAAAACATATATAAATATATATATATATATATATATATATATATATAATCCAAATGGAAGCGACTTGTAATTTTAATTATATATATATATATATATATATATATATATATATATATATATACAAAAGGAAGCAGCTTTTAATTTTTATAATGATTGGGTTTTTTTTCGTCTCGTTAGGTATATTTACTTATGCTATAGATTAGTTTCTTGGTTTTGTTTTTTGTTTTTTGGGGGGGTTTTTTTTGGGGGGGGTTGCTATTCCTTGGGTAAATTTATGAAGTAAATTATTTTGATCTTAAAAATAATCAGGCCCTGTTTAAAACAAAAAAAATACGAAAAAATTCGAAAAAGCCAGGCGAAGTTCGTTATCTTTCCTTTCTACATACGTTGTTATTTTTTTATATATGTCTGTCTCAACTGACCCCACTTTCTTTGCCAACGTTCCCGTCTGTCTGTCAATCTGACACATATTCTTCCTCTTGCTTCCTTTCCTCTTCTCCTTTATTCTTTTTTTTCTTCGTCGCTTTCCTTTCTTCATTTCCTTTTCTTTTCACTACGCTTACTTCCGTTCTTTTTACACACACACACAAATACACAGGCACAAACAAACAAACAAATAATTGTATTTTACCATAATGTTTAAGATCGCCGATAAAGCAAATTTATATATATATATGAAGTTTATTCATAATCTTCACATGCTGCCACCCCCTCTTTCATTCATATCACACACCTCATTCATCATAACCATTCGAAATGTATCTCTCCACTTTGAGTAACTCCCTTGACTCGTATTGAGTGAACATTACTATAAATAATCAAAAGTCAAAATATTGTACCGCCAAGAAAAGCAATTGTTGTCTTGCATGGCTATTATGTCCATCCAATGTAATAAAAGAGTGTTGAGAAATCAGGTTTTATGTATTTTCCGTCTAGTTTACCTGTTTTTATTTGTGATGTTTACTTAAACGTAGTAGTCTGGTTGTTTTATGTCTTCAGTCAATGTTCTTAATATTCTGGCATTTTTCTCGCTGTTTATATTCACAACAACTATTTGTTCAAATATATTCATGCTGGTCAATGAAAGAAAATTTCTCGTTTCTTTATCCCAATATTCCATTATGCTTATACAAGTTTCCTTCTTATTTAGTGCAACTTAAAGAAACAGAATATATATATATATTACCCTTTATGAAAGGGATCATATTTTTTACTAAAACGGCATACAAAAGTATCACAACATTTAAAATTTAAGGCACCTTTCGACTGATCCTTCTTCAGAACAAAAATCCTCGGTAATTTAAATTTTGTGATACTTTTTATCCCGTTTTATTAATAACATATGTTCCCTTTTCCCTTTTTTAAAGTGTATTTTAGCTTAGTGTGGTGATGCCAACTTGTTTAAAGTGTTTTTGAATACGGAATTTTATTCCATCTGTATCTATCTTTTACTTATATATATATATATATATATATATATATATATATATATATATATATATATATATATATATTATGGAAAATTCTGATATAAATGAATTAACAACAGACATACTTAATTTATTTGTTTCAACATTACTTTTCATTGAAATATTGTTATGAGAGTCACATGTTTTCATAACAAAAATGCATGAAATTTTGATATTGTGTGTCACGAAAATGTTCTAAGTCAGAAGAAATAGCTTTTAAATGAATAACTTGAAATTCTTGCTTTAATATGAAGTCACTTTCTTTCATTAGAAATCTCTGTACTACAACCTAACGAGTAAAAATAGGTTTTGCTATGAAACGGTTAAATATGTTTCATTAGAAAAAATACATGTTCAAATATTCGAGAATAAATTGATTCCATTTATTTGTAGTCAAAATTTATTGGCTCGAAGCTGAATAGATAAAATAGTAACTTGACAAATCAGTGCTTTTTTTTAGACTCTATTAAGAAAAAACTGATCTGAGTAGAACAGAGATTTATGTTTGAATGCAGACATGGTACTTCGGATGTGGTGTAATGGTTAACAAGCTTTGTCTTGTACGATCAATTACGACTGAGTTGTAAGTTCGATCCTCACTGGACGCACCACACTTTCGGCCTTGTGTCACATCTATGCCACGCTTAGAAAATTATCATACATTCAGTCAAGAATGGCGCTGCCGTAGAGTTGTAGTTTTCATAGGAGATTCGTGGGCTATCAGCTGGTGAGTTCACTTCTCAGCGGATGCTTCACTACTGCGGCATCGAGACAGGCTAAGGCAAAGTTTAGTATAAGTTACAAGTAAGTATTTGTGATGACACATTTTTTAAAATTTAACATTCCAGCTTCCTTCTCTCTCTCTCTCTCTCTCTCTCTCTCTCTCTCTCTCTCTCTCTCTCTCTCTCTCTCTCTTGCTTTTAATTCATTCATGAACTGAAAGAAAGAGAGGAAGAACATGCCTTTTGGAGTATGTGACATATTTGTGCAACCACCTGTGTATGTTTGCAAATATATTCAACTACAGATAATTGTTACGGTATAAAATTGTAATCTGATTTAATCATTTTTTTTCAGAGTTTCTGGTAAAATGAAAAGTAGAAATTAAAGCTGCGTACATTGTAAAACATCTTAACAAAATGAAGTAATTAACTTTTCTTTCTTCTTCATGGAATAAAAATTTATTTTAGGAGTTGTTTTATTACACGCTTACGTGCATATAGATTTACATCTGTATATATAGGTGTACGTGTGCGTGTCTGTGCGTCTGTCTGTCTGTCTGTCTGTCTGTGTATGGGTAAATAATCTATTTGATTTGTACATTTCTTTTTTTTTTTTGATCGTTATATTGTTTTGATTAATATATATATATATATATATATATATACATATATATGTATATATATATATATATATATATATATATATATATATATATATAATTTCCATCCTTTTTATTTTAACTGCACTAAATCATAAGGTAACTTGTATAAGGATTATATAATATTGTTATAAAAAAGACGACACATTTTTTTTCTTGACCAGCAAGAATATAATTGAAGAAACTGATGCTGCGAACATAAACTGCGAGAAAGAATGTCAGAATATTAAGAACATTGGCAAAAACATGACAGCAACTAGGACATTATATTTAAGTAAACATCAGAAACAGAAATATGTCAGCTGTTCAAAAAAATACATGAAAACACATTTCTCAACCCTCTTTTATTACAGTGGATGGACATGATAGGTGTGCAAAACAACAATTGCTTTTGTTGGTGGCACGATATTATGACGTTTAATTTTTTTATACTAATGTTCACTAAATACGAGGTAAGAGAGCTATTCTTCGTAGAGGATTACTTTTAAAACATTTATGATAAATAAGGTGTGTGATATGAATGCAAGTAATGGTGGTAGAAAGTAAAAATTACGGAGATAAGGAGAATATATAAAGACGGACTCTTGATTTGAAGAGGTTAAGATTGTAGTGTTCAGGAAAGCACCCACCCGGTGGTCTGTACTAAAAGTGGCGGTTCTGACGACAAAAGCTCTCAGTGTGAAACTTTCTCTATACATTTGAAATACAGGGAAGAAATGAAGGAGATTCGAGGGAAAGTAACATGGCCTGTCCTGAGCTGTAACAGTGTGAACTGGTGAAATTAAAGAATGGAGCTCATCTGAACACGTATGAAAAAACAACAACAAAGTAACAATAGACTTGCGATATTGCGTCTGTGGGGAAGACCATGTAAAATACTTTCAACTGGAAAGAGCGGATTGAACAGCTCTCATCCCGATTTGGCCGCAATACTCCGTCTAATCTAACTCTTCTAAAGATGGAGCAAGGCAGAAGAAGCTGTTATCTTTTTATAAAAAATGTTAAATTAAAAAAATGATGCCACTTTTTTTCATAATGGCGCACTGAAAACAAAAAATCACTGGCCAGTAGAGTTAAGAAGGAAGAGTCCTGATAGAAGCAAATGTAAATTATATAAAAACTGCCTATTGACATGGGAGTGAAATAGAAACAGTAAAAATTATGTGTGACGCCGTCTCTTGAATGTAACCAATAGAAATCCAACCCAATAATGCCTTCCTGCTTAGCAAGTAGACAAAAATGCACAATGAAAAATGAAAACGAATGAAAAGTTGCATTTGCAGGCGAAAAGAAAAGAATGTAGCCAATCATTTCAAATGTTTTTAGTCAACCTATAACGATGCCATATACAAATAAAAGAAAACAAAAGAAAACAACAAAATTAATTTATTCCACATTCATTAGCATTTCGCTGTTTTTCCAAATATATTTGCTTCTATTGTCCTCTCAGTATTTACTGATATTATTCTGACACAAAAGCTCAAATATAATGCCATGGGTGAACACACTCCACAACTGAGCCGTGGTATTTGAGAAGTTTAACACAAGGTTAACAAATGAGAGATACCTAGTGAGAATAAAAGTTGTGAGGGTAGTAACAGTTTACGTGACTAGCTAAACGGTAAGATATCTACGTCGTACTCCCAATTTTCAATTCGCGTTAATTGATGTTTTTTTTGTTTTGTTTTTTTACTAAAACTATATAAATTTTTATCGGTATGAAGTGGATGCATCAATCTTACCCGACTTATTTTTTTACTTCTTCTGCGCTTTACCTTTTTTATTTGTTCTTTTTCCTATTAAACTCCAACATTTGTTACTTACTGCACTTTCAATGAAGATTGCGATTTGAAGATTTATATTTTTCAAAAGTTAGTTGCTCAAAAAAAAGTTTTAGTGATTGATCAATAATTAAAATGCTATTACCGCAATTAACAATGCAATGATCAAGAAGATATTTGACTTTGTTGTTTTTACTTGTAATGTAGTCAGAAGATATACCTAACTATGAGCCTATCTAATAATAATAACTGTTCAACTATTATAGTTCAACTGTAATAATAATTAGAAGATTCTACTGATATCACACCAGACATTGCTCTGAAGGTTTCCGATTTTAATTGATTTGAAATGTTAATATGTGCATATTTTGGCAAATTAAAACGGACTAGAGTAAAAGATATTGTTTAGTAGCACAAATTTGATTATCAGTTGTCTGAACTTAACCAACTGGTTATGTTCATAGAGGTTGAAACACTGTGCATCTTTGTTCACAAGTAGGAATGGAGCGTCATTGCTGGGTGTTGAGAAGGTTGTTCATTTAAGTATGAAGAATAAAGTAACAGAAACGACTTGGGAGTTACAGCTAGACACTTTAAAACACCATCTGAACAAGATAAGTTACGCGCTGCTTTTATCAAAAATCACATTTTTGCACATATTTGACTGTAATGTGTATATCTGATATACACTTATCTGACTGGGTGACTTAACGTGTATATTATGATTCCTTTATTTCTTCCCAGGTATCTCTTAGTTGGTATAGTACCCTCACTCAATAATAATAATAATAATAATAATAATAATAATTACCAATTACATAATAATAATAATAATAATTACCAATTACATGTCTTCCGACAACATATAAACTACTAACATCTATTTTAACAAAACAGACATATTTATTCTTAGAAAGAAATGACATAATACCGCTTGAACAAAAAGGTTGCAAACGTGGCTGTTATGGTTGTAAAGACCAATTGCTAATTAACAAAATGATCCTGGAAAACTGCTACAGTACAAAGAAAAATCTTAGTACTGCCTGGATAGACGACCGAAAGGCATTCGATAGTGTGCCACATGACTGGATTTTAAAGACTTTAAATATATACAAGATATCGCCCGTCATCATCAATTTCATCAAACAGTGCATGTCTATATGGAAAACAACCCTTTACCTCAATCATATAAATGGAACCTATAAGTCTGATGAAATAAACATCAAAAGAGGTATATTTCAAGGTGATTCTTTATCTCCCTTACTATTCTGAATATCATTAATAGCACTAACCAGTCAACTTAATAAGACAGAATGTGGTTATAAAATAGGACAAAAGAAAATAAGCCATCTATTTTACATGGATGACTTGAAGTTATATGCTAAGAATGATAATGAGCTGGAAGGTCTTCTGCAAACTGTAAAATGCTTCAGCGAAGACATTGGAATGAAATTTAATTTGAATAAATGTGCTAAAGCTACAGTTTTACGTGGATCAATACAAGAAACATCTTCAATTAGCCTAGACCCTGCTGTAACAATAAAAGAATTGAAACCAGAAGAAGCTTATAAATACCTAGGTGTAAATGAGAGCGAAAACATTCACCATAAAAAAATGAAAGAAATAGTGCGTAAAGAGTACTATAGAAGGCTACGAATGATATTAAAAACTGAATTAAATTCACAGAATAGAGTTATGGCCATTAATAGCCTTGCAATCCCAGTTGTCCAATATAGCTTCAACATCTTAAACTGGACTCTAAACGACATCAGGCGAATGGATGCTAAAACAAGAAAGCTTCTTTCTAAGCATAAGATGCATCATCCAAAGGCTGGTGTAGACCGTCTATACATACCCCGTAAAGAAGGTGGAAGGGGTCTTATTCAGCTGGAATTGTCATACAAGACAACAACTATTGGCTTACTAACATACATAGAAACAACAAAGGATTGGATGATACAATTAGTAAGGCAACATGAAGAAAGAAAGAAAAAATATTCAATAATAAAAGAAGGCAGTAAATACAAACAAGATTTACAGTTAGTAGATTCTGTAGAAAAGCAAAACAGTAGCCAAGAACCAACTATTGCGGCAAAAAATATGAAAATGAAAGCCAAAGATAAAGCTCTTGAAAAGATGAAACAGCGCTGGCAAGACAAACCTCTGCATGGCCAATATCCAGTACGTGCCAATAAATCCAATGTTGACAAAGTTAATACTCATCGATGGTTACGTGCATCTGGATGAAAGTCTGAAACTGAAGGATTTATACTTGCAGCACAAGACCAAAGTCTTTTCACGAGAAACTTTCAGGCAAATATTATGCATAATAATATGGATCCAAAATGCAGGTTTTGTGATAAACATCAAGAAACAATAGACTACCTAATCTCAGGCTGTTCTGTGCTTGCCCCAAACGAATATAAAAATCGCCACGATAGAGTTGGGCAATATTTACATTGGGCAATGTGCAAACATTATGGAAAAGCTGTAAACAAACACTGGTATGAACATCATCCAGCACCGGTTACAGAAATAGAAGATGTAACCATTCTATGGGATTACACCATCTACACAGACAGAAAAATTGAAGCAAACAGACCAGACATTATTGTTAAAAACCAGAAGGAGAAAACTTGTCTATTAATTGATATGGCTTGTCCAGCGGATTGTAACATAGCAATCAAGGAATTTGAAAAACTGTCAAAATATAAAGACCTGGAAATTGAAATAGAAAAAATGTGGAAATTGAAAACAAGAGTTGTGCCAGTGATAGTAGGTGCACTTGGAATGATAAAAAATGGAACAAAACAACACATTGAAAGAATCCCTGGAAACCCCAGCTTAAGTGATATACAAAAAATTGTCTTATTAAGTACAGCCCACACACTAAGGAAAACGTTATCTATGTAATGCTGGGGATAATAGGGAAGATAGAAAAACATGAAATGGAGTCATAACAACACGCCACTACCTGCCTTAGGTCTCCCCGCAGACTTGGTTGGTAGTGAGACCAAAGCAGAAATCGAAATATGATGAAAAATGACATAATAATAATAATAATAATCAAGCAAATACTCATACTGAATCATCCATGACGCGAGTCAACAAATACCGCGTTCCTCAGAGGAACCAGTTTGAGGCTGAAAAATATATCACTGGAACAAACTCTTTCAACAACGATGAGATTCCTGGTTAGCAAACCGGGATTATTCTAACCTTGGATCAAGTAACTTAATCCCAAATCAATTAATAAAAGAAAGCGAATAAAATGAACTCGCGATGCATATCAACAAGTCATGGCATCCTTTTTCATCGAACTTGAAAATTCACAAAATAACATCCTTGATCAGACTTACCAAATATGGAGAACTATGTTAGGAAATCGAATAAGACCCTGTCTTAACCCAAACATGCTTGCTAGTGTCCTCAAGTATATCGAGTGAAATAAAAGATTCTCGAATGCAGAAATAGATCAGAAAAAAACTAATTATAGGACATAATGTAAAAATTCATTAGTCAAAGGATAAAGAAGTGAGAAGGGAAATAAATTGTATGACAGAGAATAAAGTGAAAACTCAAATAAATGAGATGCGAAATAATTATCTCTCAGGAAATATAACTGAAGAATCTAACTGCCACATAACCTACAGTTACTCAGAATATGTAACTGAATTTGAGACAAACGACATTAGGGCAGAATTACTTGAAAACAACTTATAACATCGGGGAGATCGTTAATGTAGATGTTAAACAAAATGATCCTAGAAAATTTCAGAAAAAGGGGTAGAAATCCCAGAAAAACATAAATAGACTACCATAAAGACTTTGATAGTACCACACTCTTTAAATATACAATATCTCCTCGATGTTAGTAAATTTTCTTAAAGATAGCATGGGAATGTGAAAAACCACATTATACACACCAAATCACACTTCTAACCGCCTGAATATACAACTCGTAATCTTCCAAAGAGACTTCCTGTCAGCCCCTTCTGTTTTCTCTGTCTTTAATCTCCCTTACGGATGAACTAAACAATTATAGTTATAGATACAATAAAGTATTCAGTTACCTACTCTACATGGATTATCGTAAACTCTTTCCCAAAGACGACATTGAGTTGAAGGGTCTCTTCAATACTGTAAAATGTTTCACTGAAGACATCGTTATGGATTTCAGATAAGATAAATGTGCGAAATTCTAGAAAGAGATTATTACAGAAAAACACTCAATAGATCTCGATTTTGTCACAAATATTAGGGAACTGAAACAAGAAGTTTATAGATACCAAGGAATTGGCAAAGGAGATGGAATATAGCATATCTAAATGAAGAAACAAATAATAAAAAAATGCTACAGACGTGTACGTTTGGTATTGAATACCGAATTTTAAAAAAACAACAGAATATCAGTCATAAAATCCTTGGCTGTTACGGTAGTACAATACAGTTTCAACATCCTTAATTTGACCATAGCTGACATAAAGCGAATGGACGCCAAAGCGAGAAAGCTTCTCACTTGCCACCTCATGCATCAGCCCAAAACTAATGTTGATTATCTGTATGTACCCAGATTCGAAGGAGACAGAGGATTAGTTCAACTAGAACTGTCTTCCAACATTACAACAATCGGCCTTTAAAGATAAAAGAAACTGCAGAAGAATGGATAATCGTCTGTGTCAAAGAACATGAAAGAAATAAGAAACTTTATTCAGAAATAAAGGAAGCCAACAAGTTCAAAATAGAGCTTCAAGTGGGTAAAAAATGCAATAAAAATATATAATACAACTACTAAAGCTGCAAAAACCTTAAAAATGAAATCAAAGGTAAATCGACCAGATACAGAAACAATGGCAAGATAATGATTCATGGTCAATATTCGTTTAATACATTACCTTGAACGGCAGAGATAATTGATAGGTACATCCGGCCGTAGGTAAATCAGCAAAGGACAAGGGTGGTTGACAAATATATCCGGCCGGTGATCATGTCAACAAAGTGTAACAACAACAAAAAAAATAACACAAGCGACAACCGGCTTGAAAGATGATGGCCAGAAAGGTTGTTGTTGACAGATACATCTGTCAATACATAAAAGTCGACAAAGGTGGTTGACAGATATATCCGGTTGTAAATATATAGGAGTTTTAAGATTATATTTTTATATATATACGTGTCCCTCGTTGTTCGTTCAAATCCAATGGTGTACATGCCGTACAAAGCAAGCTATTGTAGACCCATCAGTGGCTATGTTATGCGGGATTAAAAGTTGAAACCGAAGCTTTTATTCGTGCTGCACATGACCAATGCTTGCTAACTAGAAATTACCAAGCACACATATTGATAAATAATGATAACCCAAAATGCAGATTCTGTGATAAATATTCAAATAATTGATCATCTTGTATCAGAGTACACGGTATTGGCACCCACTAAATATAAATCTCGGCATGACAGAGGGGCCCAATATCTGCACTGGAAAATCTGCAACTTTTACAGAAAGGAAACTGCAAAAAATTGGCATAAACGCCACCCTAAGCCGGTTACGGAGATAGAACATGTAATAATTTTATGTAACATTACAAAGCACATAAAGAAAACAATCAAAACACAGATATCGAGATCAGAGACCGCAAAAAGAAAATGTCTCTTCTTATTAACATGACAGTCCCTGCAGACTATAATGTCCCTTTGGAAGATCTTCAAGAACTATAAAAATACATCAATAGACCTTACGAATCTATATCTCAAAAATATGGTACATCAAAAATTCATTTGTAACTGGAGCACTCAGATTGACTGGTAAAGACTTCAAAAGACTCATTGAATGGGTTCCTAGTAGCCCAAACCTTAAGGAAAAAAATGTTCTCGCAAGCACTGCCTGCAACTTACGAAGGGCTTTGTCTATGTAAAATATGAGTGATCTTTGGTATTTTTTTCTTCTTTCAAAATAATGCTCAGTGGAAAATGCCATTTCTGACCTTAGGTTTGGGCCCGAAAGAAATTAGTATACACCAAAAATCAAAAGAAATAAAATAATAATAACAAAAATTTTTCAATTTTTCCATAAAATATTTTGTTATAGAATTCGCATATAAAACAAAAAAAAATTAAATAGCTTATAGTGATAATGATTAAGTGACCTTACTTGTCATAATAGAATTATATTCTTAACCTCATTTAAACCGTTTTCGAACAGATTCGGACAACTTATTCCTGAGAATTACTGTGAAATAATTTAAGAGAGAAAAATAAATATATAACGAGACCTTGCTCGAGAACTGATAACTAGAAAATCAGAATAGAAGACGTGATAGATTGAAAATCTGATTCTAAATATATCCGTCAAAAGATTTGAACTCGATATCATATCTGAGAAATGATGGTGGGGTATGTAGACAACAGCAGTAGTTAAATGCAGGGCGAGTACTGCAAAGATTGCTGAAGACTGGATGATACTTGCGTTTATTTAATACATGGCGAAAATACACTCAAGCCAATAATAAGAGTTAGTAATAAAATTGATCTGGATTATAATGTATGAAACATTCTGCCCAAATAATGAAAGCAAAAATGTAATCATCTTCATTTCTTTTCTTTTTTTTACTTTTGTTCTTTATTAATTTTACTGCGAATTTTGAATTTTCAAGGATAAATGAATGGAAATAAACTTCTAAATAAATCTAGTTAAATATACAAGAAATTAATTTTAATTATAAGAGATTATAAAAACATTTAGAGCTATAAGTAAAAATAAAAAATTCAACAGAATTTATGAACTGACTTACAAATTGGTCAACGTTTCTGGTTTGTGATAATGCAAGAACAAAAGTTTTTTTTTTCAATCCAGTTCTTAATTATATAAATCTTAAATAATAAATAAAATGCGTTGACGCAAAAGATTTTTCTTTATAAAATGATTTCGACTTTCAAAATATAAAATGTACGTCTTAGCAGTGAGTATGTGGTTACTGATATGATACAAACTCTCGATTAAAGAGAAATTGTTAATATTGAATTTGATAATTGAAAACTTTTATTTTATTGATTTTAAAACAGATGCTTTAATGAAAGAAACCAAAAGCACGACAAATGACTTGCTATGTTGAAATGTATAAAATCGTCTTTGCATCAAAGGAAATCATTTGAAATTTATTGTCTTTTTATTCTCTTTCCCGTCGGTAAACAATACTTATCAGCAAATGAATCTCTCCAAATCTATATACAGTATTTGAGGCAGATATCAGAATTGCATGTGTTAGAGTTTCCGTGTTTTGAAGCGTGTTTCTTTTTCTAACCACTAAATTTGGCTTTTAAAATTGGTGATTACGAATGGATTAAATTTCTGCTTTAATGATCAACAATTTTGTGAAAAATATAATTATATTTCACTGAATAATCTTTAGAAGGTTTTGGCAATAAAGTTGCTATTATATCTTTTTCTGAGGCATTGGAATTGTATCATTAAAGAAATTGCCCTCAATAAAAATAGAGGGGATATTGTCTCCTTTGCACGCACAGGAGCACACACACACACACACACACACACACACACACACACACACACACACACACACACATATATATATATGTGTGTGTGTGTGTGTGTTTGTGTGTGTGTGTGTGTATGTATGTGTACTACGATCATTTTTCAGAAATTCCGTAACCAAAACATCCCGCTGTGAGAAAGGCCTTTTTACCTGAAACATCTGGCATCCAGTATTATGAAACAATGTTAGACCAACTCAAATTTCATCCACTTTCCATTCACGGGACTTGGAATAAACGCTACTACCATATAGGTATCCCACAACTACATGTATAAAAAAACATTAAGAACACTTAACAATAAAACTGTTGAAAATGAAAGCGCTCGGGACAATAGACACTGTGGATAATTTTTTCATTGCCTTACTCCCCAGCAAACTAAAATATTAAGAGCACTAAACTGAATAAAAATTCATCAAATTTTATTTGTCTGTCATATTCAACGAAACATATTTTAAAGAAAGGATGCCGCTCAAATATAAACTTGGCAGACATATCGGCAATTACGCAGGATCTAAGCATCAAAAATTTATCCAAACATGTCTTGCTAAATTCAACAGAAAATGTCTTCTAATCTATTTTTACTAGATTTTTCAAATTTTCGAATACGGTGTTCTCCATCGAAATTATTGAAAATGTTTACCTACAATATTGAAATTTTGACAAAACCTTTTCGTAAACTGGAAAGATACAAGAAAATTGAAACATATATATATTAAAAAGGGCCCAAATTCCCTCTGTTCCATCTTCTCCCAGTATTGTAAGTATTCCCCTTTTGGTTTTGTCCTTTTTTATGACCCTTTACAATTTAAGCCAACGAAGCCCTTGATAAGTGTTAACCGAAAGGTTCCTCTGGTTTTGAGACAATTATGACGTCTATTCTTTTTAAAGTAATTTGTGGTTTCTGTAGGTACAAATCATTATTTATATATATATATATATATATATAGATTTAACCGACAAACTTTGTTTCGTTTTTCATTTTATGGTTAAACGCAAACTTCTTTGACTGAAGATTGCGTTTAAGCATGAAACAGACTGTCGTCGTTCAGTGTTGACCTCAATGTCCACGTCCATAAATAAATGTGTGTGTGCGCGCGCACAATGGATATTGACTCATAATTCCAGTTGAGTGTTACATTCACTTACGCGCAAATAGTGCCAGGAAAGAAATGAATACATTTCCTATCCCTCCAGCTATGGGTTGAATAGCAGTACACATCGGTTGGCAACAAGTCTACCATTGAAAGAAAGAGCAACCTACTGCAAGAAAATCTTCTGCGTAGTCAGTCATTTATCGATAGATTCCTGATCGTTCAAGCATATATATATATATATATATATTATTTACACTGTTCAGACTGTTGTCCACACATTTATTGCTATGTTTACGATGTTTTGGCCGTTGTGCGCTCCAACTTTTGAACGGATCCCTTTGTTTCGATCACTGGGTTATATCATTATAATTCCATGTACGATGCCACTTCCGAATTCTATGTAGTTATCTGCCTATAAACCAACTCTCTAAGCTATTTGTTCGCCACAGCTAAAGACAGATATTGAACTCACGATTCTTTGGGTCACGTCAATGGAACTAACCACTTTAGCCATTGTACGCTCATGCCTTCTTCAGGTACTAAGAATTTTGAACAGTACCCTTTGTTTCAATCACTGAAGTATATCATTCTCATTCAACGTGCTATGCCACTTCTGGGTGCCATGTAGTTATCTCTTTTTAACTGTCTTTTTTTTTATTTGCTCACTACTGCTGTAGTCAGTCACAATTCTTTCGGTTAAATCATTGAAACAAATCAATGCCTGTATCCACTGGGTCATGTGTCTTTGAGGACATCAGTGTATAATTTTTGGGACTTTTGGAAAATTTTCCACAAAAATGTTTCTACGAGATTAATTGCCAGAAGGATAGTTAAAAAACCAAACACCTCACGGAATCAAAACAGAAAACCAAGGATGACTTTCAGAAAGGAATAGTAGAAATCATTAAAAGAAGTGAAGAAAGATAAATAGAAATGCAAAAGGCAATTGAAGAAAGACAAATATTTTGATATCGACTGCCAGCACTGGAGTGAAAGAAAGGAATTAAGGCTTTTGCTCAGAAAATTAGGTACGGACGAAACACACTAAATTTGTAGATTATATTCTACCAAAAAAGACGAACGATTTAACGTTCGACGAGGCAGTGACAAGCCTCACTGAGCTATTTAGCCCAAAAATCTATTTGTTCCATAAAAGATGGAAATGCCTTAATTTCGTGAAAGACGAAAACATTCGCAGCCATCGTCAACAAACAATGTGGCGACTTTAAATTGGCGGACCTAACTCTAGACAACTTTAAATGCCTCATATTTGTCCAAGGATTAGTCTCTGTTAAAGACAGCGAAATGAGAAAACGAATGCTGACCAAACTTCAAAATGAACTAGAGTTAACACTCCAAAAACTGTCAGAGGATTGTCAAGAAAGATATTAAGATATCGAAGAATCAGGAGTCGCGCATATTCGTAAGCTAAAAAGAAATTCAAGTTTTTCACCCTCCCCAAAAGCAAAACAAGATTTTACCGACAAAGAAAAAAAAATACAAAACAACTAATGACAGAAACCAAATAAAAAAAACATGCCCCCACTTCTGCATGTTACAGATGTGGTGAATGACATTGGCTTAAAAATTGTCGTTTCAAATACAAAAACTGCCGAGCGTGTGGAAAGATAGGACACACGGCAGCTGTATGCAGAAACAAAAACCACTCTAGTAGGGTAAGATCTACTAGAGTGGAATATAACAATGAAAACATGAGGAAATAGGTAAAACTTGAAATATTGAATAAGAAGATCAAATTACAATTGAATTCAGGTTCAGACTTAACAATAATAAATCTACAGACATGGCGGAAGCTGAACAAGCCAACCATATTACACACAGAAAAAAATTACTAAATCGATAACAGGAAAAAGGATTAAATTGGAAGGTGAAATTATTTTAAACGTGAAATTTCAGGGAAAAATCAAAAAGTTAAAAATATACGTTACGAAAAACACACATAACATGGTAGGAATGAACTGGATGCAGAAATTTAATATCTGGGAATTACCCAATAACTGTTGTTGTAAAAAAATAAAAAGCGTGCCGACAGAAACGACGAAATTGAAAAAGAGGTATGCTCAAGCGGTAAAAAATTCACAACAAAAATCGAGCAAAAGAAGAATATGCAACCAGTATTTATTACACCTATAGTTACGGAAAAAGCAGTCAAACCAGGTGAACAAATTTACTTCAGAATGTTAAAAAATTACATGGCACATTGGGAACCTGGAACAATTATAAACGAACTAGGAAATGCGATATACAAATTACAGGGAGAAAAATCTATATATAAGAGACACATCAACCAAATACAAAGAAGGAGTGAAGAGCAAAGCTTGTCACTCTCAAAAAACGTTGTCACGAAAAAAAAAATTTTTTTGAAGCCGTTGAGAACACTAAAAATCAAACGGAAAAAATATTAACTCCGCCCAAAAAAGAAGTTAGGGAGGTGGGGATCGCCCCTTTGTATACAAGAATGGACTCGCCCGATGTGTACATATAATCCTGCCTAGAGAAAGAACGGCAGAACTGCTATTGTCACTGTCAGCTCTCTACCTTCTGGCGGAGAGCGCTCTCTGCCTTCGGGCGCAGAGCATTAACCCAGTCGTGGTTCCGCCTTAGGTTATAATCACGATTGGGTAACGATAGACAATATTTTTGGCCGGGCTATATGGCTCGGAAGACCCACATAAAAATGATCTTGTGTCACATGTTGCCTTAAGTGGGAAGACCAACTAAATACTGTATTTATACAGTTGCAATTGCCATTGTCACTGTCAGCTCTCAGCCTTCGGGCGGAGAGCACTAACTCAGTCGTGGCTCGGCCGAAGGGTAGAGTCACTACTGAGGAACAATAGACATATGTTTTTGGCCGGGCTATATGGCCCGGAAGACCCACATGAAAATGGCCTTGTGCCACTTGTTGCCTTAAGTGGGATAGCCAATTAAATACTGTAGTTGTAGAGTTGCCTACTTGGTCAGTATGTTGGTGCAGAGTTAGTTGGAGTTGTTTAGATATATTACCCGGATATACTATTTCACTGTCTATATTGATTTTTAATAATAGTATTCCTGAATTGACTAACCCGTGTTCCAGTTTGTATATTTTGTTCAATATAACTTACATTTTCTATCTCCATATCTGTTTTTGTTATTTATCATTTTGTATGGTTTCTCACCCGGAATCCAAAACATATATATATATATATATATATATATTGAAATAATCACTTGTCAGTGTTTGGCGTAAATATATTCATAATTTTTTACAGTTTTTAAAAGTCTACAGCTGAGGGATGCCACTGAATCGATCCCTTTTTTGTTTTTACTGTTTTTCAGGAAGTATTTTAAAATTCAAGATATGACTGTGTCATATTTTATTAAAATGTCTGCTTATGTATTTGAACATTAAACGTTGCCTGAATAAAATTAAAAAAAAACGATTCCCGGGTCTTCAGCGGACAAATGTTTTTCGACGTACTCTGAAACAGCGAGTAACCTACATAATGTGTTTGAATGAATGGGTCACAAAACAACGAGGTTTGATGAAAGGCCAAAAGATAAGAAATTGTATAGATCTAAGATCAACCAAGTCCTAAAAGGATATGGAACGTAAATGAAGATGCAGTAAGCAACTTCATATACCAGCTGCATTCACGTTCAAGATGGCGACAATTTTTTTTACTAAAACTTAAATGCACCAACTTCCAATAAGCTGAACATTATTGGTCAACTTAGGCATGTTACTATTTTTGAATTGGCAGAGATAATAATAATAATAATAATAATAATAATAATAATAATAATAATGCAGTCAAAATAAAGAAGGAGAATCATCACGGAAAATCACGTGATCACTGGCCTCATTATTACTACTGAATAATCGTGTAAAACTGGTTATTGAACAAAATTGCAACCTTGGATTAAAATATACACACGCATGTTAGTTTACATGAGTGCATATGTGCGTATGTGTTTGTATGTGTGTCCAAGTAACCGTGCTTGCAAACAACTTCTGTATACAAACACGGTAGTGAGAAAGACTTAAAATTTGTGGTCTAAGGTCGCTCGAAAAAGGCAAGGTTATTAAAGTGTGAACACGTTTCCTTATTAAACCTGACATCTTAGGATTTGAGAACAAACTCTGCTGCCTTTAATGAAACGTAGAACAGTAGATGTCATGGCTGTTTGCTGGACACGCTTCGAGAGATATCTATTGAAAATGTAAATAATTAGGTTGACAGTAAGCTAAACTCGTTCGATTGGCCTTAGAACTGAACTGCAATATATCACCGACGAGCGAGTACTTTCCGACCCTCAAGTTTATACTTGTTGGGCACGCAAAACTTTTTTTCCTTCATTTCTAGTTTCTCCATTTTTTTCATTGTTTAATTTATCAATTATCTTCTTTAGTTTTGTACTTTTTACTTGAACGTAAATGAATCTCAGCTTTGAATAATCACAAGCCAAATATGTTAAGATGATAATAGTTTCAGTAATAAATTATTTCTCTAAAGAAAGGTTTCATATAAGTGTCTGCCCTTATTCTTTATTTCTTCCCCAAAAACATTTGTTTTTGATAAGCAAGTCTTTCTGGTCGATAGCTTGTTTTCATTCAAATATGATATTATGGCTTATCAAATTGGGTTTAATAGGTATGTATGTTCATTGAATATTCAACGATTATCTGTGCAAGAATTATAAATAAATGATTTCTCATATAAATACAGAGATTGCTTCATATTAATCACTGGGACTTGTGAAATGTGATAGTTTTCCTCTCAGTTTCTTACTAATGAAATATACAAAAACGGATTTTAAAAAATATATGTGAAACAGGCTGAGTTCGCTATTAATTTCAGTTTAGCGTAGGAAAACTTTAAAAAATGACATCGATAGATAATTAATATATCCATATTTGATGCAACCGGACATCCAGGCAAATTTTTCAATGAAAATATTTAGGAAAGGTTCGTTCATCAAAACAATTTCATAACAATAATTTATCTCTACATTAAATGAGATCCAATCTGAATGATTTTACTTGGGATATTTTCAGGTTGAAGTTTAAATGCATGAAGAAATTCGTTCCTTCGCTCGATAGATAGATAGATAGATAGATAGATAGATAGATAGATAGATAGATAGATAGATAGATAGATGATTATGTGAGTGCACATTATATATACGATGGTGTGAAGGCATATGAATGTGGTAAAAATGCTGGAAAATATTACGGGAAAAGATTGCGTGTGCATGCGTGAAAAAAGATAGATAAATTGCAAATAAGTTTATTAGCTTATTCTTACCTCTTTTACTCTCTCTCTCTCTCTCTCTCTCTCTCTTTATATATATATATATATATATATATATATATATATATATATATATATATATATTAATTGAATATTATACATTGACGGCATTGTATATTCTATGTGGAAGTGCAAGTCAAGACAGTGCCAAGCGATATCTACTTCCCCGAAATGAATCTCTGAATATTAAATGGATGCATTGCTTCCCGCCAAATGGTGCCAATGGTAATAATGAGTGCAAATTACTTCGATAGATTTACCTGTGTTTTTGAAATCAAATTCTAATGACTGCATCCATCTGAATAAATGAATCATGTCAATACAGCATTTTTCTATTTGTACTGTTCTTCAAATATAAAAAAGATTGGGCACAAAAATGTAAAAAAAAAAAGTATATCTTCTTTCCCAACGGAATAATTCCGAACGAGGTTAGTTAGTGGATATCAATGCTTTTGCAAGAAATTTGTCTTTTTCTGTAAAAAAGCACTTTATCTATTTTGCGAATAATCAACCAATCACTGTGTGGCTTCGTTTTGACTTGAGCAGAGATTTTCTTTATTTCAAGTTCACTAAATTATACATATTAATTTGAAATAAAAGAAATTATGTGTGCGCTTGAAGTATGAAACTGGCAGTCACCATGCAATGTTGATGGCCACACTATTTATACCTATAAATGCACTCCGCAATATTGAACAGATTATCCCTAGAAATTGTTGCAAATTTTAAAGAATATATATATATATATATATATAGAGAGAGAGAGAGAGAGAGAGAGAGAGAAGAAGAAGAAGACAGAGAGAGACAGAGAGTGACACAGAGATAAACAATGAGAGCGAGAGCAAGAGAGAAAGAGCTACGATAAGTATATAAACATAAGCTACGATAAGTATATATACATACACACTCATATATATATATATATATATATATATATATATATACATATATATATATATGTGTGTGTGTGTGTGTGTGTGTGCGTGTGTGTGTATGTGCGTATATATATATATATATATATATATATATATATATATATGTGTGATAAGCTATCTAACTGTAATCAATACACCTATCTCCAAATATATAAACTTACAAAAATCGATGTAATGCTTATCACAATTATAAAGTCGAACAGACAAAAATAAATAATTTCTATATTTTTATTCATTTACATGAATAGTGATATAAAGATATACATTCTGAAAATGACTTTCTGTTTAGATTTCTTGCATATTAATAAAGCGATTGTGGACAGGGGTGATGATAAATTTAAAAATGTTAATCCCAAGCAACGGCGTTAAACGAATAGCCATGACCATTACCTGTAATCAAGATTATGTTAGAGGCAAATCTCTGTCAAAACGTTTTATCATTCATGCTGTTCACTGTATACTCTACAAGAGATCATGTTGAAACAACAAGAGTAATTTGTTCTACCAATGAAATAAAGATAAAAGAAAAAAAAAAGTGGCACTATTTAAAATGTATTTAGGTAAAAATTTCACATAGATATTGGAATATGCATTTAAAACAAGATTTGTATTTTATCAATTTTTCTCAGATCATTTTTTATTAACACCTGTATAATCATGAATATTTGTCACAGTATATATATATATATATATGTGTGTGTGTGTGTGTGTGTGTGTGTGTGTGTGTGTGTGTGTAAAAATTCAGATGCACACATATATGGAAACATCACTACAAATTGACATATATATATATATATATATATATATAGATAGATAGATATATATACGATATTCAAATATCTATCTTTATATATATATATATATATATATATATATGTATATATATACGATATCCAAATATTTATCTCTCTATATACTTATATACATATATAAATATATATATACATATATATACATATATGTATATGTATATGTATATAAGTATACATATACAGTATTCCAATTTCTTTTGTACATACATATATACACGCAAACGGGCGTGCACACACGCACACAAGCACGCACGCACACATATATGTGTGTGTGTGCGAGCGTACCTTCCTCCGCCGTGTGCAGATGGCTTACTGGCAGAATCTGCTAGTGATGTCAAATAGATCGGGGTTCAATCTTGGTTTTAAGCAATCAGATGTCTAACGGTAAGGATGAGCTGTGATACAGCAAAACAGGACTGTCTGCGGATGGCTATATATATATATATATATATATATATATATATATATATATATATATATATATTCTATTGAACAAGATTAACGGGAGTAATTTTGTTTAGTTTTTTATTGTTTTTCTTGTACATCTACAAGTATTTTCTGGGCTTAATGAATGTAAAGATTTGCCAAACATTTGCTGATTCCGATCCGTTGCAACAAATTTCTTTTTTGCCATTTGCTTTCAACAATTTTTTTTTTCCATTTTTAATTATTTTGGTTGTGCTACTATAATAAATGGTGTATATGCTTTCTTATTAACGGTACAAAAATTGGTCAAAATAAACATATTAATTTCCAAGTACAACTAGTGCTTGATGGCCGTGTTCATAATGTTATTATGGGCAAATTTCTTGTTCTTATAATAAAAAATTCCAACACATTTAAATGCCTTCTCAACATGTATTAAAGAGAGATTACTACCCAAATACACAAGTATATATATATATATATATATATATATATATATATATATATATATGGGGACGTAAATTAATAAATATATATATATGAGGGTGCACATATGTATAGCATTATTCAGGTATTAATGAAACAGTGATCGATGCATAAACAGAGCTGTATATTAATAAATATACATATTATCCTACGTCTCTGGCACGACTCACAGTTTCATGCGTTATGCAATCATAAGGTGTATATATATCAATATATATATATATATATATATTTATTTATATGTATATATGACAGTTAAATATGTTTGACCAGAATTGACATAATTGTCTAATTTTTCTCCTGTAAGGGAAAGAAACCCTGAAACACGTGACCTTTTAATATAACATAGAAAATGTCATACTTTAAAAAACCTTCCTATATACAAAAAATATAAATTATTTAAAAATCTTTGACATAGATGATTTGTAGTAAATATAGTCTTCACTTAACAACTTAATAACCTACCGCAACAAGGCTTATTGGAATTTTTTAAAAATGTTAAAATGGCAACAGTTCTTATAAAAATTCATTATTTATTGAATTGTTTTCTTCCGACTTTAATATATATATTGTTTTTCAAAGCAATTAAATAATTTCTCATTAAATAATGCCATAGTTTTGCTGCATTTTTTATTTTACTATTCAGAGCAAACTTTCGGGAAAACGGCAAACTGTTTGAAAAAAAATAATAGATGATTTATATTGCCCAAGGAGTCCTGCGTTTAACTAATATTTTTTTTTTTTAAGAAAATTTAATTTCTTAAAATTTCATGAATTTACATAGAGGTGTGTGTGTGGGGGGGGGGGTCAACAGATGCAAAATGTATTTTACGAAGATTTTCTAAAACAAATTTCAAAAATAATTTCATTCATTTATGAATAAGTGCTGAAAGTTTCATTCAAATCGGACAATTATTGGATTTTTGTAAGAATTTCTAAATTAATGTAGTTTTCACCGGAAAAAACTAAGTTACGTAATATTATATTACATTATCCATTGTAAACTCTCATAACGATTTGGTTACCCGCTAGCGAAAATCAAAACAAGATTCTTACCAAAATTTTGAACGTGTTAGAAAGAGTTAAAAATTTTAAAAAAAATTATTAGATCTTATTGATCTTTCCTCCATAACTATATTGATGGGAAGACTTCGTTTTTATTTAGTTTGGGGCCTTTTTTCTTCATACTATGCTGTTTTTTCATTGAATTAGTCGAGGTACCTAATGTGTGTGTGTGTGTGTGTGTGTGTACACGTACAGGTTTATTTATGTATGCATGTCTGAACATCGGTCAGTTAAGTGCCTTACGTGGTACAAGCTTGGGCGATCATGTTTTGAAAGAGATATGACTGACTGGGCAGAAGATTGTCCTGCAGTAGATTGCCATTACTGCCTGCGGTAGACTGGTTGTCAGCCAAGGCTATTGAACACAATCTGTCCTGATATTTAACCCATAACTGGAGGGAAGAGACGGGTTAATACCTCACCCTAGGGTATCTGTGCATAAGTAAATGCAAAGAATTCAACTGGCATTCGAACGCGGCTTTCCGATTTCTCATTTCGAACCGATATCCACTGCACCACAGCTCATGTCCTTGCCTGAACATGCTGGTATGAAAAACTAGAGAGTTCAAATCACAATTTCTTCTTTTGATATCAAATAGAGAATTAATTAAATCCGTTAAATAACAGATGTGAAGTTGTTACATTTGACAACAAATGTATAGCATATACACACGCGCGCGCATGCACACGTACAACCATACAGAAAGAAGAAATCTATACAAAATATATACAAATATACATACATGTATTATATAGTATATATATATGTATATTTTTTATAGGTGAAAATTATATACCCGTTACATATATGTGTGTGTGTGTGTGTGTGTGTGTGTGTGTGTGCACGCGCGTGCGCGAACGCGCGTTCGGATAAGGAACAAATATAAGAAATGTGTATATATTTAACATGTTTTGCTTTTATTTAAACGTCATCAGATATTTTTGTTAAATGATTCATGGAAGGGAAAATTCCAGTACTCTTAGTTTTGTGTTGTTTATTTTTCATTGGTTGGGTAGACTACACGTGCTTTTGTTGTCTGTGTGTGTTGACCTCAGTGATCACTTTTATATTTACGTACATTCTATCTCTGATATTGAGCACATTAGACCATAAAAATAGTACACCTCGCAACTATATTTTTATCACATATATGTGTGTGTGTGTGTGTGTGTCTGTGTACGTCTATGTTTTTGTTTTATACGCTCACATACACACACACAAACACACACATATAGACACAAACACACTTACATATATATTTCTGTATATATATATATGTGCGTGTATGTGTGTGTGTGTTTGTTTAGTAATTGGCTTACATATTTGGAAATATGTCTGACTGCAAATTGTACAGCATCCATTCTTTTGTATGTATGTATGTACGTATTTACAAAAATATTTATAAACATTATACATAAAAAAAGAAAAATATTGTTATTTACAATATAATCAAAAATATATTCTGAAAAATTTTTTCATTAAAATAAAAAATATAAAATAAGGCTGACAATTTAAGTTTTGGAAAGGACAAGCGATTTGGATAATTTAAATGTTTATTAATATTTATTTTCCCCGTGATTCTAGTACACACACCAGACATCATATATATATTCATAAGACTATACAGAAGCATACGTATTCTCGTGAATTATTATGTACATTACACAATATATATATATATATATATATATATATATATATATGGGTGGGTGGGTGTGGGTGGGTGTGTGTGTAGAGAGAGAGGGAATATAAGCGTTTCTATGTGATCGCTTTTTTGTTTTTTGTTTGTTTGTTTTTGTTTTTTGTTTTTGTTTTTTTTTTGTTTTGTTTTTTTGTCTTTTGCATTTTTAATTTGAAGCTTGGAGTTGTAAAGAAGAAAAAAAAGAAAAGAATTTGTTGAAGGTTTTAAATAATGACCGCTGTCATAATGTGTCGTGAAATATATTTCAGATGCCAAAAACAAAGAAAGAAACACACAGAGGTAAATATACACACACCCACACAGTAATACATATGCGCACAAAAACACTCACACAGACACACACATATACACAACGATACATACATATGCAATATACATGCATATAAAATATACACACATATGTGTGTGCGCGTGTGGAGGAAATAATGTGTTTGCTTAAACTTGTATTCTACTTAAGGGTTACATAGCTAAATTGTGATGCGTTGAAAAGTTGGTCAGTCAGTCAGTTCTGTGCCATACGTGATACACGCTTAGGCGATCATTTCTCGAAAGAGACATGACTGACTGGGCAGAAGATTATCCCGCAGTAGGTTGCCATTGCTTTCTGCGGTAGATTGGTTGCCGACCAAGGCTATAGAACCCAATCTGTCCTGCTATTTAACCCATATACTGGAAGGAAGAGACGGATTAATACCTTTCCCAAAGGTATTTGCGCGTAAGTGAATACAATGGATTCAACTGGAATTTGAACTCGGCTCCCCGGCTTCTCATTCCGAGCCGATATCCACTGTACCACAACGCACATCCGGCCTAAAAATCAACGTACATATATATATATATATATATATATATATATATATATATATATATATATATATATATATATATATATATATATATATATATATATATATATATATATATATATATATATATATATATATATATATATATATATATATATATGAATGTGTGTGCATATTAATATTTTTAGGAATATATTACATATACCCGCATATGATAATTTATTCCTTGTACCATTATATTATTACATACAGTATTTAATGTATTTATACAAGTAGCAAGATCTTAAAATATCGTCTTTTATATAAGAATACCAATAAAAGTTTAATTTTTGTTTTATTAATTTGATTATAAAAGTTCTGTGCTTAAGAAATCTGTCAATCTTAGCCCATGAAATACGAACGATTTTTGATTCCTACAAGCCAAAGTATTGATTAAATAATCGCCATACACATTTAATGAGAAACTTAATTCGTAACTATACAAGTTAAATCATCGATCTCTATCAAATTACATTCATATTAAAAGAATATCTAGTTGGGCAAAATATCGTGTCATTAAAACCTTCCATTTTTTATAATCAAAAAACAAATATTACATTTTTAATAATACAAATATCCTTGTTATTTTGTGTATAGAATTTAGTAAATAATAACAAAAGAGCTTGCTGCATCTTTCTGCTGCAGCAGATTTAAAACAGTTCGATGCTAACATCAGTGTTACATTTAATAAAATTTATAATATTTAATCATAGCAAACAATTCAATTATCTAAATTGTAAAACCTGAATCTCTGCAACCGTTTACTCTTTTGAACGAAAAGGTTCGCAAAATGTAATTACCTGAAGTTCACTTTTGTAATTATGTATGTAGACTTGCTTTTATGAGTAAATGAAGACGAAAAATATTTAACATGATTGTCTTTTGTTTTGAATTTTGACCATTGCATGTGTGGCTGTTTTTAATTAAATTGTGATTCTTGGTTCAAGTTTGAAATTTGCTAAGAAATGAAACAGGAAATTTCCAATCGCCAGTATGTCACATTGAAGATCCTTTTGCTTAAGCTCAGGTGAATGTGTTGATATTCATGATCTTTTATAGATCGGGTCAAATGTTTCAAACGTCATCAGATGTGCAAAAACCCAGGCAATTTTTCAAATGATTCTGTTCATTTCGTTTCCTCTTGTCTGAACTTGAAAAGTGAAGATAAAAAGTTCAGCCAGGAGACAAAATACTTCTTACGTACTCCCTTCTCTTCGCCTTCTCTTCGTTTGTGTATGCTTATGCATCTGTGTATGTGCGGCGCTTGTTTTTATCTGTATATATGTGGTAAAATATGAGTTACTGAAATCAATATGAAATAATATGATGAACTGTTTCAAGAAACGAAAGTTGTTTTTAATTAATGAATACCGAAAAAAACAAATTTTGTAAATTTTATCTATTCCATTAAAGAAAGACGGGAGAAAAGAAACGATGAAAAGAAGTTGAAAAACAAACCTAAATAAAAGGAATAAATTGTATTCTAAAATTATAGAAAAACCGAGCATGTTTTTCAATTCTTAATTCTGAAATATCTGTCGCATTCTGTAAGGTTGGATCAAGTTTATTCCTTTGAAAGTACCTTTCATTAACGTCTTCATGTAGAAATACGGCCAATTGTTTTGTGGTTGGGATGATTACATAAGTCCAAATGATGAAAGTGGTCAGTGTTCAAACTCAAGTAAAGGCCATATTTTCGCATGCTGACTTGTAAGGCAGGACTTACTCCATTTAGAAAATTATTACTAACGCGATCTTTCTCGTCTAAAAAAAAAAATAATGAGATTGTCAGTGATGTCATCATTATGAGCATGTCAACTAAAATTGCCTCCTAGACCCATATAGATCCTGAAGAGTATCCCAGATATTAACAGGACCGCATTTTCCTCTCGGCATGCAAAAAGATTGATTAAATTTTTATACTTCCAGTCATCAACAGTTATCTTCAAAAAAGATACGAAATCATAAGTGCAAATCAAAGAGAATATATTTAAACATTTTCTTCAAATTAAATTGTAAAATATTGAACTAAGACTAACTCGTTTGTTTGTTTACCCAGAGCCGTCTTGCAATTTTAGCTGCTGGTGAATTTAAAATAAAAAAACAATTGAAACTGTTTATCTCTAATATGATTTTATTCCTTGATCGAAACTTTTAATTTTTGTTTAACAATTGCAACAAAAAGAAACTTTATGTTTTTTGTTTACACTTCAATATTATCCTTTCAATTATATCTGAATGTTCCAAAAAGACGTTTTAAAATATTTCAGCAAAATAAAAAAATTAAATATATGCAACTGAATTTATTTATATTTAATTAAATATACATTTGGAATCATGTTGGTATATATATATATATATATATATATATATATATATATATATATATATAACGATTATGAAATTATTTTTTTTAATTTATATTTGCTTGTCTGTTATATATATATATTTTTTTTTAATTAGATATATGCAATTGAATTTATATTTGCTTGCTAACAGACAAGTAAATATAAATTCAATTGCATATTGGTGCTAGTTTTAATTAAAATTAATTTAGAAAACTCGATCAATTTGATAAATGTAGCCCAATAAAAATCAAATATCTCTTTTGATAAATGATACACATGGATACAGACATATCTACATAATTGACTGAATATTTACACAAGCACACACGCGCGCGTGCGCGCGCGTACAATTTTACTAAAGAATGTTCACTATAAGGAACAAAAAGATAGATTTGAAATATTTTGACACGATAAATATTATCAAAATAAGTGATTTCGTTAACATTAATTGGTAATTAATTTGTGAGGGAATAAAATAAAAATAATTTTAATCCCCTGTTGACCTGGTCATTTTTCAATAAGGAAAATCATTGAATTTATTTTGTTCAAAAGAAAAAGCAACACAGTCAAAATGACATCAATACAGAGAACGAAAGTAATTTAACATTCTAAGAAGATCCATCAATTAATTAATCAAATAATTAAGTTGTATTAATTCTTTACAATTTCTTTTCTTTGATTCAAAATAAAAATTCAAATGTCACAAGAAAAAATGGACACACGATAAATATACATTAGGAATCATGTTGGCATATATATATAACGAATTGTTTGTTTTGCGTTGAATATTAAATAATTAGGGTATATGTAGAGCAGTTTATAAGTAATTTCAATATATTTCTCTTTCATATATATATTGATCGGTGAAGGTTATGTACACTCGTAAAAAGAATTCGATAATTATGCCAGTTGTTATTTTACAGTTAAGATGAGAACAGAAAGTTAGGAGATCATTTTTATTAGTTGATTGATGTGGGGGACACTTATCTTTAGGTCATTGTCAGTACGGTGTAAAGTAAATATTTTAAAATAGGAGAGAGCACCAATATGAAAAAAAAAGCAGCAAATTAATATATATATATATATATATATATATTACTTTGCAGATTTTACTTTTAAAAATTTGGGAATAAATGGATATTTATATTTATATACACGCTTATCTGTATACTTAATACTACCATAAGTAATTTTTAAACACCATGAATTGGTTTTTGGACGTACATATAATCTGTAAATACGTTTATATATATTTAAATAAATAAGCAAATATGCATACTTCTAATGCCTAAATATTCCTAAATATACTTTTTTTACATGTGAATATACATTAATTAGAAATTATATAACAGTAGATATTCTCCTCTGCAAATTATGCATATATATATATATATGTGTGTGTGTGTGCGTGTGTGTGTGTGTATGTGTATGTGTGTGTATATGTTTATATATATATATATATATATATATATTAATTCACGTCAATATATATATATATAGTGACATGAATTAATAGATATCTATATGAGGGAGCACATATGTATAATGTAATATTATTCAGCTATTCAGTTATATTATTCAGGCGTTAATAAAATGATTGCATGATGCATGAAACTCCGAGTCGTGCCATCGACGTAAAACAATATGCATATTTATTAATATATATATATATATATATATATATATATATATATATATATATATATATATATATATATATAGAGAGAGAGAGAGAGAGGGGGGGAAGAAGCTGAAAAGTCCTCGCCTAACAAAAATCCTAATAAGTGAGAAAAAACAGCAGAATTTATTTTTGAATATCTTCTTTTTATTAGCGAAAACATATCCATACCCCTAGTATATATTAGGTTTATATGTTAGGTTAAAATTTTAAATAGGAATTTAACTATGTGACTGCCAACTGTGATATAAAATTAACTGAACACATTTTTATTCTTTATATATATATATATATATATATATATATATATATATATATATATATGATTTGTGCGATTTACAATTTGTCATCTAAATTACAAAAATCATACAGCACTGACATCTCATTTTAAGATATATTTACCAACATTACAAAAAAGTTCTTGAAATACTAAAGATTAATTTTTGTTCAATTTAATCGGCATTGGCTTCAACCACGGCCTCCAGACGATTTCGGAATCTGATTAAACAGTTCTGGATGATCTACTTGCTTAAATTGGTGAATGCTGCTGTAACCATTGCCTTCGGTTCTTCTTTGGTGTTAGAAGAAGATTTGTAAAGTTTCTCGCTCAACTGCGCCGCACATAATTATCAAGGGGTTGCAGTCTAGAGAGTTAAGTGGTCAGATGTAAGGTGTAATGTGGTCACAAAAATTGTCTGACATCCATTACTGGGTTCTTCTGCTTCTCTGGCATGGTGCAGAATGCTGTTGCCAGACATAAAGTCTTCCAGCAGCTATTCTCTTAACCCAGAACAGCACTACCTCCTCGTGGTAGTTGATGTAGGCCTCCGTGTTGAATCTGAGGCCCTGTAGGTATATGAGCGGAGGCCTGACGTCGCCATCACTAGTCAATATTCCAAACACCTTTGTATCCCCATTAGACTCATCCATTCCGAATCCTTTGCTCTGTCCTTAGAATGACACCCAAACACTCTGAAATATTCGTTTTTGGAGCTTCTGCCGCGAATGCCAAGCAATAGAGTATGCTGTTTTCAAAAGTCTGGCGGAGTGAATTGCGTCATTATGTCATTTTCTGACCCTACTCTACTGTGCAGCCGAAAAAAAAAACAAACAAAAAAAAAACGCACATGTGTGAAATTAAAAAAATAAAATGCCGACAATTTGCCCATCGCACCCTATATATATATATATATATGTGTATACACGCATGCACACACACACACATATATTTGTACACACACACACACATATATATATATATATATATATTTGTACGCACACACACATACACACACACACACACACACAAACACACATATATATATATAAATTGAAACATTTATGTGTGTCTTACTGGTTTGATCTATATCTGCATAATTAGAAATACGGATCCATACCAACACATATAAATATATATCCATGTTTATTTAGAAAAGTATTTGCACGAACATGAACATTTGTAATAGAATTGATTGACATTTATTCATATCTTATTAACCATTTACATACGACAGTCAGGAGGTTTGACTCAGTACTCAGTGAATTTCTATACACAAATGCAAACACTTGTTGAATAGTCATGTTTATCAAGATAGATAGATATTTTGTATATTCATCACTGTTGATTAATAAATAACATTTTCTGAAAACTAGTTTAAGTAAAAACTCAGGATGTATTTTAATATGTAGTTCACATAGAATAAAGATATACATGCAAACAGACGCAAATATTCCTACACATATACGTACATGTTTATGCATTTAAAAGCTCTCCGTAGGTATTTACATACGTACACACGCACGCTTATATATCCATGCACATATGCCTACGTTTCAGAGACATATTTACTGGTACCGGAACAATGTGCATGCATACCTGTATATATATATATGTGTGTGTGTGTAAATACATTGTATGTAGAAAACTTTATATGCAAGAATTGGGATACATGTATATAATTTGTGTGTGTGTGTGCGCGTGTGTGTGTGCGCGCGCATGTGTGTGTGTGTGTGTGTGTGTGTGTTGATAATACTGTACCACTAAATCGTTATTCTTATTTTTTTAAAAATCTTAATGTGATTGACACTTCTGCTCAAGACTAAACTATAAATTTACTGCCAAATTTGTCCATTAATTATTATTATTCAAACGCCATAAAACTGAAGCTCATATAATAAAACGTTAGATTTGGAAAAAAAAATATTTAGAAAATTTTTTCTCTTAAGAGTTCACGTGAATCAATTTTTATAAAAAGTGTTTGCTTTATTTCGATGCCAAATATAAGAACAGGAAAATGACCGAAATAAACAGGAGGAACTTGGGGGGTTTTGTACTAAAGAATATATTGTCAGTTCTACTGTATTGTTAACACGCGCTTCAATACTTTGAACTTTCTAGAATGATTGACTTCTATCATAAATAGATAAAAATTATATACTGAAAATGTCGAGCTACAGGAGATACAACATATATGCGTTCAACATATATGCATGTAATATATGCATGTGATATATATATATATATATATATATATATATATATATATATATATATATAAAATATATGTCGAGCTACAGGAGATACAACATATATGCATACAACATATATGCATACAACATATATGCATGTAATATATGCATGTGATATATATATAGTATGGTACGAATAAATTGCTGTCTAAATTGGCAAAAATGAAAGTAACACTGATTTTAACATATATTTACCAAAATTACACAAAAATTTATTTAAATACTAAAGAGTAAATTTATTCAATAAAATCGCCATTCATTTTAACCACGGCCTCCAGACGACTTCAGAATCTCCTGCCTTTCTTCTGAAAGGTCTACTTGTTTCAATTGGTGAATGCTGCCATAATGCTTGCTTTCGGTTTATCTTTGGTGGTACATGGAGTTTTGTTGGTCTCTCGCTCCCCTACGGGTAAAGGGTAATGTGGTCACAAAAATTGTCTGACAGCATGACTGGGTTCTTCTGCTTGTGTGACATGGTGCGGAATCCTGTATCAGACATAGGGTCTAGCAGCTAGCCTCTTGACCAACGGAAGCACTGCCTCCTCAAGGCACTTGATGTAGATCTCAACTTAAAGACTAAGGCCCTGTGGGAAGATGAATGGAGGTATAACGTCACATTCATTAGTTACCACTTTAAACACCTTCGTAATCATTATCTCATCCAACTCTTTCCGAATCATCTGTACTTTTTCAGATTGACACCCAAACATTCGGAAACACTTGTATTAGAGCTTCCGGCGCTAAGGCCAAGCGATATAACATGCCGTTTTCAAATTTCAGGTGGAGAGAATTGCATCATGATGTCTTTTTGTCAAGACGGTGTCCAACTGACCTTGCTATTACTGTACAGTCGACAATATAAAAAACAAAAACCAATGCGCATGCGCGAAATTAAAAATCTACCTCATCATATATATATATATATATATATATATATATATATATATATATTTATATATATTTTGAATTTATAACATGAATATGTTATAATATCGCTACAATAGTAGCCATTTTGTTTCGACACTGTCCGAGTCTTATTAAGTTATATATATATATATATATATATGATTAAAACGAAATTATTTTATTTTATTCCTTGAATTTCACTAAAAATATATTAAATATACACACACAGACATGCATACACATGCATAAATATTTAGAAATACATATTCATTACGTTTGTATATATATTTCTAAATATATATTTTTATATATATATATATATATATATATGAAATCTTAAGTGAAATATAATACATATTCATTATATATATATATATATATATATATATATATATAACAAATATGTAATTACATATTCATTCGTACATTGCATGCCCAAACTTATATGTGTGCATGGATGCGTGGGACAATGAGTGCGGGTGTATAGAAAGCATTTGTTGCAAGTAAAAATATTTTCCTTCTTGTATATTTTAAAACCAACTTAAACTGAGTATTTCTATTACGAGTAATTTTCCACGAAATATTTGACTAATCGAAATGCCGATAGGATTTTAGTTTGCATATTTTGAGAAAAATTTATGATTTAATTTTAATTTAATATTACGGTAATACGCATTGGTATCTTTTGAATGTTTGTCATTATTTTTTTTTAATGCGTTCGATTATTTGATAGTAAATATGTTTTTATCCATATTCAAAATTAACCAGACATATATACAAACGAGTGCATCATAAACACACAATGGCACACACAGCTATGTACGAATATTAAATCATTAGGAAGGTTTTGCCTGATTAGAAAATTAAAACCATGAAAATCGGGTACAAACTTTTGCGGTGATTCAATATATGCAAAATAATTAAAACCCTATGTGACGCAGAACATGAAATAACATAGAAGGTTTTATCAAACATTATGCGACTTATTCAATGAACATTTTCATAAAAATTAATATTTACTACAAGTTAATTTCTAAACAAAAGTTTATAAAATATGCAGGTACGCACAGGTAAATAAACTCTAAAAAACAATTTGAAAAAACAAAACAAAACAAAACAAACATCGATACAGAAAAAAATGATAGTAAAAAATATGATTTATTTGTCTGATGAAATTTCGCATTATTTAGATTTGGTTATTGTAAGCATTAATTTAATATCTGATCAGCTTTAATATAGCCTTAGCAATTGATTTAGTTTGAAATGTCGGATATTGCATTCCTCCTAAAACTGGATGAATTCTTTCTTTTTCCTTATTCTCTATGTAAGAGACATTCACTTTTAAGGAATACATGAAATCCTTGATAACTTCCCAAACTTTCAATTTTATCAAGTAGAAAATTGTAAAAAAACAACTAGCTCATTGCGAAATCACTTGAAACTTTGTTACTAATATTCACTCCTCAAGTAGGAAAATTGATGGAGCCAATCGCAAGTCTATTTTTATTCTTTTTCCTCCTCCTTTTCTCCTCCTTTCCGCTCTCTCATTCTTTTTACAGCGAGTGGGTGTCTTGAAAGGCTGCTGCTGGGATTGATGAAGACATACATACGCAACAATTTTGACCCGTACGGCGAATTCTGACATCGGGTTGAAACAAATTCCATTACCAAATCGGTCGCATCGCATTTGGATGGACGCGATATGGGTATTTTGAAATGTTTCTTTCTTATCACTAGAACAACATACACTCAAATCAATTTCTACAAGACAAATTGACAATGTTGTATTTTAACGCGAAACTGTCTTGATAAATAACGCTTCTATTTTCAATAAAAACAAATATTCATTACTTTATTTTTGTAAGTGATATATTTAGTAAAATTTACTTTTTTATCAAACCACTGGAAATTCATATTCAGAATGCTACTTCATCTAATCAATAACTATCTTTTGATGTTCCTTGACGAGTTTTTTTATGAATATACTAATAAATTTAAGTAGATATATAAAATTCCCATTTTTAATGTGTAAAAAATTTACTAATACTTCATTTCTAATACTTAGATATTTAAAATAAATTTCGGTGAAAATCAATTTGAAATTTATCTCAATTTTATTAAATATTTCAAAAGGCGAGATCGAACAGGATGAATTTTCAGATACGGAAAAAGAATCTTTCATTGTTAAAAAAACAAAAGAACTCGGAAATTCTTCAGCATAATTTACTTGACAATTTGTAAAAAGTAAATATTTTTAATCATTTTAAAACAAATTTTAATTATTGGTTTCATTCGTATTCACTTTGAATTATATAGATTTGTATTTCATACTTATTTTGCCTATTAAGATAATAATGAAAAATACTTATAATTTGTATAAATAAATGCGCGTTTGTCTGAAGACCATCAAAAGTTTTCCGTTTAAGAATTTTTAATTTTTTCTTCTGTTTGTTCAACCATTTTCCTGTTTTCCGTGTAAGGTTTGAACATTAATTGCCCAATGTCTTCTGAGTGGGTGTTGAAAAGTTGCCAGTCCAACCAAAAACAAAATCTGATAAAAAATCTGATATTTGGTCACTTAGATAGAATTTTGGAGCAGTTATGGTGCCAGAACTTTTCAGCCCTCCATATATAAGTGTGGATGACCTAACGATTAAAGGAACGGAAAATGGAATCAGCAGAACGAGTTCAATTCCTGTGAGAAAAAGATAAAAAATCTATTAGTTGTCCAGTCAACTTTAAAAGCAAAACAAATTTTACTAATCTTGGTTGGTAACTGTTTCATGAATTGGACAATTGTTCATTTCAAACCCAAGCGTGTAAAATCCACTCCATGTGTAGATAAAAATAGCGAAATGTACGATATGAGGGTATGTAACCACCTGTCCCTCATAAAACTCAACTTACTTAAAAATAAGATCGGTGCACAAGAATCAATCAACAGCTATGAAAAATTACGACATTTAAAAAGAAAATGCTCAACTTTGAAAAAGTGTGCTGTTCAACACACACACACACACACACACACACATAGACATATACACATAAATGCACATACACACGCATGTATATATATATACTATGGGTGAATGTTTTAAAATAATAGACTGAATGTATATAAATATATATTGATGTTATCTCTATTAATAAAAAATACTAGAGTTTTAATGATTATTAAACTATATTTCATTATTCGATCATACAAAGCCTTGCTGAAAAGTTCTCTCTCCTACCGAGAAATTTTTCAAACAAATACTTGTGGTTGATTACAGTTTGTGAAGTGGACACACCAAACATCGATTCATATATTAAGTTTTAAACACACACACATAAACACATTTACATGCACATACGCATATTTATATAGACGGTAGCACTTCGAAAAATTTTACCTTTACATTTCAATGTTTATAAAGATTATTTTTTGAAGAATCAGATATTTAAAAACTCCTTCAAAATAATGGCTTTTATCAAAAGCAAATTTAAAAAGTCATCTCAAATTTCATTGATTTCCTTCTGATTTTGGGAATAAATTATTTTAACGAAAATTCACATCTTCTAATTATTAAAAAAAAAGCCAAGCTAAAAATATGAAGAATTGCTTGATGCATTAGTTATTTACAAAGGGACAATTTCTGGAGATAAAAATAATAGACTTTCACACTTTATTAATCATGTGTGGCAGAAAAGCAAATTGATCTGGACTTATGTGAATTAATAAGACAGATCTTGCCGGTTGAATTGAATACTTGTTTACTATAATCACGCACAGACACAACTCCAAACAACTTCATTTTATGATTTTTATCATACCTTTGGGAGCGGTTGTTTTCTGCTTTTCTCTATATGTGTGTGTGTGTGTGTGTGTGTGTGTGTGTGTGTGTGTGTGTGTGTGTGTGTGTGTGTGTCACTGAATAGCTCTTATGGCAACATAAGATAAAACCATTTTTTTATATTTGTGCAAGTTTCCGGTGTGTGTGTCCTGTGTTCTCTTGTAATTTGATATACATTACATTATTATGCATAAATGAAGTGTTTGCTTATCAAAAGTGAATATTTCTTGATGATTTATTCCTGTCATCGACAAAGTAAAAATTAAGAAATTTATAGGAAGTAACATTTTACAATAAGCTAGAAAACATCGGTTCTTTAAAAAGTAATTTTGAATTTTGATTGATAAATAAAGGACTTCTTTTTCTTGCAGATGCAAATTTTATGTTTTCCTATTGAAAAAAAAAATACCTATGTAAAATTTACTTGTTCAGTGTGTGCTATGTACGATATTTTATTGTTTGTGCATTTGGGTTCCTACGTCTAAGAACTTCATTATTTAAAATCATTTTGTCGATACCGTTCTACCTCTGGGTTGTTTATACTTCACAAGGTAAATGAAGGCAAAAGTCACCTAAAAGCAAAATTTAATTTTCTGTTATTTAACATAGCTGCAGATACAATTAAAATATCTTAGAAAAGAGTATTATCTCCCCTTCTCTCTCACCATCTCTCTCTCTCTCTCTCTCTCTCTCTCTCTCTCTCTCTCTCTCTCTTCATTATGCGGTTGTTGTCAATGAATTTTTAAGCATCTACCATAAAAAAAGATTTTTCAGCTGTAGCATCATCTGAACTGGTTACATACAACCAAAGATGTTTCAACACAATTAATTCATTTTTCGAGTTCATTAGAACCGATTAATGAAAAAAAAAGTTTTCAATTGTTTTTCGTTATTGTGGTTTTCTACTTTAGTTTCCATTCGTTTTTTTACCTATTTTTTTCGAATGTTGAAAAAAGTTTTCAGTTGTTGATCAATGAAAATCTGTTTAACAAAAACACTAACCATTCTTTTCTTTTCTTTCTGCCTGTCGATTATTGCATTTTCTTGAGTTGTCATTTATATAACAACAAAATATATATCTCCTCCTGGTACCATATAATTTTTTACTCGACATTCACTTCATACCTATAACTTCGTACTCCCTCTCCCTCTACCTCTTTCTCCACCTTCATTTGTTTTGCTCCTCCCCCTTCACCTCCTCCCCATCAATGTCTCTTACTTCACACGCGCGTTTTTTCTTTCCTTTTCACTCATTTATTCTGTCGATGTTATCACTGGTAAATCCCTCTCACTCAGTTCTATTTTACTCTCTCTTTTTCTCACTTTGGCGTTGCTTATTCCTTTCCTTTTCTCGTTTCAAGTTGGCCATGATCGTCGTTGTCGTCGCCATTGCACTCCCCACTGCTGCTGCTGCTGCTACTTACGGCAGGCCAAGCGACCGAGAGACCGACCGACTGGACGGCCTGCCCTAACTAGCTCCATTCCGACTGACAGTCGAACGTGGCCCTAGCACATAGAGACATCGTACTTTATTATCTCACCGTGCAGAGGAAGAAAGAAAGGAAGGAAAAAGAAAGAAAGAAAGATCGAAAATTTTAAAAAAGTCGAAATAAAAGTCGAAAAAGATTATAAAGAAAAACTTGATAAAGAAAGCTCTCCATTCAGCCGATGCATGCGTTTCAGTGCCGCCTTTCGCACATGTGTATAAATGGAGGCAAGTTGAATATAAACACATAAAATATAAAAACAAGCGAAAAGATGATGTAAGCTAAGTAGGATATGAAACTACACCAACCCAGTGACAAACACAGACAGACAGACTGTGACAAAGGTAGAAAAACTCACCTACAAAATAACAATCAGCTGAATGCCTGCGTTTTCTTTCACACGCTCACCACTTCCAACTTATTCTGAAGGACGGGTTCCCTCAGAAGGAAAAATACGTACAATTGTTGTTATAATCAAGGTGGCACATACGTACCCATCAAAACATTGAGCCATTCTTACACATAAACGCATTATTACTTTTGGTCATCAGGAAAGTGAATTATTGGGTTACCCCCCACTAATTTTTTTTTTTTTTTTTTTTTTTTTTGGTCAAGTATTTTGCACGTCGTGCTTTCCTGCGGATGGTCATTTTGCAATGGAAATCATAGCTTCCCCGAACTCATCGACTGTAGCTACTGGTCCTTCTGCATCTTCCCACACGTCACCACTACCCCTTCATTCATCTCTAAGTGGAACGTTGTCAGCATCGTCGTCGTCATCATCATCTTGTGCAGCATCATTATCATCACCAACATTATTATCTTCTACGAAATCGGTAAACGAATCGTCATCAAGTAATAACAAGTCATCTCGTTTGACAAGCCCGTCTGTAATTGACGCTACAACATCTGGTATAGTGACACCCACTTCTCCAATAGCCAGCATCAAAGATCAATCAAGCGACATCGAACTTGTGACCCCTGCAAACAGAACAGGTATTTCTGCTGGTAATAGCAACAGTAGTAATAGTAGCACGAGTGTTTATAATAATAAAAACAGTAAGAAAAGTAGCCCTTCTTCTGTTAACGAATCTCCTTGTAATAATAACAGTCTTAGTAGCAGTGAAAGTACGAGCAGTAGCGAGGGTCCAACCCCTCCACCCAGATCAGCCTCACCGCCAGGGTTATCAATTTCTTCTCAACATCCAAATCAAAACTTTGTCGACGATATAAGCACAACGACAGGCAACAACAAAACAATTTCATCCTCTCCATCGCCTTCACCTCCGTTAGTACCTGGAGCACCATTATCTTCCACCTTGTCACCCACGTCAGTTCTTCTACAGCCACCTCCAGCCCATCTTTCTCCGTCGCAACGAAATCATAACACTTCTTGTCTATCTTCATCATCTTCACCTCTTATCGCCGCTTCTAGTACTGCCGCCGCCGCCGCCGCCGCTGCAGCTTCAACGGCTCTTCACAGCAGTCATCACGGCCACCACCACCATCATCACCACCACCACCATCAACAAATCCACCACCACCAACCACTCCACCTCCATCCCAGCACCATAAGCAGCAGTAGCAACAACAACAACCACAACACTTCTTCACCGACCGGATCTCTGGTCGTCGTCTCTGGTTGTGGCCTAGGGACTGGTGTCAACATAATATCTTCTTCGGCCAATTCTTCCTCTTCTTTGTCGTCGTCGTCGCCGCCTTCTTCGAGCTTGGCGACATCGTCCTCACCTACAGCTTCGTCCCAACTAGCACAGCAACATCGCCCAGCTCCAGTCCCACCTCCAGTCCCACCTCCAGTCCCACCTTCAAATATGTTGGTCAACAGCGTGGTGACCGCCGTGTCCTCGGCGGCTGCAGCGGCCGCTGCCGGGGCCGCCGGGGTCTGTAAACTAAGCAAACCGTCAACCTACAGTTCCCCACCACCAATTGCTAACAGCCCTGAAAATAATGTTTGTAAGTTGATCGAGTATCGTGGAGCCAAAGTTGCCGCTTTTATGGTCAACGGTATTGAACTGATTTGTTTGCCACAAGCGTTTGAGCTTTTTCTTAAACACCTGGTCGGCGGTTTGCATACAGTCTACACAAAACTGAAACGGCTTGACATAACACCTGTCGTGTGTAATGTGGAACAAGTGAGAATTCTTCGAGGACTTGGAGCCATACAGCCCGGAGTTAACAGATGCAAACTTTTATCCTGCAAAGAATTTGATATTCTCTATGAGGACTGTACGAATTCCAGGTGAGTACAATTCCAACTTGACCACAACATTTTTTGTTCAATCACTGTATTTTTAGCGTAACTTTTAGCTTTTTATTTGCTTTTTTATTTGTTTTTATTTGTTTTAATTTTTTTATTTTTTTGCTTTACTACCAACAACACCAACAACAAATAAATGCCTCCGCCATGAACTCTCAATCAGGTTGCATGCCTTGACAACACTTACAATTACATTCTTTCTTTATTTAAACTTTCTTCTTAAACTTCCGTGCCTATTTTTGTACATTCAGCATTAAAAACGAATCGATGTTATACAACAATCAATTTAATAATTTTCTGACGTATACATTTAAAAAATCGATTTATGTCCAACTGTTTTTCACTCGTGTGTTTCAATGTTGCGCACATGCGTGCATATACGCATTGTTCATATTTAGAACTTTTTGCACCCCAACCTAAATAGAGACGCCTATTCCAAGACGGACACAAAAAACACTTTTTTCTCTCTCGCTCTTTTTTCCCCACGACTCATTACGATCTGTGTTTGCTTATGTAACGGAATATGTTCAAATTATGAAAAACCAATCAAAATAAGATAAACTTTGTTTTAGCAATTTCAGGCAAATATTAATGAAAATGGTAAATAACTTAAATTCCATCAGCACTGTATTTCCATAAAAATGATTTATTTACATCTTGCATGTTTTAGGTCGTTGTTTTAAGTTACTGTTAATAATTAGACAAAAGTAAATCAAAATAATTGAATGTAATTTTTATCATTTGCACATAAATATCTCATAATTAACTTAAAGATACACACATGTATGTGAGTATGTGTTGCTTAAATTGTCTGTGATCCGGCATATGTCACTATTTGTGCGTGCAATTAAAGCTTACACAGTATTTGTAAAGTGTATGACTATGATGAAACTATTATTCAAATTTCGATAAAAATGAAAAATATGTCCCTTGAACTGTTAGTAAAACTTTTCAACTGATGATTTATTTCTTTTTTTAAGACATTGTTATTTTTTGTTTTATTTGATTTTTAATAATTCAATTTTTAATGACTAAAACTGTTCCAGATTCACTGTCTTGCATATTTGTTTTTTTTTTAGAAGGGTCTAAGCAATTAACTATTTTCTCGTTTTTGCTGTTGACATATTATTATTATTATTATTATTATTATTATTATTATTATTATTATTAATTGTAGTGTTATAATGACAATGAAATTTCTGCTCAACAGGAAAATGCTGGCATATATTTCCATTTTTTCCCATATTTTTACTTTTATTTTTATTGACCGTTGAAAGTTTTTGCAAAGGGTTACAACTTATTACTTCTGATTTGTGCAATTGAAATTCCTTTCCAAAATGAATCCAGAAATTAATGCATTTCTTATAGAACAACAAAAATTGTCTCGTGAGAAATATTTTTCAAAAAGCAAAAGTTTTTATGTCGTCTTCCAAATGAATCATAAAAGTTCTCTAAATTCGGAAATCTGATTCGGGAGAAATTTGTTACTTTGAAGAATTCCATACATCTTGAGTTACTTTAATTTAATTTCGAAGTAAAAGCAGAAACCAAAGATTTTAAAGAAAGCAACTAGACACACAAAGACGTATATATAGATACAAAAATCGAAAAATGTATTCAAATTTTCTTTATTGCAAAAATTGAAATAAACAGTGTAAAAAATAAAGTTCTGTTTCAACAAGTAAAGACACTAAAAATGTTACAATTAAATAAGTGTACATGTCATAAAGAACTTTTACTGATATTAATTTTGTGACTTTTAAAATATTTTATTACGAACGTCAAATAAAAAATTATTAAAAAGTTAATCAATTTGTAACTTCATATAAGTCGACCTGATTCACTTACATTCATGCGTATAGATATATATAACTACATATCTATACACACATACATAGTCCCAGAAAAAAAAAAAAAAAAAATATATATATATATATATATATATATATATATATATATATATTGTGTGTGTGTGAATGTATAAAGATATATATGTAATTATTGTAATTGTTATGTTGAGCAAAACTTTCAAGAAATGACATATATTCGTCAAATATTTTTTCTTTCTCTATTTTTCTTTAAAATAAAATAGGAATATTTTTAAAATATCGGAATCCGATTCGGCTTGGTTTTTATCTTTATGTTTCTATTTGCACTTTGTCTTTTTGTTTTTTGTATTATTTGCTTTTTAATTTTATAAATTTAAAAGGTATAAAATTTTCTAAAATTTGCGTTTATTGTGAAGCAATCTAAGTTTAAAATACACTTTATTCCAACAAATCCAATGTAAAATAATAATAATAATAATAATAATAATAATAATAATAATAATAATAATGTGTGGCGGGAGTTCAACTGGTAGTTCCAAAAAGAAGAGAACTGTATTTATACGATAGAGATGGAAAATTACACATATTTTGAATTAATCTTTACTGATTGCTTCAAACTTTTTTATTTTTTTGTCAAAGTTTGAATTTAATGTCTGAAGAATAAAGTTTTAAAATGTTTTGATAAAATCAACAATAAATAACAATAAAGACAATCGGTAGAATTAAGAATCAGCAGATATGCTTAATAACTGTTTGAATTGTATAAAATTACGAAACAAATTTAACTTCATTTATTAGTTAAGAATATTTTTCATAACTTCACTCTAAGTAAGGCAGAAATGCTACTGGTGCGCAGGGGTTATGTACACACACACACACACACACACACACACACACATATATATATATATTTATATAGAGAGACAGAAAGAATGAAATTAGTGTATTGTCACTATTTTATATCTTTAATTACGCGCATGCACGTTGTTTGTTTTTATATTTTGTGGATTGCGCAGTATAGTGGGGGCAGTTGGGCACCGTCTGTGAGAAAAAGAGCACCATGATGCAATTTTCTCAGCCAGAAATTTGGAAATTGTATGCTCTACTGCTTGGTATTTGCCCCGGAAGCTTTTATGCAAATATTTCAGAATGTTTTGGTGTCAATCTAAGGACAATGCCACGAATTCGGAAAGAGTTGGATGAGTCTAATGGTGATTACGAAGGTGTTTGGAGTGAGCAGTAGTGTTGACGAAGTTATGCCTCCATTCATCTTCCTACTGTGCTTCTGACTAAACACAGAGACCTTCATCAAGTGCTTTGAGGAAGTAGTTCTGCTCTGGGTCAAGAGAGTGGCAGCTGGAAGACATTATTTCTGGCAACATGACTCTGCACCATGCTGCACAAACAGGTTTTGCGACAACTTCTTCACTTACATCTGGTCAGCTAACTCTCCAGACTGCAATCCCCCCCTTGATTATTATGTTTGGAATGCATTTGAGCAAAAAACTATCAAAACTCCTTGCAAACCCAAAGATAAACTCAACGTAATGGTTATGGCAGTATTCACTACCTTATATAACGAGAGAAGTTGCATTAGATTCCGAAGTCGTCTGGAGGCCGTGGTTGAAGCCAATAGCGACAATATTGAATAAATCTTTGATATTTCGAGATATCTTTATGTAATTTTGGTAAATATATCTGTTAAAATGAAATGTCAATGTCATTTTTATTTTTGCGTAATTTAGACAATAATTCCTCCAACTCATCCTGTTTATATATGTATATATATATATATATATATATATATTGATTGTTTAATTACTTAGTTTCTGGTCATAATAAGATTAGACCAGTGCACATTTGTATTAAAAAGCGATCGATACAATTGTAGAACTTTTGAATATTTTCTATTTGTAAACGAGTTATTCAAAATCGCCTGAAGACACCACTCATGGTAGAAACCTAGGTCGCGTAATAACTCGTTTACAAATGGGATATATATATACGCTATATACCACGTGAGTCCATGTATTTTCTCTTCCTTTTTTAAGGGATGAATTTCGTTTTTGTCTCATAATTGTTTAGAATGTTTCTTTTCACTCTCTCTTTGCGTCTTTCTTTAAGAAAGTTTTTATTTTTAATAAATAATACTTTATGCGTTTTCTTTTACAAAGACTTTCATGGTCTTATGCCTTCGAATGAGTTAATTTTTACTGCGTCAGTATTAACTGATTAATCATATAAAACTTTTTCAAAAATTACGTGATATTTAGATATTTGAAGCCAATGATTTCGGTTATTCAAACTCCATTTTCTTCTGTTTGAGAGGCTTAAATCGACACATTTACTCTAAAATATACGCATTAATCTACTCATCTTATGTCTACAATTAGATAAATATTAATAAAAGATAATTTACTCGTTATATTACTTGTCTACATAAAAAGATTTTTAAAAAAACCACGTCGTCATGTATAATCATTTTTTTACAATTTTTTCTAAAATATTCCCAAACTAAAAACATGGGAATTATGCTTTAGCAGTTAAAATAAATTGATTAAAAAAATATATCATTTCTTTTTTATATTTCTTGTTACTTGATTTTTATAGTTTAGGATAAAACACAAACATAAACTGCTTTTCACAAAACGTTTTAGAAAAATAAATGCGCGGTTTTTAATATTCAAAATCATGTTCATGAACATTCCATTAATTTGAAACAATATCATAAAAATGTTTCTATTTTAATATTTCAATAACAAAACATGGACTCGTTTATCATGTCTTTTTTTTTTTTTTCGAGTTATTGTCATGCCTCATTTTAAACACACTCTTTTGACTGGTATTTACTTCAAACTTCTTGCGGTTTTTAAAATTTTGACAAATTAAGACAGGTGAATATTCGTCTTAAAAATGTTTTTAAAACAATAACGATAGCCGAATAAAGCTATTTTAATGTCTTAAAAACAATTTGAAACAAGTTGTATTTATTTCTAATAAATCAGGTTTATTTTCTTGCCTAATCTTTTCGATTTATTCCCTAAATTCGCATGAAAGTCAATGCGCAACATATTTTTCCAAAAAGAAAGTTAATTTCAAACAATTTTTTCTACTCTGTAAAGAAAAATACAATTAATTTTTAAAGTTTCTTTTCCTTTTTTTTTTCGATTCAATACTTTTTTTTCAATTTAGCAAATCAATTACCAAGATTTAGTTAAACTTTCTATGCTTTATTTTCATTAATTTTTTAGTTTACGTCGCAGTGTATTTACTAAGTCTCTGCGTGTATTAGTAAGTCTTTGCGTGTTTCAAGTCTAAAGTGTAGCGCACTGAATAAGTATCGAACTCAATGAAAGTAATATTCCGGGTGACTTGTTAACTATTTCCCTCCACTATGAAAATTGCAACTATAGCTTTCAGAATCTTTATACAACATTGAAAGGTATAATTTGTATGTAAATCAAGTATTGTATGGCTAAGGTTTTAGGCTAAGGTTTCAGGCTAAGGATTATTTTAAGTTTTGTTAACAATTAAATAAATATATGAAATAAAATTATATTTTATATCCATTAGGGTATCCGTAATATAAAGTGCATTGAATTCTATAAATATTTAAAGTGATCGCAAGCTAACAAATAAGCATTGGATATCTCTCGTTTGAAAGAATTTGTAAAAACAGTCAGTCAGTTAAATGCCATACGTGATACACGCTTGGGCGATCATGTCTCGAAAGAGACATGACTGACTGGGCAGAAGATTATCTCGCAGTAGTTTGCCATTGCTTTCTGCGGTAGACTGGTTGCCGACCAAGGTTATAGAACCCAATCTGTCCTGTTATTTAACCCATAACTGGAAGGAAGAGACGGATTAATACCTTTCCCAAGGGTATTTGCGCGTCAGTGAATACAATGGATTCAACTGGAATTCGAATTCGGCTCCCCGGTTTCTCGTTCCGAGCCGATATCCACTGTACCACAATGCACATCCTTTGTAAAAACAAATTATCTAAAAAAGAAGAAAGGTGGATAGGTGGTCAATATCTACTGAATTGTACAAAAAATTTTGTAAATGTTGGTATTGAAAATAATTTCTCAAATTGGAATAATTTTTTATGCATTCAGACAAATAATAATAAATATTTACAATAATCGGTTTTAATTTTATATTACTTGTCATATATATATACGACATGTAATATAAAATAATGCATATATATATATATATATATATATATATATATATATATATAAAGTATATATATATATGAAGTATATATATATATATGAAATATATATGAAATATATATGAAATAAGGATCAAAACTACATGGTGACTGTCAGTTTCATGATTCAGCGCAATCGAATTCACAGAAACATACACAATTCCACGCATATATAAATATATATAGAGATAAGAAGAGGGAGAAAGAAAGAGATAGTCTGTGTAAAAGGCGTATAAAACAATACTACATGTCATTTGTTGATGGTTCGATTCTGTCAATATCTATAAACGTTCTCTGATATATTGTAATGTAATAAATCTGAAAGTATATATATATATATATATATATATATACATACATATATATATATATATATATATATATATATATATATATTCAGCGCTAGCAACATGCAGAGCTAACAATATGTCAAAGAACCGAATACACACCACACATGCTACCTAGGGTTTCTACCACACCGGTCTCTTCAGGCAAAGTACTTTGCAAACTACTTTGCCTGAAGAGACTGGCGTTGTCAAAACCTAGGTACCAAGTAAGAGGTTTGTGTTCGGTTCTTTGACATATCTATCTATCTATCTATCTATCTATCTATCTATATATATATATATATATATATATATATATATATATATATATAAAGAGGAAACGAAAAATTTTCTTAGCCGACACGTTTCCCCCTCTGATAGACTTTATTCATTTGCCTTGATAACGTGCATCAGAGCCCGAAATATGCGTCCGTTAAGAAAGGTTTACTTTTTGTCTTCATATTTTCTTTTTACAGGTATATTTACACACAGACACAGACACACACACACACACAGGCACACAGACACACACACACACACACACACACACACACACACACACACACACACACACATATATATATATATATATAAATATATGGTGAAATATAAGGTATGGTATATTTATGTATTAAAGTACTCAATATCAGGGATAGAACGGATGTAAATATAAGTCATTTAATTCAACTTTCCAGAGGCGACAGTCTGTTTCATGCTAAACGCCATCGTTAGGCCGTCATAGATAGATAGATAGATAGATAGATAGATAGATAGATAGATAGATCGATAGTGAAAGAGACAGAGCAAAAGAGAAAAATGCATATATATTAATTGTTTATGCATCCAATAAATATTTCGACAAGAAAAATGATTGCTAAGATGACAGATTGATATAGTGTTTATTGACAACTGTTTCATCTTCGTTTCTACTGTTTGCTAGTCTGTTTCATAACATATTGCTATTAAATGTCTTTAAATTATAGCTAAGAGAGTCTTCCCCCCAGCCCACATCTCTCAAGTATTCTATTTGTCCTTTCTCATCGACTTCTCTATATTTCGACGGCCCAACGCCGTTGCCGCTACCCTTATTGTTAGGTGTTATACTAAATCCCAATGCTATCACCTCTTGCAACCCAGCCTTTTGTCGGCAGATCGTTTTCAATTTGGCCCTAACAGCTGAATCATCTCGAAATACTTTGTTCATATCCGACCTTGTTTAGATGTGATTCGCCTTGTCCGCTATAAGCGAGTGCCGTGTCTATCTTGTAATGTTTAGGGACAGAATGGAGAGTAACCTGTGCATAAGAGAAAGAAAAACTACTTTGAGATGATGTGTCAGTTTTAGAGAAAGACAAGAAAGAAATTTATGATTGAAACAGACATGACAAGGTCTCTTATTTATCAACAAATACAATTTGAAAAATTTTTGTACTTCATAAGACAAACGCTGATAATTGATTTATATTTCTTTCACTATTTAGAGAACGTGTAAAACCCTTCGAAGAACTTTATCAAAATAATATACTTACTTCTTTAAAAATATTATTTCTATCTTTTTCTTTTGTTTTCACAACATATTTTTTATGTGCTTCTTCATTCTTTGTTTCATTTTATGCTCCTTTTGTTTTTAAGTCCCTGTCATTATTGAATATTTTCTTTCAATTGTCTTCTTCCCCACATTCCCTTTCTCTTTCCCATCTCTTCCTATCTATCTATCTATCTATCTATCTATCTATCTATCTATCTATCTATCTATCTATCTAACTTACCCCATCTTTTTTGCTCTTCTATTCTCATCTTCGTTGTTATCGTTAGCACTACAATCTGTACTTCCCCTGCGCCCGGAAAACCCTAACCAGGCACATACTTTTAGCACTGAAGACCATTAATATCACCCGAACACAACACAATCCTTGTTTCCTTTTTCCTGAATATGTCTTCGTGATCCCCTCACTCCCAACTCTATCCGTACAATCATCTATTTCTCTCTCTCTCTCGCTTTCTTTCATTCAAACACACTCTCTCCTTCTTGCTCATCGTTAATTTTTTTTTTACCCGCCTTTCACGTCTTCTTCACCAATTGAGGTTGTCATCACTGTGTTTCAACGGCTGCAAATCGCCTGGCGTCGACTTTTCAATCCGATTCGGACACTTTCTTGTCAACACACTCGTCACTCTTTTCGTCCAATACTCAGACGACAACAGCAACAACGACAATTCACAAATCGCCTTGCTGTCACTGTAATCCTTTTTGATGCTTTTGCACACTGGTATCTGCTAATTGCAGCTAACAACGCCGCTTAAACATTTTCGACTAAATAATTCAATTTCCCCATTAGTATATGTGACTATCACTTAATGTACAAATGTCGCTCATTTCACAAACGACAGACAAATCTATTCTCATCATTAAGGTCTTTATAAAAACAAAGATAAAGAAATAATTTGTTGATTATTTTTACTTATCTTAGCGGTGCACTCAGTATTTTCTTCTTTTTATTTGTTCAAACATAAAACAAAAAGTACATAAATACAATCAAAGCCATACGATACAAAGTGTCTTGAGGAGGTAGTGCTGCCCGGATTAAGGGAGTAGCTACTGGAAGACTCTATGTCAGGCCGCTGGTCTCTGCACCATACCACATTAGTAGAGAACTCACTCATGGCTGTTAAACAATTTATGCGACCACATCATAATTACATCTGGTTACATAACTCCAAAGATTCCAAATCACTTGATTATTATGTGTGAGGCACTGTTAGAAAAGAGATAAACAAAACTTCTTGTAACACAAAATATGAAGTGAAAGCAAAGATTATGGCAGCATTCATCAACTTACAAAAGGAAACCGGCCAGAAGAATTGCAGAAGATTCCGAAATTGTCTGGAAGCTGTGGTTAAAAGCAATGCAAATTTTATCAAATAAACTTATTCTTTATTATTTATTTCAAGATATTTTGTCTAATTTTAGTAAATATATCTGTTAAAATGAATTGTCAGTGTTATTTTTATTTTTGCGTCATTTAGCCGATAAATTATCAATAAAGGTAATTAATAAGATGTGTGTGTGTGTATGTGTGTGTGTGTGTGTGTAAAATTTCAAATAGATTATGTCTGTAAAAGGACAATATCAATAATGACAAAAGGAAAACTTATATTAGCCGAAGGCTAAGATAAGTTTTATATATCTATATATATAATGGCTGGCCACTCTTATTCGATGATACCTGTCTAAAAGGGCGGCTAGCTAATCCCCACTGCAGACGCCTGCTCAAGCATACTTGTGTTTATTCAACACGCACAAAGCCCAACTGTTATTTATGCTGAAACTATGCTGAGCGGACCTTAGTTTCTGGGAGAGAGTGCGTTATCTAGCGTGAACAACAGTTTGAACAAACGATGACTTGTAACTTCGAGCTTGCACAACCATCGACGACTCCTCAGAGGGAGCCGTCTACCCAACTTCATTCACAAGGCTTGGGTCAACCCCTGGTATGGTTTTCCAAACGTACCGCACATACGGATCGCCTCCTCCAGAAGGCTATATATATATATATATATATATATATATATATATATATAAAGAGATAGCAAGAGAAAGAGGAAAAACCCGTAATTCTCTATAAACAAACATACATATATGTGTGCGTGTGCGTGTGTGTGTGTAATGAGCGATTACGCTATTTATACGCTATTTCCAACACTTGTCGCATAAACTTATTCATGATAAAAAATCTGAGTCGACTTCATTATTGTAAAAATAAATTTCAAAATCTCCTTCTATGTGCCATGTCTCTTCAGGACGTAGGCGATCATGGCCTTCCACGTCTCCTTTTCGAAAATAAAGGCAAAATTTTCCATAGAAATAATACATGATTTATATTTCCTAATGAGTTTTGCTTTAAACTAATAAAACCAATTTTCGCAATAAAATTTAATTTCATGACTTTACGTGGAGGTGGGTAACAGATGTTTAAAAGATATTTTTGCCAAGATTTTTTAAAATAATAATTTCAAAACTAATTTCATTTATTTGTTCATAAGTCCTGAAAGTTTCATTATAATCCGACAATTATTTGATTTTTGCAAGAATTCCCAAATTACGTAGCCCCCTGCGCATCAGTGGCGTTTTCGCCTTGCTTGGGGTGATATGATTAAAAAAAAAAATCCCTGGTAGCTCTTAGCACGCTTTCTCCTGTTAACACACCCAAATCCTGCTCTGCCATCTAGATGCTCAGGCCCGTCAAATATGTTATCCGCTGCTTTCCCCTATCTCTCTTTCCCTTTGACCTGTGAGTGTCAGATTCTCCAAGCCTTCCTTCATCAACACCTGTCCCAGGAACGTTAGCTGTTTTTCCTGATGCTCAGTATTAGTTTCCTTTTCGTTTCCATCATTTCTAAAACCTCATCATTGCTCACATGCTCGATCCCTGATATCCGCAGCATCCTTCTGTAGAACCACATTTCATTTGCTTCAAGATTTTCCTTCATCTTTGCTGAGCTTGTCCAGCATTCGCTGCCATATTGGAGAACAGACATTACATAGCACTCAAGTACTCGGATAGTTGATGCATAAAATGTATCGACTGCGATTTAAATTATGATTTTAATAAGGGAAAAATTAAGCATTATGAAATAAATACTATTTAAATATACAAATACAATAATATATAACCGCGTACATATTTATCCAAAAATCTTGTTATCACTTCTCTCTCTCTCTCTCTCTCTCTCTCTCTCTCTCTCTTACACACACACTACACACCCAGACACACAAACGCGCACATGCACACACTTATATACATACACACATATATATATATATATATATATGCCAAATTATCAGGAAGAAGTGCACAGTATCGGAGACGGGGCATTTATAAACAGTGTGGACACTGGAATCAACACAGTATGGTAAGTGTCAATTTCATGCCTCAAGCAATTTTCAGGTAGAGACATGAGGCATGAAATTGACTGTTACTATGCAGTGTTAATTCCTATGTAAATACTATGTGTGTGTGGGTGTGCGTGCGTGCGTGCGTGTACACACGTATGCCCTCATTTACATACAAATTCATTAACTCTTTATCAAAGTCGTCGGGGAAAAAAAATTAAATGTATAACTTGCATTCTTCAAAAAAGTCTTTGAAGTATATTATGTTCAAAGACGAATTTTGTATTTGAATTTGTATTTATTATTGACATTTACTTTTCCTAATTTCAATAAACCAAAAAGTAATGAAAAATCTTCATGTGCTTAATGAACGCGCCTAAAAGCCTATTGTTTACTGCGCGAATGGCGTTCATAAAAGTAACTTGATGATTTTCTAACTTCAAAAACTATATTTCCTTTCCTTCTTTCTTTCTTTCTTTCTTTCTTTCTTTCTTTCTAACTCATTCACTCAGCGGTTATGATAATTAACCTTTTAATAAAAACATTAATCAGTTTTGTTTCTGATTCGAATAAAAACGGTTAAACTCTAAAATGTATTAAAGGATATTGCTTACAAAATTTTTTTATTCATTCTGATATTGTAGAAAATATCGGAAATTGCAGCAATTTTTTGAGAAATTTTCATTTTTTGATTTTAGTTAAACAATCTGACTCAAGTCAAATCTTAACTTTATCTAACCATTAAACTATCAAATTTAATTTTGATAATGTTAAAATTTTATGTATTTAGTCTCTGATTTAAATATTTTCAAATAACAATTGAATAATAATAAGATTGGTTGTGTGATTATATCTGTTGAATTTTATTACAGTTATAATTCTATATTCTATTAATATTTATTATTCAATTTGTTCTCTACATAGCAAAACAATTAAAATTGTTTTGTCCTACTAGGATATTCCGGCTTAAAATAAGTTTTATCCAAATTTATTGTTTTATAAAAAATTCAAAGATTAAGAATAAGCGTTCCACTTTTCCGTTCTCTTTATAAGAAGATTTTTTTCAATGTTAATCGAAAATAATAAGTAATCAAATGTGCGGAACTTTCAGCACTTTTAGCAAAAGTTGTTTTTTTTTTTTGTTACCTTTTGCACTCAACTGAATGAATTAAATTTCTTTTCATGGTTTATTATTAAATTGTTTCAATTCAACATATATTCTCTATTTTCAGTAAAAATGCTCTCAGCTATCAAAACGTATTAATGTAATTTTTACTGTGACTAAAAGTTCCTTCATTAAAGGGAATATAAATTAAAAGTAAAATTGGAATTGGATTATATGAATTTTATTTTATAATAAAATTAATATTTTTATTTTATGAATTCTTTACCTTTCCATTTTATTGGGTGATCTTTGAGTAGGTTCAAGTGACAGCAAGTTTTCAAAACATCTTGTACTCACACTTTTGTCAAATTTATAATTCTTTCAATTTTTCATATTTTTCAATACAGTTCTAAGTTGTCTTGTTATTTACTTCATTTTAGTATACACATTTTCTTCATTGTCTTACAACGTCCCTATATTTATATAGTTCGTTAGTTTCACGCTATTATTATTAAAGCCAATTTTATAATAAAAATCTATTTTCGAGCATCATTTATAAAATGTTGTTTCTTGTTCTCAACGTATTTATATTTCTTTATTAAATTTTAGCAATATTAATTTATATTTACGTGAATTTCGTCAAAATTTAGAATGATGCAATATAATCAATACTTATTTTTACTTTCAGCAATTATTTATTTTCATTTTCCTTGATATCCTAAATTAGTTCAATCCTTTCTATAAGAAATATCGACATCGTTTTCGAATCACTAATTATCCGATGTTCAATTATTCTCTTGAGCTAGAACTTGTTATTTTTAGAAATCTTTTTTATTTCTTTTTGCCCATTCTTATTGCTATCAAACATTGTTATTGTATTTATTAGTAAATTAAAATCATTATTAATAATAATAATAATAATAATAATAATAATAATAATAACAAACTACTGTCTTATCAAACGGAAATAATAATCAAAGAGAACAATATCTACGTATTAAAAGCAGAACATTTAAATAATCATTGAAACGGAAATTAATTTTTCTGTAAAATTTGTTTCAAATACTTTATTCCTTGTTAAATTTCCCTGGATCTGCCTATTGCATATATGCTTTTACCACTCACTTTCGCTCTTTTTGCAATTTGTTCTGTCTTTAAAGGAATCTCTTCTGAGACACATTTTTTTCTTATTTTGAGAGATAATTTCTGGCAGTGACATTCTTTTTTTTAATAAAAATTTCATTCGTGTAAATAATTATTTTTTATTTTGCAGTTTCATTATTCTTTATTTTACAGTTTCATTATTTTAGAATTCGAATAAAAATCGTCTCTGTAACTTACTGGCGGTTTCATAGGTAATATTTAATTAGAACACCAGACTGGCAACTGGGTCCCACCCATTCACAGTCAGGTTAGCCAAATGCAGACGACAATTCTATTCCTGCAGTTTCTTCTCTCGCACTTCCCGCCTGTGGAACTCGCTCCCGTATTCTTGCTTTCCTGACGGCTACAACCTCCAGAAATTTAAATGCAAAGTCAACACTCATCTACTAACCACTGGACTCTAGCTCTCTCCCAACCCCCGTATAACCTTCCCTTTCTCTCCACCTATGTATCTGTCATCGCACCTGCTTTCTCAGCTTTCTATTGTTCCTTTATAACTAGTTTGTACTCCTCACTCTTTTCTAATTAATCTTTTTACATTTATGTAGCCCCCTGCACATCAGTGGCGTTTCCGCCTTGCTCGGGGTGAAATGATTTAAAAAAAAACAAAAAAAAACACACATTCACTGAAATAAAAAGTAAATATGGAATGAGTCTGTAATTGAGAATGAACACTGGCGTCATCTTTTTGTAATTAAATTTTGTGGCGGTTGCTACAATGTCGGTAGTTCATTAATGATTGGTAAATGAGGAAATTCCTGCATTCATTTAATCGAAAGGTTAATTTATATTTTATAAATTTTGAATTCACATATTTTTCTTAAGGATATCCTTGTAATTGCGTCAAAGCAGGTTTGAAACATTTTGTTGTACGCTTTGTCGAGGGTTGTCTGTACATAGGCATCAAATATTTAACCTAAGTATTATTTGAAATAACACTGTATACATTAAAAAGTTTCCTTTTTGCAAATTATTATTTATTCATAGTGAAATTATAGAGGACACATTAAAAAATACAATATCATTAAAATGTCAGGAATCATGATCTGTGACGTCGTTTCTTAATGTAAGTGGCAGGTGTCATTACCTGCCTGTTTTTCGTTAGTGCCGGTTGTCGGATCCTGTTTATCTGGAGGCGGAGTGGGGTCTATTGCAATATAAACGTGATTATAAAGGCGCTCCCAGCAAAACCAAATAAGTCTTTCTGGCGGATATGTGTTACCGATACTGCAAAAGATAGAGCAAAATGACATGAACCGAGAAAAAAAACACGCTTGATATCTTGTAATAAAAATACTGAAAAATAAAGTCATTGAGTGAAATTTGTTGTGCATCAAAATACGCACATATATAAACGCGTATGATTACTGTATGTCTAGTCCGCATATATATATATATATATATATATATATATATATATATATATATATATATATACCTGTATGTGTGCGTGTTAGCGTGCATACAAGATAAATTTTTATGTTGATTAAATTTTGTGAAATGTTCGTTTTGAAGAGATAATAATAATAATAATAATAATAATAATAATAATAATAATAATAATAATAAACCAATAATGATAGAATACTGAATGAATTTGTACTAAATGTTTGTACGTTTTCCAACAGTATTTTTATTCCCTGTGGATCCACCGATTTTGTTCTGAAACTATTCTCCCGACAATCTCATTATTTTCAAAATCTTTGATAAAGTATTTTTCATGATAACATATTCTATTTTGAATTTTACTTCATAATTCAGTTTTTAACCAATCCATTTATTTATTCTTCAGCAGATTTAAGACGATTCTATCATTTGTGTTTAATATGAGAAGTCATAATTCTTTTGATCGAAGATTTTTATAAAGATTTTTTTGATATTTTCGATATGAAATGAAGTGACTTCACTCACTACATACATACATGCATACATACATGCATACATACATATATTATCCTGTAACAGTAATACATACAAACATACAAAATTGAAGATTATGTTCCTCATATTGTGACATACTCTCTTACGTTCTACAAAAGCGGTTGATTACTTCGATTTACAACGCGTGAGCATGTGTGTGTATTACGTTTAATGTGATGAGTTAAGTGTAAAAAATATGCTTATATGAAATTGAAATATATGAATTGAAAGGCTAAAGCAAAATAAATTTTGCTCCATGCGAAAATAATGATGTCTATCAAACCAAGTCTTCTATCTCTCTTCTTGCGTTTTCTCTGTCAGTTTGCTAGCATTGACCTTTGACCTAAATATCCTGCATAAAAAATCAAAATAACACTAAACTGCAATCCACTATATTTCTTCTGGCGACGCATTTTGAAAAAGAAGAAAAAACGCCCGTCTGTAAATGTTTGTTTTCTTCCGGCTAATAAATCCCAGCAGACTTGCGTTGTTAATCTGCCTTGTGTATATTTGTGCGTGTGTCTGTAAGTTGGGTGGGTGATGTGCTCTAGAAGAGAGCTTAGCAGGGGTTACCCTGATGCCGGAGACCCTACACCGTGGGTGGAAGGGAAAAGGATAAACATCATTAACAATATCGGCATCACTACAACGCGTTCACTCCTTACCCCCGTCAACTGCCACCTATCTCTTCCTTCTCCTCCTACTTGCCTCAAACATTGTTGCTCAGTTACTAACAAGGAAAAGAGTTAACGATGCTTTCATCAACTGTGACAGAAATATTGCCCTCAACGACGACGACGGCATTCTCTGTGATTGATAACAAATTCTGAAGTACAGAATTCGAGGAAATAATATGTGATCAATGCGTTTCCATGTTTTTCTGCATGTTCGTGTTCGAGTATTTTACCAGATAATAAGCACCTAATGTTTTAAACATCGTACGTATATCTTATCAAAAATGTCATAACTTCAAATTCATTCTTTAACTTAACGTTTGATATTTTAAAATATTCAGAATGGATTATTTGCATGTGAACTTTTTATTTTACTTTTTTGAAAACATCTTTTTTAATTTTGCAGTTAACGAACGTAAATACATTTTTATCACATAAAATAGATTTTAAAAAATGATTTTACAATCAGATTCTTTAAACATTTATGTTCAGTTTATTTTCAAATAGAAAATATTTTCAAGGTAATAGTAATAAACGATAAGTTTGGGGGATTAAAATGTTTGCTGTTTTTCAAAGAAATCCCCACCGCAAAAAAAAAAAAAAAAAAAAATATGACGAGCTTTCTCGAAAAGTAATATTTCCGATTGACAGTCAATCTAAAAAAGTTCCAACTTAAGTTTACATTTCTTTGCTGCTTTAATAAAATAAAAACTGCTTGTCACGAAATGATTAAAGAAATTTTCTTGGATTCAAATTCCACCTTTTCGAAATGGCCAAAAATTATAAAACAAAAACAGATGAGTTATTCAGACATGACTGCCACGATTCACTCATAATTTCGACAATCGAATAAAAAAGAACAAATTTAGGTTTTTGATAGGTGGTGATAATTTATCTCAAATATATTTTTTCTTAATTTCAAATAAAAAGAGAAAATTATCAAATGTCTAGTAAAAACAAAATGTCTAGTAAAAACAAAATGTCTGGTAAATGAAAATAAAATTAATCCCGTTTTTAAAAAATCCCTATTGTTTCTTTTTTTTTTTTGCTTTTGTTTTGAATTTAAAACTTTAATTTCGTCAAATATTTTTTTTTTGTAAACTGAAAAAGTGAATTGCTAAGTCGAAAATTGCATGATTTTTAAAATGTTTACATCTTACAATGAATATTTTTTCTATTTTCTGTTTAAATTATTTTTGTTTGCAGTGCGTGTGAATTGTATTCTTTTTTCTTGAACAATCTTTGTTTCCCGTCTTCAGTCAATGTGTAAAGATGTACAACAGTTGTCGCAGCGAATGAACTGTTTTCAACTGATGACAGCTGGGAGCTTAGCATGAACTGAATGAATACGCTCCAGGTGAATAAATACATCTCCGCCCCCCTCTCTCTCTCTCTATCAAGATAATAATAATAATAATAATAATAATAATAATAAAAGAAACAACAACAAATACAACGTCCATACAATTGAGCGTTGTTCTCGGCCTAAACGCATATTCTGCTTCTTTCTCCGCTGCATTGAAGGCGTTGGTTCAAGAAATGAGCCACCGACTTGTGCGTGATCTGATCGAAAAACGATGCGACAACAATGGAAACAATATGATGACAGACGCCAGAATTTAGTTGCGTTCCCTTCGACCCCACAACTCCCGCCATTTCCTTTCTCACCAATTGTGACCATCAGCCAACCAGTTTAGTGGATGAACAACATTTTTATTCTTTCTTTCGAATCGTTCAGATATTTAGATTAAATAATCAAAACAACTTACGTCAGAAAATGCAACATATTTGTGCGTGTGTGCGTGTGTGTGTGTGCGTGTGTGTGTGTGCGCGCGCGCGTCCGTATATATATATGCGTTCAAAGGGAAAAAGAGACAGGCAAAGAGAGAGAGTGACCAAGATATTCAGAAATATATGAGGGCATACAACGAAGAATACTGTATATAGATTCATTTCTCATACACACTCACGTACAAATCATGCATATATACATACATACGCACACATATATGCTCTATTTTCTTAATTAGGTTATTTTTTATAACTTATTACAACACTGTGTTTATGAAGCACAGTGTATGTATATCTATTTACAAAAATTTACTTTTGTATGCATATTACAATATTTTGTAATTGTACAAATACTTCACCTACCCACGTGTATCGAGAGAGAGAGAGAGAGAGAGAGAGAGAGAGAGAGAAAGAAAAAGAGAAATCACGCATTTTTTAATTATCGTACCTATCAAGTTCATTTATTACTTAATGTTAATGATAATTATCAGTCGATTTTGGATAAGAGATTGATTGCTTTTATTTTTCCTAATATTTTCCTAAATACAAACCAATGAATCAAATTCTCACTGAATTTTACTTTTTTATTGCAAAATATATTTGATAATTAATTGTTGCTAATTAGTTGTATTAAAAAAATTTTTAACAGACATTTCGGTCCTTGAAAATTCTGTCAAAAATATGTTTTTATTAAAAGTTAAAACCTAAATCAGTTTTTATATATTCAAAGGTTGGAAGTATTTTCCCTTTCATGTTGAAAAGCCCAATACCAATACCATTGACTATCCACATTTCGTTTTTTTAACTGTGATTGAACTGTTTGATTCTGTTTCTTTCTAATTGGCTGATTTCTTTGCAGGCCGATCTTTTTCTAATTAAAAATCAATACAATAAAGTTTCTAAAAATTTATTTTAAAAGATTACAGGCAAAGACAATTGACTGATTTTATTTTTTGTCTGCATGAAGAAAATTAATTTATAAAATACGATAAAATGCTGTTGATTTCAATTAATACTTAAGTGAATTCTTAAAACTTCTTGTATGCATTTTATATTCAGACAGGCTTGTTTATTAAGTGCTGTTGCATTCTCCAAGCTGCTATATAAAATACAGGATTTTCAAACTCGAAACTTAATTTGAAACCTATTTAGAATATTAATGAACACGCCGTCAAAGAGAAAAAAGAACGCTTACTATGTTGTATAAATCATTAAAAATCGATTTGACTTTGTGCCTCGAACCTTTTAGTTTTTTACTCATACACTACAACTGTGTCAGTTGATCATTAAAAAATTATTAATGTTTCCACTATTTGGCTGTGTATAATTGCAGACAGGTATAGAAAAATTTAGGTGTTATTGCAAATTTTAGTGGAATGAGTCTATCGTTAAAAACACTGTAGCCTTTCTCCATAAAAACTTAATAGTCGAAACATATCTGTTGAAGCTGCACTTCAAGTTAAATGTCGAATTGTATGTTTACATTTTATATAATTTGCTTAAGAAATGGAATGTGTTCAAACAGTCGTAATGTAAATTCAGACAAAACTAAAACTAAGGCATAAAAACGTTAAACAAAGAGTTACTGATAGTTGAACGATTCATATTCAAAGCGTTTATTAGAGAATGATATTGGCTATTCGGTTAAAGCATCAGTTATTTTTGACACACTAGACTCTTATCCAAGACAGGTTATTAAGGGGTAGTGAGACTGTGCTTAGATTTGAGGGTCTGCGATTTAATGGATTTCCAAAATATAACTGACGTGAGGAATCGAAATTATCTTATCGTCGTTGTAGCTCTCTCCCACATAAAAAAATGTTAAGAAAAATAAATTCACTAATAAAATACAATCCCTGAGATGAAGGAATCTGATAAAAACGTAAAGTATTGGGACTAAACATCAGTGTAATATAAAAAAGAACAAAATCATAAAACTACGACATCCACACGATTTGAAGGACGAAAATATTTTCAGAAATGTCCAGCTTCGAATTGAAATCTGAGAATTTGAAAAGTTAATAGTTTTATTTCAATAGTTTCTATTTATTTTACAAACAATTTGTATCATTTACTTCCCGTCTTCAGATTATTTAAAAACAATTTAAAAATTTTATCTTTTAGCTAATACCAGAGAATATACAAAAGTACAGTACATTTTAATTTATGTTATTTAAGAAATGACTTAAAATATAGAAAAAAAAATGATCACTTTGTTTGCATTGAAAACCTATTATTTATGAATTAGATAGAAATGCCATAAGACTAACCGCCTTTTTTTTCTTTTTTTTTTATAGTACAACACGAGGTCTGAGGTGTTTTGCTAGTCAATGAGATGAGTTCTTTAAACAATAATTGTTCCCCTTCAAGGAACTTTTTGAAAATGTTCCTTCCATTATTCTTAACTTTCACTCTACACTACTATTTCTTCATTTTCTTTGCATTTGTTTATGCGTCTGCGTCGTTTGCCAACACGATATCTTATTTTGAGACATCGTATTCGTTCCTTTTTCTTTATTTGTGCGTCGGAAAAGAACAACCATCGTTAAACTTTGCCCAATCTGTCAAAATACTGGGCTAACTGTTCACCAAGAGACAAACTTTGCTTTCTTTCAAATTATTTTTTATTCTTTTTACAACCACTCATCATTCTGCCGGAAAGATGCATGGCCCCCAAGGAAAAGATTACACACACCATAGAAACATTTCAAAATAACAAATCTATCTCAAGTTGACAGCGAAATAAACCAGTCAAATATTTTCTAACTTAACGCCAGTGAACACTGAAGTTTGTAACTTGTACATGCAATACTGAGCAATATGTTACTTATCTTCTGACAATATTAGTCGTTATTATTATTATTATTATTATTATTATTATTATTATTATTGGCTTTATATTGACGAAATCACGGAAAATAATCCTATTTCTAACTTAAAAATAAAGATAATGTTTTCCCATAAAGGTAAGTATTTGAAAGTAAAGATATAAAACATCGTTCTTTTCGCCTTTTTAACGCTTAGGAGACAATATATATAAAAGAAAATAAAGAATATTTATGGACTGAATAATAATAATAATAATAATAATAATAATAATAATAATAATAATAATAGAAGAAGAAGAAGAAGAAGAAGAAGACGACGACATCCACATTATCATCAACTGGTATAATGGCATTTGTTTTTGAGATGAAATAGTGATTCAAATTTGACAAGGAATATATTTTTCATATTCATTTTCTTAGAAATGTAGTTCAGTGACTTATAATTGGTGAATGCAAAAATTTATATTTTAACGTACTCATAAAGAAAATATTCCGGAAAATTCTTACTTCTCCTCCTCCTGTTCCAACTACTATTATGAATTATTCTATGAATTTTCACATTATTGATATGGCTACAGTAATTCTTTTTAAAACTTCAGGACTTTCTTCAATGTTTCAACAATGAAGAGTTTGGATTCTTTGTCTATTTTCTAAATCCTTTTTTTCAATTTAAGAAAATGTGAAGACATTCATTATTCGTATTCGTTTAATAAACATACAAAATTTAATTTGTGTGAATAAAATATTTTTTAATTCTTGGGCAAGTTCAAAAGAGACTTTCTCTCCAAACATTATTTTTAATATATTTGTATCATTTTAATATTTTTAATATATTTGTATCTCGTTCTGACTTTGTTTTATTTCGCTTGAACGAAGAAACTAATTATGGCCCCGCCAGTATTTTTCCTAAAATATCGACACTAGTAATATAAAAAAGAAAGGAGAAATGTTTGTCTAAATTCCTTGTTTGAGTTGTGGACTAAGTGACATGCTGATGTTTTCAGGTTTGTTTGGTCGTTGACAAAGTGATTTGACGATTGTAGCCAATGACAACTGACTTCCATTGCAATAGTTGCTTAGCAATTGAGCCGCTCTTCTTTTCAATTGACAAAACTGACGTAACTTAAACAGAAATATTTTTTTTCCTTAATCAACTATTTTGCTTCAAAGTGTCACTGTTGTGTGTCCTCCTTTATTGGCATTGCTGCAGACTCCGACTGGCATTTCCGTCACTGTGAAACGGACTTCGTATCCCATTGACATCAGTGTTGCTAGGCAACTGTCACAAAAAAGTGTAAAAACACAGATGGTCCCATTGCTCACTGACTGATATTATGAAGACATTATTAGCACTTCCAAATATTGGACATCTAAATAATAATAATAATAGTACACGTCAATTCGACCTAAATAGAAAGAAACATAAAGGGGGAAGTCAAAGAAGAAAGCATTAATGTCTGCAATGTATAAAAATTGACTTTATTTTCGGCATATTTTTTAAGTTCATGAATGAAAATTAACAGAAAACCTGCTTTAATGAACAGAAATGCCTCCGTGGTGAAAGTACCCAACTCATCCCAAGTCTGCAAGAAAGTTTCATGTCGTTTTGATTTTTAAAAATCAGTTTTATAGTTATATTTCTGGTGCTGATAAAATATCTTTTGAGTGAAGACATTTACGTACCAGAGACAATTTTCATTCATCTTAATCGTTTAGAATCAAGTAATATTCTGAGATTTATTCTTGTAAAACTTGTTCCGAACGTAATATCTTGTTCTTTATTCTTTAAAGACTCTGTTGCTGAAGTTGATTTATAAAATGAGACAACACAATTCATTAAAAATCCGATAGTTTCTTATTTATTTATTTCCATTTTCCAAATTTATTTTTGCTAAATTCTCTTTTATTAACATTTGATGCTAAGAAAGAATAACTTGAAATTTTTGAAAATGTTATTGTCATCTTGTCACAGCAAATGTTTTTAACATAGTATTTTGTCGCTTGTGATATAAAAATAACTTCAGATTTGTTCAAAATATTTAAAACTAACAGATTTCTAGTAATGTTTTTTAATTTCTTTACTAAAAATTTAAAAGTTGTTCAGAACCTCTAAGTTTTCTTTACATAGTATTTGCAAGTAATAATGTCAAGACAAACCTTCCTGTACGTTGTTAAAAAGAACGATAGAAAATAAAGACTTTAAATTCATCAAAACAAAAGTAAAAAAAATAACTATTGGAATATTACTTTAATATTAGAAAATATCAGGTTCGCAATTATTTTTCTCATCTGATCAAATATCAGTGAAATTGCTTTTGTCTTCATTTTCTTTGAAAAAAATTGAATTCAAATTCAGAAACTGAAATAAAGTTTTCTAAATAAAATTATCTTTTTGTCATTATTAACTTCTTCACACTTTACTTTCAGAGGGGAAACAACAACAAAGACGAGGACAATATTACGAATATACATAGTAAAAATAATAAAATCAAATCATTTTTACGTCTCGCAAAATGAGATGGAGAAGAATTGCCTCAGAGAGGCCAATTCTTTGCGCTCAAAATTTACTGATTGACCTTGGGAATTGCGTCAAAAACATGTTATACTCACCGATTTTCCCTAATGAGATAAATTTAGGATAACATATTCAAATGTGTGAAAAAATAGGTATAAATAGTACAAGTAGGATTAAAGTAAACTAAATAATGTTTGTCCTGTGTGAAAATGGAGAAAGTAGAGAATTATAGTTGGATGATCGTTTTTGAAAGTAGAAATAGTCTGAAATTCTTAGAAAATAAAGTTTCAATTCTCAAAAAAGTATGTTTACTTTTTAAACAGATTAAACGATTTACAAATATTTCTAAAGAAGATTTTCGACTTCGATACCAAAATCAGATATTCTCTTTCTTTAATAACTAATTTAATGATTTTTGACAAAATTGAAAGTAGTTTAATAAAATATACTTCTAAGAAAACGTGTCTAATGAAACTATAATTGTTACTGAATTTGCCAATTCATATGAATATGTTGTAGACATTTTATCTATCTTTTGGTTTAATAACACTCACACACACACATATATATATATATATGTATGTACATACATATAGGCGTTTGTGTATGTGTTTGTGTCTGTGCGTGCGCGATTTGTCTTGTGTAGGTATGCATGCTGACATGAATGTTGGGGATTTGATCCCTGACGGCAGCTGATATCACAGAAATTGCCCATATTATTTATCAAAGGAAAGGATGGCTGTTTTTAATTAAGTATATTTGCTTTGAATAAAGTTTTGACCCTTCAAATACAATTAACCAAATTTTATATGCTTAAAAAGTAAATGCTATCTTAATAAGGATTATCTAGCACAAATATATATATATATATATATATATATATATATATATATATATATATATATATATATACGTGCCAGTATATGCGTGCTTACGCATCTCGGTATATATGTGTCATTCTCGATAGTTTATATATATATATATATATATATATATATATATATATATATATATATCATTATCGAGAATTAGGTGTTTTTAATGTTGTTGAACCATTTTTGATTGATACATCGTTTTTTATTTTTGTAAACACAAGATCAAATTAATCTAAAATGACGTCATGTGTAAAACGGCCACATGAATTTAGACTGCTCCAAAAAATATTCTACCAAATATATATGTACATTATTTTTTATTATTATTGTTGTTACTTTCGCATATTAAATATTTGATACACATTTAAGAGAGTTTCTCCTGTTGTGAAAGATATTTTGATTTATCTAATAATGACTTTTAAAATTGTGAGTTTTCTACTGCAATGCAATGAACAAAAACTTCTCTACGATAATGCCAAAACTTAGTGCTTAATGATGACTGAGTGGGTCGAAACGGAACAAAATATGACCTTCAAGGAGTTTATCCACAATTTTGATTTCAATATCTTTTACGAAAATTGAAAAATAGAAGAAAAATGAAAAGACTATATCGGTTCCATTTGACATATAAATATAATAATTATAGGACAATGGAAAAAATACGTAAACATGGCGTAATTTTAACGTATTTTTTAAGAGAGATGAACTTTTGCTAAAAAGGCGCTCAATGTGTCAGTAGAGCTATAATTTTGTTAGAAACGTCACAAGATTTAAATTTAGAACTACATTTTTATTTAGCTATTTATTTTAATTATTATATTTTAAATTATATAACTGTGCTGATGAGCTGTGCTACAGCAAAACAGGTCTGTCTGCGGATATATATATATATATATATATATATATATATTACATATAAATAATTAAAAATTTTCTTAAATTGGATGGGCATTTCTACGAGTAACACCCGTCTCATCAGGGATAACAAAACATTATCGAAAAATAAATTATTTGTTTGTGTTTCGGTATAAATCAAATTAAATTATACATTTATTAAATTAAAAAACGACACCCCCCCCCAGGTTTTAATTTTATATAGACCTTAAACAACGAGAGAACCAAAAATAAAAATTCAAATCTATAAATGGTTAATTTTTAATATTCACCTGATAATTGCATAGTGCATGAAACTCCGGGTCGTGCTATAGACGTAGGATTATACGTTAATTATTAATATGTACTTAATAGCTCTGTTATATTACATTGATCACTGTTATATTAACACCACAAAAATATTTATTTATATGTGTGTGCCTGTGTACCCATATGTATATTTCGTCATTAGCGTAAATTTCTAAGTGGCATATATTAGATATTTATTTGGTCATTTTTAAATCAATTAATTATGAAATAAAATTTATTTTTATATTCTATTTTTTTAACCAAATATAAAATGTATTTTATACATTAATTTGTATTAATATTGATCGCATATTATACATATATGTGCATATATATGTGTGTAGATGTGTATGTAATGGTTTCTATGCATATGTAGTTATATTTTTTAAATAACTGGTCTTAAATTTAAAACTTATGACATTCTTAAACATATTCTAAAGCGTCAATAATTTCAAATTTGAATGTTAGGAATAGCGTTCGTTCGTTCGTTCTGAAATAGTATATATATGAGATCTGATAACAAGTTCAATTGATTACTCACACATAGGGCCCGAACTAGTATTTCTATGCAAAACTCTTGAGTCAGTTAACCAGATAAGTCACATGAGCTTTATATGTACATATATAAGATAAAAATAAAGTTTTAAGGTGTGCTATATTTATGAGTAAAAGTGTTCAGTATCAGAGATAGAGCGTATGTAAATATCAAAGTGGAAACTGAGGTCAACAGCAAACGGGGAAAGTCTATTTCATGCTTGAATACAAGATTGCGTTCTTGCATGAAACACAATGTTGTCGTTGTAAACATCATGTCCACATTTATATTTAGCGACAAACTCACACACACACACGCTCACACACACACACACACACACACACATACATATATATATATATAGTTGCGTGTGTGTCTGTGTTTGTATGTGTGTGCGCGTTGCTGATCGTTATCGATGTGAAAAATTTGGGTGTCGAACCGAGTTCAAATTTCGACCGACGTCAGTGCGTTCACTTTCACACCGATACCCCTGGGAAAGGCATGAATGCATCTCTTCTTCTCCAAACACCAAAATTCTCGTTTGAAACATTGTCATTGTTAAGAGTTCTCCTAGTTATTTCTTTCTGAATATTTTATTGCTTTGTTGGAAGTAGTATGGACCGGAAATAAATGAGCTTCCGATTAAAATGGAACTAACATAATATATCTTTAGAATTCTGCCTTACTTTGGCATCTAATTAGAGGTTAGGTAATAGCCAATTTTTGGTTTACATATATCAGTATAGATGCATCCGATTAGGAATTAGGCTAATAATTCCTTCTTTTGAAAAACTTACCTAATAAGAAAACCATAGCAACAATGCTTACCGTGTAGAGACTCTGTAAGCATCGCGCTTAAATGCGATCTTTAGACCAAGTGACATAACACTTTAGTGGTGCGTGTTTATGAATACTCTATCTTAAATACTCAGGATTCTTCTCCTATACATATAGAAAATTATAACGTATTTTTATGTATATATATATATATATATATATATATATATATATATATATATATTGTATCGAGGCAGCAAGTAATTTTCTAAACATATGCTGTTAAATATAAGAGACAATGAATGTCTATTATGTTTAATCATGAGCCGTTCTAAACGTCGTATTTTTGCTTTAATTTCAGTTGAAAATAAAGACAAAAATTCTCCAACAATTGGATAATTATTTATTGTTTTGCTTCTAAGCTTTCGGCTCACATGAGCCATCTTCAGAGAGGTTGCTTAGACTGAAATATTATAACATCCACCATCACCGAAGATTTTATTTCAGTCTAAACAACCTCTCTGAAGATGGCTCATGTGAGCCGAAAGCATAGAAGCAAATCAATAAATAATTATCCAAATGTTGGAGAATTTTTGTCTTTATTTTCAACTGAAATTAAAGCAAAAATACGACGTTTAGAACGGCTCATGATTAAACATAATAGACATTCACTGTCTCTTATATTTAACAGCATATATATATATATATATAAAGAAAGAAAAAGCATAAACTCCGAACTATTTCTCATCAGCTGTACATCACTTGTACAATTCTTAAAATCAAACTAAATAAACTGAAACGCGCACAAGCAGATACAATATATATATATATATATATATATATATATATATATATAGTGTAACCCTGATATAAGTGAGTTGTCGGGACCGAATAAATATTCTCTTATATCAGGGTTTGGACTATTTTATACACATTACCACAGGCTCGAATTTGGGACCAGATAAAATCTATCTTATATCCAAGTCTCTTATATCCAGGTTATATTATATATATATATATAACAGCTTTTCTTTATTTTCTTTTTTTCAGTTTATTTCTATTTCCTTTTGATATCTTTAGATTTTGCCGGTACACATTTAAAAAATCAGCTATACAATCTTCGACTGGCATAACTATCCTTGTGTAAAGAAGTAGGTGAAATTTATAATGCACACTTATTTTAAAGTATAACAGAGTTTATATCAGGAGTGTTTGTCGATATACCAAGATCTTACATGAATTATTGATAAAATAAAAATTAATTCATGTCAAAAATTAATTTAAAGTTCCGCTTATGGAATTTTGACCTATATTGAGCAATCCTGCAAGGCCTACTTTTCTTTTCTATACTCACATTATGTATAATGCTCTCACATATGCACATTCAACTGAAAGAAATACAAAATCAATTAATGCTATATTCTATTTAGACTGTACCAGAGAAAGTAGAAAGGGCTTAAATTTTTTGAAAAATATTCTTCCATAGTTTGATCCAGTTTCAAATTGATTAAATTTAAATGCATTTTAATAACTAAAATCAAAACTTACATTAAGTCACTCATCAGCAACTTTTTTTTCTGAGTGGCAACTTCGTTGCTTCCTTATCAGTTAAATTTATTGACAACTCCAGGGTAACGATATTTTTGCAAGTGTCATCTGTCTTATCGAAGTTAAGTAAAAATCCTGTCTTTTTATGAAGTGTTATTGCATAAATCAGAGATGTTTTTATTGCTTCGTTGGAGCTCTGACGTTTCAGTAAAATTGAGCCTCGCATAATAGTAGATAAATGAACTTTCTTTCTCACATTTCCACCAAAGTTAATCTCTTAGCCGAACACAAAAATATGCCTAAAATTTATATGTAAATAAATAACGAATAATATCAGTTTATTTTTATTTTTGTTTCCGGATAAGTTTCATATCTGAGCTGTGAACTGGGGAGGAAAGAGAAAGAATAACAAACACGAAGCTGTGAATGATTACAAAAAATGAGAAATTATGTTGTTTCCTAAGATAAAAAAGGATGAGAAGAGAATTTAAAACTTTTAATAAAATTTCAAATTCATGAGAATATATCAATCGATGCAACTAAAAAATTCTAATTTAGATCATTTAGAATAAATAATACAGTGTAACCCGGATAAAAGTTCTCTTATATCCGGTCTTCTATTATATCCGGGTTTGGTCTATTATATATATACATTACCACAGGCTCTAATTTGGGACCAGATAGAATTTATCTTATATCCGGGTTTCGTTTACATCAGGATCTCTTATATCCGGGTACTTAATTATTCTTTGTTCATTGAGCTTTTTAATCAAAAAACGTTTTAATTAAAAACGTTCATTTTGAATTTATCTTACATTTTTTTTAAAATATTATCAATTTAAAATAGTTTTCTATAATGAAAATTAAATTTATTTTTTTTATCTTTATTGACACATGTTGACACATTTTCACACACGCACTGTGTTGATACATTCTACACCCAGACGTGCTTATGCGCATCTTACATTTATTTTTTAAATTTATTTTCTTGGCTCATTGGATTGAATTCATGCTTTCTTTTTCTTGGGTTTTTCACCTTAAAACCATTTTGCATGATTTTTTTGCAATTCTTCAATTGTATTTTCTTTGTTACCTTCATTGTAGTTAGATTTTCCGTTTTCCTTAAGACTTTTCGGCCAGTCGAATTTTTAATAAGAAGCACAAATATGTTATCCACACAGAGCAATTAAATTAATGTGCAAAAGGTTTTATTTTAAACAAAAAGTAAACATTGAAAATTGAACCAAAAAATAAATACAATAAAACAGAAATTATAATAGAGGACAAATGCTCTATGAATGTCAGGAACTTTAGTTATTTAGATATTTACACTACTGATACTCAAAATATGATTTATCAATTCATAGAACAGTTTGAGCTTCATGGTTCTTAAACTAACAAATGATAAAGATTTAAATTATTTTTGCCTTGATATTCCAAATTTCTATTGCGGCTTTTTTTTTTTTTAATCATATCACCCCGAGCAAGGCGGTAACGCCACTGAAGCGCAGGGGGCTAAGTAGGAATGAAAAGATTGGAAAAGAGAAAACCGGAAACCACATCCTAAACAAGGAACAAGGGATGAGCTTCTTAACCTGTTCAATAGACGAGACGTGGGTAGAGTGTGAACCGGGCGATAGTTTAGTCTATCTACTTCAATTGAGAGAAAAAAAAAGAAAGAAAAGAGTGAAAAGATTGGAAAAGAGAAAAACCGGAAACCACATCCTAAACAAGGAACAAGGGATGAGCCTCTTCACTTGTTCAACAGACGTGGAGTGGTGAACCGGGCGATAGTTTAGTCTATCTACTCCAATTGAGAAATAAAAAAAAGAAAAGAGTGAAAAGATTGGAAAAGAGAAAGCCAGAAACCACATCCTAAACAAGGAACAAGGGATGAGCCTCTTCACCTGTTCAATAGACGAGGGTGGAGTGTGAACCGGGCGATAGTTTATTCTATCTACTCCAACTGAGAAAAAAAAAGAAAACTGTATAATTTTCATAAAATATACACAAAGGATTCAAGAAAATAATACAAGGCTTTAATTTATGTCGGAATTTTAAAAAATAAGGGATTCATATTATTATATGCCTTCTTATTCTAGATTAACATACTTGCTTTGGTTATTATACTCACAATGTTCTGGGCGTTGTGCTTTTCGGACATTTTTGGCATCTGTCGAATTTTTAACCTTCTCGTTATCTTGAATCGAACTCTTTATTCAATACTTGGGGGATTATTTTTATGCTTAGGGGAAATCGCGTATGTGTTAATTGTCTTTAGTTTACTGGATTTTGTGTGTCGTTTGTTTAATTCTTTTATTGAATTGTGCTACACAACCCTAACCCCAGAGACGGAACTCACGACAGACAGGAAACCAGTTATGCTTTAACCAACTCTTCAATCCTGAAGGTCATATATCTGTTGAACAATTCACTAGTGAAATTAAGAAAGAAAGAACACTAGAAAATTTCATCACTTATGTACATACATTGAATTTAAGGCTCCAGAATGGATTGTATTTATGTCACGAAAAACATTGAAATTATTCAAACAATTGTTTTGTAATTTTATCCAAAATTACGCAACTGAAGAGGACTAGATGAGAGGAGTTAGGTCTCTTCCTTACTTAATTTGCCGGATTTCCGTTATCACTTGCTAACAGCCAATTATTTTCTGATTAAATAAAATTTTATGTTCACGTTTCTTAAGAGAAAATGGTTCCTTAATACTGAAATTTATACAAAAGGAATTCAAAATACCTTCACTCTATAGAAATCATGATTTACCTGCTATGTGATAGAAGGTACACAAATATATGCAAAGCAAATGTTCAATTAAAGGGATGCAAAATGTCCCTATTAACTATTTATAGAAAGAAAACATAGGGAAAAGGAGATCAGATAATTCATGAACTTAAGCAAATGATCAGATTATAAACAACTTACTTTTACTGTGAAACCAATAAAATGTATACGCAAATTCTACTCTATCAACTTCTTTTCTCGCACTTCCCGCCTGTGGAATTCTCTTCCATTTACTTGCTTTCCCGACAGCTACAATCTCCAAGCATTTAAATGTAAAGTCAATAGTCATCTCCTATCTCACTAACCTGTATCCTCTCTATCATGCTCCTTACTCTGTTCACTCTACTCTCATCAGTATTCTCATCCTTTTCTTACCCACTTCCTGACACCCCCTATAACCTGTCACTCTTTCTCATAACTTTCCTCCTATGTAACCCCCTGCAAAACAGTGGCAGTACAATGCCTTGCTTGGGGCGATATGATTATTAAAAAAAAAAACTTTATATAACTAACTAGATAGAACTGTTTAATTTCAGGACAAAATCAATATAGATACGTAATTATATGAAACTTGCCACTTTTAGGTATCTCTCAACATAAAGTATCTTCCATATGATAATAGCTGACCAATGTATTCCTGTTTATAACCATGTTAAACATTTGCATGAAATCTAAAAAACATGCATACTTTTTGGTGAGTAATTGATTGACAAAATAAAAATCTTATGTAACACGTTTCGTCCATCGAGAGGACTTCTTCAGACTGAATAATATTTTATTGATAGAATCTTTTATGCGTACGGAAAGGAAACAAAATATAAAAGCCGTGAGTTATAATCATACATAAAGAGAAAGGCAGGGCTACTTAACTTGTTCTCGATGCTAGTTACCTAGCTACCCCACCACAAAAAATTCAACGTCTTACTGTTTTTTTTTGTTTTGCTTTTTGTTTATTTTGAGGGTAAATATTTTAATTATACCACATTGTAATATCCTTAGTTTTGTTAGAAAGGTGATATACTGCATGATACTGGGTGTAAATTTAACCCGAAAGACTCAGAAATTTGTTCATTTTCTATATATTTTTCCTTAATAAATTACTTTCTCGTTTAATTAAAATTTCATAATTTGTTTTGCAAATGAAACATTTTGTGTTCACGTATTATTTTATTTCAATTCCAATATGATTCAATTATCGATTTCTTGTGTCATTTTTTTGTCGATGGAATCATATATACGGAGAAAAAACGAAATATAACAAACGTGTTTTGTTTAATATTATGTATATTTCTTATCTTTTTGGGTTATAATTGAAAAGTCATTCCAACTATTTAAAAAACAACCTACAACCTGAATCATGGATTTACTCTATAAATTACAATTTAGTATAAATCCATACTTCAGGTTGTAGGTTGTTATTATTTAGCTTGTATTAAACAGCTTGTTTTTTTTTAAGTAGTTGTAATGACTTCTTAATTATAGCTCAAAAGAATAAGAAATATAATTAATATTAAACAAAACACCTTTGTTATCTTTTGTTTTCTCTCCGTATATATAATTCCACTAATAAAATGATTATTTAGTCTGACGAAGCTGTTTTGAAGGATGAAATACGTCACATAATAGTTTTGTATTTTGTCATTCAGTTACCCTCCATTAGTCTGATACATTAGTTTGGTATTAGTCTGATAATATTTTATATTCTCCCATACTTTTTTGTGTAGATGCGTGTTCGAAATGATTGAAGTAATCAGATGCGCCCCAATCTCCGCCCTTACCAGTCAACAATATTCCACTTTTTAATTGACACCAATACAAATGCAGGACATTTCATCTGCAGACTTATTAAAACAAATGAAGTACGCACGTAGCAACTTGCTCCTAAATCAGAACTTTAAAATGCTAACTGAATGAGCGTTGCTTCTTTCCGACTCTCTGGTAGGCTGGGGTGAGGATAGAAAATATCTGACAAGGTAACAGAAAATAACTTTTTATCAAATAACACGTGAATAATCATTATTAATAATATGATGACTCAGATTTACGTCAATTAGAATAATATTCATTAAAAATAAATGAAAGTTTATAAAGAAACTGTCTTTTAATTTCTTTTGTAAGCCAAGATACCTGTTGGTAAATGACTTTTGACTACGACCATAACGTTTAGTTCTGACACAGTTTTTTAGTGCTACTTCTTCCTAAAACTCTCACCGCAAGAGCCCGATCAAATATTTATGAATTAAACTTTTTTTTTTCAAAAATAGAGACTCAAATTTTTCAGGGAAATTACACAAAATGCTTATGATAAAAGAAACTAAAACTTTGAAATCAGCCTTGTTTTGGAGATATTTTCTGTTTTCAACTCTGTAATATTTCTTAAGCAATAGATTTTTATACGTTAGAATAATTATTTTTGTTTGTGGGTTTTGTGTTTAATGAAAAACTCGCGGATTTGGTCAGTATAAAAGAAAAATAACCCAAACTAATTCACCTACAAAATCACTTTACATTTTAAAAACATCATTACCTAAGTCTTTACTGTGCTTGAATTTCACACGAAAATTATATCAAATATTTTTTCTGGCGTCATGGATCAGGCTTTACCACAGGTCTTTAAATATTTTCTTTTCTTTCTGCTAATTTCCAACAATTTTCCTTTTCTTTTTTTCCTCATTTATATTTTATTTTAATTTTAACTTGCTCTCTTCTTTCGTTTTATTTTGATCTGTTGTTTTATTCTATCTATTTTTGCAAAATTGAAATGAAATCACAATTTGAATGACGCAAACTTACTCAATTTTTTTCAACAAAAATATTTTTAAAAGTATTTAAAACGCCACATTCTCTAACCTTCGAGAATATCATAAAATTAAAAAATCGTAAGCTATTCGAAATACGTGATTTGTTGACTACATCTTCATGGTTAGTCCATTATCTTCTGATTTAAAATGATTTCATATGTAACAATATCTAAATGCCATCTTTTTAACCCAATGTTACAAACATGCTTTAAACCTGTTTCTTGGATGCATTTTTATTGTTTGTACATTACAATACATACATATATATAAATCTGTAGCAGAATCCGTGAAAATCTGACAAACGATGCGGAAGACAAAAGTAGAAATTACATTTTTACAATAATTTGTGTTATTTTAGGAGTAACATTTTATCTTGAAACTCAAGGATATCACGAAGACGAGCAGGTCGCAAGGTGCAAAAAGGAAGAAGCACGTTGAAAATTCACTCATGGAGAAACAGTTGGTGGTCTGGAAGGAAATCAAGCCATGCAATAGGTGAAAAGGGTTTCTCTTCATATTATTCTGACAGCTGCCTGATAATAAATCTTATTCAGTATTCGCAACAGCAAAGATTTTTAATGTTTTATCAACCTGTTTGTTTATATCTACCTGTTTCTAATTTTTCAGTCATCCGTTTAGTGTATATAGTTTTTTTATGTATATGTTCACACGTGCAAACATACTCATATATATATATATATATATATATATATATATATATATATATATATATGCGTACATGAATACAAGGAATTCAACTGGAATTCAAACTCGAATTCCAGTTGAAATCATTGCATTATGAGTATATATATATATATATATATATATATACTCCAGTTGAATTCCAGTTGAAATCATTGCATTATGAGTATATATATATATATATATATATATATACTCATAATGCAATGATTTCAACTGGAATTCGAGTTTGAATTCCAGTTGAATTCCTTGTATATATATATATATATATATACTCATAATGCAATGATTTCAACTGGAATTCGAGTTTGAATTCCAGTTGAATTCCTTGTATTCATGTACGCACAAATATCCTTGGGAAAGGTATTAATCCGTCTCTTCCCTCCAGTTATGGGTTAAATAACAAGACAGATTGGATTCTATAGCCTTGGCTGGCAACCAGTCTACCACAGAAAGCAATGACAACCTACTGCGGGATAATTACCTGCCCAGTCAGTCATGTCTCTTTCGAGACATGATCGCCCAAGCGTGTATCAAGTATGGCACTTAACTGACCCATAATGCACAATTGGCCAGCATATACAATGTTCGAGTTAAAATACACATAGCCTAAAGATTGCGTTCGAGCATCAAACAGAGAGTCACAGCTTGGTGTATGTATATATAGCGTATGAAAATACTTTTATAAACTTTTAGGACGGGTTTCTCGCACCAAAACAAGGTAAGCAAAATGTGATGTTGAATGGCACGACTGCTTTACGGTCTGGAAACGCAATCTGATACAACTTTGCAGACTCACGTATATTGCCATTCACGCAGCCGTATGTAAAATCATATATGCCTGCTCACTATATGAATATCCCGTTATTGTTAAACGGAAACCTTCTCAGTTAACTCACTAGTACACAAGATAAACGTTGAAGCTAGACTAGCCACAAATATACAGAAATGACAGATGTAACCTAATCTACACGGCAACACAGCGCCATTTACCGTGAACTTTCTTTTAACTTAGTAACTCAGAAACGAAGAATTTGTTGAGATTTGTCTATATGAACGTTTGTCTTTGTTTTTTTATGTTTGAAAAATCAGCTCATAAAGACAGTAAAAGTATTTTTATGCACCCTGTATATAGAGTTAAGTCAAAATTATGTTACCATGTTAAGTCATCTTACACGTATGATATATGTTTTGTGAATGAATGATTTTTACCATTTAAATGTTAACATAATTTTGACTAACCACACACACACACACACATACACACACACACACACACACATATATATATATATATATATATATATATATATATATATTCACAAAACATGCACGAAATGATACAGCGAATCAGGTTTGTATTCACTGTAAATATACATGAATCATTTAAACTTATTTACTGTTTGACAAAATTATTCATTTTTGAGAACAGGATTAACTGTCAGCATTTTTCCTTTGGTACAGTGATAAAATTGTGCTGATAAAATGAATGAAATGAAAATGATTAAATAGAAAACCTTTCAAACGAGTTCTTATGATCTCTCTTTGGAGCTTTACAATCACTCTGCACTGATTTCCATTCATTCGGAAGGATATCTGGTTTCGTTAAGTAATAAAAGTTGTGATTCTAAATCGACGCCAAAACATTTATTGGTTATACTTGTAGCAAAGCATATTTGAGCTTTCATAATTTTCAAGTTCCCCAAATCGAAGCTGATTTAAGATGGCTCAAACATTCAGACGATTAAAAAAACTATTAGATTTGAGATTTACCTTAGCTAAACTAAACACAAAATCCCTCAAAAGAGAAACGGTTCTGAATATTGAAATGAAACCACCTATCTTGTTTGCTCCCCTATTTTCTCTCTCTCTCTCTCGCTCTCTCTCTCTCTCTCTCTCTCTCTCTCTCTCTCTCTGTGTTTGCGTGTGTGTGTGTGTGTGTGTGTAATTACATACCACATGTAGTTGTTTGCATGTATTGTTACGGATATTATAGACCTGGGCAGTGCATACTAAGTAAGAAAAGCATAAAATCTCTAAACTATTTTTATATGAGTGCTTTCCTGTTTAACCGAATAAAAACATTTTGACCGTGTATATGAATAAGTTTTAATCAGTATATAAGACTCATTCATTCAATACAAGTTGAATTAGTCAGAAGATATTGATAATTAACCTTTATTTACTTTAATTTTCTTTTCTTTTCAGTATAATTCTTTATTAAAAAATGAATAAATAAATCCGCCATTTTGATTTCTTATCCGCTTCGCTAGTTTTGTCTTTTTCCACCATTTTTTTTAAATTTCTCATTTCCTTTTTTTTTTCATTTTAGTAATCGCATCTCATTTTCTGTTGGTGAATTCTTTTGAATTTCCCTGCTTTTATGCCTTTCCCGCGTCTTTCTAATAGTCTTGCTTCATGAATCTTTCATTTCTTGAATGGGTCAATGCTGGAAAAAAGATTAAAAGAAAAAATCTGCAAAACGACTGCTTGGAGATGACTTTAAAGGTTAAACTAAGAGAAAGAAATAGAGGAGGTCAATACAGAGAGGAAGACAGAAGAGAGAGAGAGAGAGAGAGAGAGAGAGTGTGTGTGTGTGTGTGTGTGTGTGTGTGTGTGTGAAGAAACTGGAAGAAAGAGAGAGAGGGGGAGAAAGAGGGATAGAGAGAGAGAGAGACTGTGTCAACAGACGAACGAAAATAGTTCAGATATTGCCAAGGTTGACAAAAAAAAAAGAGGCGATTAAAAAAAAACTAAAATCATTAGATGCGCATTCGATCATTAATAAAATGCGTCATGAAGGGCAAGGCCCGAGCCAATGAATTGTATTCATATTAATTAGTAAGATCGTTTCATCTAGTCTTTCACTACTCAAATGGTCTCAGTAGAAAAAAAAGGAGTTGGAAAATACGAAACACTTCGCTCTTTAATTGTTGTCTTTGTTTAAATCTTGATGCTTTCGACATGTGTGAGAATTTTTAGGCCAAACTTTGTACATTTCTCTTTTCAACATTAAGTACTCACTTCAGAGATGAGAAAAATTTAAATAAAAGTTGAAAAATCCAGTTTGCTAAAAATAGTAAAAAAGAATTATTTATTTCCTCTTATTTTTTATTCTTTTTGATTCAAAGTGATAAAAAAGGAAGCAACGTTTGACTATTAAACGAACGGTTGCGGCTAAAGTCTTGCAGGATTTTAATTTCTGACCAATCCATAATATAGAACAGTTGTTATGTAAAAGGACAAAATCAAATGTTTTTGTTTTATTTAATTTCTAATTTCCTTCTTCTTTCTCTGTCTCTTTTTGGTGTTCTCTCATTCTACTACTATGGTCAATTATGACCCTATTTTATGCTTTCTTCATTTCTCTTGAGATACGACAATAAGCTTTGATCATTTTCACTTGTTAAACGGACTAACATATAAAAAGGTTTTTTTTCTGCTCACTACAACAACAACCATCTATCAAATAGAGCAAATTTAAAATAAAAAACATATGGCTTGCTTTGTGATAAGATCATTTAATTTTTCGAAAAAATTATAATTGAATCATATTTATTTTTAGTTTTATTTTGTTCGATTTATAAATATTGATTTATACATGTAACACACACATATACATGTGTGTGTGTGTGTGTGTGTGTGTGTGTGTGTGTGTGTGTGCGTGTGTGTGTGTGTGTGTGTGTGTGTGTGCAGTTATTTGCGCATATCACAAATATCGTTAGTAAAAGTCAATTTCAACATTTAAATCTGAACAAGTTCAAATTTTCTCATCAGTTTACTGGAATTTTCCTAAAGCAAGTAAAATCAAATTTTTAAGTCATACCTGAAATCGTTTTTCATTTGTATTTATTTTTGGTAGGCACAGGTGTGTAGATTATACCCACTACCTGGAAATAAGCTACTGTTTTTAACCCACTCTCAATTTACATTCTTCATTTTATCAGTCCCGATTTTTACCTAACCCTGAAATACCCTTTTTTGCCTTACCCGATCCCAAAAAGATTTTTTTTCAAAAACGACTTAGATTTTTTCAAGTTTCTCTTGTCATGCTGGGAAGGATCTAATTGGCTGTTTCTTCTGGTTATGTTTGTCAATTAAAATCTAACGTTAATTACCCTGACGGTTCACTTAAATTGCATCTCTGATTTAGACATAGCTATTCAGTTCCCCCGGCTGTAGGGGTCTCTCCCGTTTGATTTTCCCGAATTCTTCTCCAATCCGTCTTGGCAACACTGAGACACGCCCTAGTTTTAACTTCTTGTATAACAACAACCTAAATGGATTAAATACACCAAAACTGATAACGTTTCACTTTAACAATTTGAAAATAAAATTTCTAATTTAACAATAGTATTTCCTGACAACATTTTACTTCACACCGAGTTAATCTTTTTTTTTTTAATCATATCACCTCGAGCAAGGCGGTAACGCCACTGATGTGCAGGGGGCTACATAGGAGTGAAAAAATTGGAAAAGAGAAAGCCGGAAACCACATCCTAAACAGGGAACAAGGGATGAGCCTCTTCACCTGTTCAATAGACTAGGTTGGAGTGTGAACAGGGCGATAGTTTAGTCTATCTACTCCAATTAAAAAAAAAAGAGTGAGAAGATAGGAAAAGAGAAAAAACCGGAAACCGCATCATAAACAGGAAATAAGGGATGAGCCTCTTCACCTGTTCAATAGACGTGGGTAGAATGTGAACTGGGTGATAGTTTAGTCTATCTACTCCAATTGAAAAAAAAAAAGTGAAAAGACCGGAAAAGAGAAAAAACCGGAAACCGCATCCTAAACAGGAAACAAGAGATGAGCCTTTAGACATTATTGCATTTGCTAGGCTCATATACGCCCACAATATGCGCACGCACGCACCTACACTCACAAATAATGCACTATATAAGTCAGTTTCTTTCCTTTATTTAAGTATGAGGGTATAAATAATCCGGAACAGATGTTTGCATCCGTGGGCGAAACGTTCGCATTGCTTGGCTACTTCAACATAAAGCAATGGTTAACGAGCTAGTTTAGATGATCATTGTGTAAAAGGTTCTGACTCCACTGGATGTTTCATAGTTGTAGACTTGTGCCAGCCTAAACCAACAACTTTGTCTTTAGCTACAAAAGTTCGTTTGGCTTATCAAGCAAAAATAAAATATTTTCTTTTATCGTCAATCGTTATTTCCATGGCAAATTTTCAGACACGTTTGACATTCCTTGGTTCAACCGGTTCAGGCCTTCACAGTTAGGACTCTGCGCACTCTTCCACAAACGCAGAGTAAATTTCTTCTCATTCTCTTCGTGTTTCTTTAGTAAGGAGGTTCCACTCAAACAGCTTTTTATTCAAAAGTATCATTTTTTGGAGATGACTCCCGAGAGGATGCTTCCTCGACCACTACAATCTTAACCTCTTCGTCTAGAATCAACCGTTATCTATCCTACATATTTTTATAATATGAATCTCTTATTTCTACACTTTTCACCCCTTCATAATATACACTTCCTATTTTTTCATCTCTTCATAATATACACCTCCTACTTCTACCCCTTACGCTCTTATAAAACATAGTTCAATAATAATCTTGGAGGGGCTTTTGTGCTTTGTATTAGGTTGTGGTGCAGTGGATATCGACTCGGACGACAAATCGGGGTACCGAGTTCGAATTCCTTGCGTTCACTTACACACAAATACCTCCTGGAAACATATTAATCCGTCTCTTCCCTCCAGTTATGGGTTAAATAATAGGACAGATTGGGTTCTATAGCCTTGGCAGGCAACCAATCTACCGCAGAAAGCAATGGCAACCTACTGCGGGATAATCTTTTGCCCAGTCAATCATGTCTCTTTCAAGACATGATCGTCCAAAGCGTGTATCAGGTATGGCACTTAACTAATTGGGCAAAAAATAGTATAAAAATATAAACTTTATTTATCATTTTGTTTCATTATTTTATGCAATCTTTAATGCAATTTCACAAATTAATCCTCCAAGATTTTATTTATTTTATTTTTTTTTTTTTTGGTTAAACAATTTTGCTAAGAACGGAATAAATAGTCATCTGAAGGTGTAATATCTGCTGAATGCGGCTGGTAAATACAACTCACCAGTCTAACAAATTCCTCATTCATCAAAGAAACATAGTATCTAACATTATCCCGAGAGAAAATTACACAGTTTTTGTTAAATAATTCCTTGTTTGTCATCGATTACTACATTCAACTGACCTCATTAGCAAAACAGTATTTTCTTAGGCGAATCCTTTTGTTCTCACTCATTTAACCATATTTAAAGTATAACTTTCTCAGGATGAAAACCTGCTATTGGCATGGTTATTGATTCATGATGTTTGTCCCGTGATGGCTTGCCTTCAACGTTCTTATATAAGATTCAGTTTTAATTGTGTTTCAGACTTTGTTTTAAAAACGAGACGTTTAAGTAGCAAATCTCACACCGAAATACGGAGCGGTAGATTTTTGTCGATTAATTTATGTGGAAGCTACACATCAGATCGACCAACATAAGAAAACTGGTTTAATTGGTTTTCAACACTAGATTTAGATATTTTGATTATGTTGGTTCTCCTGCATCAAGGTGTTTATTTTCAAATAATGTCTTCATTTGATTGTAAACGTGGAGCATTAGTTAACAAGAATCTCTAATGCGAAACTTTTCAAACCACTTTTGATATCATCAGTTGTTCATAGCACCTTCTCTATGAATCGTGAAAAAATTTTCCCTTTCATCAATGAAAGTGTCTTATTTTTATCCATCTTCAATGTTGGAATCAATAAACAAGTGTACGCCAATTTTGACGAAATGTCTGGTAATGCTGGAATAACAGCTGTGACAAGACAATAATTTAAAAAAAAATGAAATCAGTACTAAACACTTCTAATGATATCTAACGGTTAACATGACAAATGCATCTGAACCGATTGTTTGTGTGCGTGTGTAAGGTCATCTGCATCCATTATTCAACTTATTTTGTCTACATCTCTGCCAGTCAAAAGATCTTTTGTAAGTAAGTGTCGAAATAAGGACACGTAAGTTCCAATTTAAATTTTGAATTGGCACAGGAAACGATTTTAGACGTGGAAGGAACTTAATCATTCATCATTGCTTCAACACAAGCAAGAAAATATTGCTGATTAAAAGGCAAGATATCGTAATGAGATTCAATCTGGGAATAGTGTCAACAGGAATTTTAAAATGTCGATGGCAAGACGAAGGAAAACCATAAATTCAACTCTTTCAAATCAGTTTACATGACCACATAGATGAGACAAAATAATAAATACAATGATTTACTTGCAATATATTTAAATAAGTTGTGTGCAGATGAGTGAATATGAAAAACAATCGTGTCGAATTATACTAAACTTTATAGAAGCTTATTGAAATTTTCCAACAATAACTCGGAGCAACACAATTGATTCAGTAAAATTTATGTTTGCAAGCGTTTGTGGGCATTTATGTGATTGTGCTTGTCTTTGTGTGTGCACGTATGTGTCTGTTCAAACGTGGCCATTACAAAAGTTGATTCAGTTGTGTCATTTTTTCCCGTTTTATCTTATCCTCATTTCGAATTTGATACATAAACTAAAATCTTCATGTTTTTTCATGGATTTTATATTTGACGTTTTACTGACTTTCTGATGAGAAACTGAAAATTTCACAAAAATCAAAACAAGTGACAGCTGCACAAAAACATTAATCAAATATTAGACTATAATTTATTAAAAAGAAAAGAAAGACATTGGGTTTTTTAAATGACTAATGTTTGCACAACAATTATCAGTTGACCAATTTTGTAAATCCTTTGTCAAAATACATTTAGAAATATAATTGAGTAAAAAAAATATAATCTTGACTACTTTTTGAAAGATAAATTCTTTTTTATTAGTTTTGATTCGTTCTTTAAAAAAGTGAATATTATATCATTATGTTGGAATCTCATGAAATATGAGTACATATATAAGCACATACATGCATGCACAAACACGTATACGCGTGCTTGTATGTATACATGAACAAACACTTTTGCCAATTGAAAATTGGTTATCCAAGATCCAGGATTCGTACGTTTCTTTCATGAAAAGTACTGTCGAAAAAATGAAAAATTATTTTCTTTATTAAAATATTCAGACGTTTAGGCAGTGCATTTTTTTAAATAAATGACTTATACGTATAGGGTAAAAAAAAAGATTTGCTTGTTCAAATTAAAAATCAAAGACATTTCTGATATTATAAGAGACAAACAAAGTGGGACAAAAAAACGGTATTTTAAAAATAAGATTTTGCCAGAAATTCTTTTCTTGGTCTTTTATAAATTTGTGTAAAGGTATTTTCTCCTAAACCATTTTTTAAAATAATTCTCATCCCATTTAATAAATTAAAAATGCAAATTACTATTATGACAAATTGGTAATTATTTCTTTCTATTTTTCTTATTTTTCGTCTTTATTCATGATATTTGTTTCCCCAAATAAGTCTGTTTCGCCAAATAGGCAGCTCTTAATACCTCTGACTTCAACTTGGCGTCCAGAGTAGAAAACAAACCCCCAAGAGTTATAAACTACTGCCTCAGTAGCAGTTTGCATATAAAAAGTATCTATTGAAAATCTTGAATAACAAAATAATACAAATCTAAAGAATACCCTAATTTCTTAAACTTATATCTCGTATTTATTCTCCTAAACTTTATCGATAAATAATATTAGCTTCCTTTTTCTTCGTACATGGAGATTATTATTTATAATTCACTTTCCAATCGTTCTTCATATTTTCATATTTGTTTGCTCGTTCCTTGATGCATTTTTTAAGTTTTGATCCTTTGTGTAGACAGACTGGAAGTATTTTTGAAAAATCTTGGTCAAATATGATATTATAGACGAAAACAATTCTATTTTTTGTTTCCGAAATTTCACGCGATTTTCGTCAATATTCGCCATGTCCTTATTGAAGTTTAGAGATCAGTAGGAATCCACACTCTGCTAAGTGAGAATTTTTTAACTCAAAGTAATTCACGGTTAATTTACTTTTAACGAACTAATATTTCTTTTCAGTTTTATTTTGTAAACGAAAAGGGAAGACCTAATTAAAAACGAGAACAAAAACAAAAAAACAAACAAACAAACAAAAATTATGTTTATTTAGTTTGAAAATCCTTACAAGAAAAAGAATATTTAACAGCCAAGATTCTTACAAGCCACTAATTTCAAGTTGAAATGGAGCATTGACCATAATGGCAAAAGAATTCCCCTGCAAATGTGAGAGTTATTGGTTAGTTGTTTTCATGGTTTAATGTATTGTTAGAAGTCGTGCTTGTTTCTTGATTTCTAAAGCTAAGGGATTACTTAGTGATGCCCATCTCTTCTCTAGTTAATATAAGATTGGGTCAGTTAATACGAGTAACAAGAAATCTGACTGAAAATAAACGTTTAATATAATGTAAACAAACAATAATGTTACAACCTTAAAAAATAAAATGACTATTATTTGAACTGCAAGTATGAAATATTTTGGCTGCACAAATTCAGAGCAATCATCTAATTATCACAATTATGGAATTGTATCTAATTAGTGCGTTCAGGATCTACGAAAACAGTAAAATAGTTGAATACAGAACAAGTTGAAAACAAGTGGGTTAAAAACCTTAAGGAATAATGAAAATGCTTCTTCATACTGAAAATTCCAAAAGCAATGATCAAGGCTCTTTGATGAAATACGTATTAAAATCCCCCCAAACTTCTAAAACAACTGAATAAAAGAAGACTAAATAAATAAGAATATTTACGACTGTTAGACTCTAGCAATGGTTTTGGAATGAAAACCTCTGCTGGAAGTAAAAGCAGTTATTTACCTTGATTTTTCTTGCGATGCGATGATTTTTTTTTATTTCCCTTATTTTTATTCTTGTCACTCGCAATTAATGTATTGCATCTATTTAAATTGAGCTCGGAATGCCGTGCGAAGATGGTTAAAGCTCTCATAAGATCTAGAAAAGTAATAAAAAAGAATAATAATAAATCGAATGCAAGAAAAAGAATCTGTCATTTTCCTTGTACTAAGCAACTACAATAACGAAGTTTTCTTTCATCTTCATTTTTTTTTCTTCGTTTTTCTCTTATTAATTTCTTTGTCCTCATTCTCCTTTCCCCGCATTTCCAGCAATCAACAACATTTTCAGACGGACATTTGGTGACTTACCGTCTGATTGAGTGTAAAGTTAAAAAAAATATCAGAATTAAAGACGTAGGATATATGCTACCTCTCCAAGTACATTTAGTGAATGAGTAAAGTTGAGAAGTCCGTGTACGGGTAACATGGTGTCGGCAGCGGGAAAACAATCGACTGTGGCAGACGATGGCGCCGACGCGCTTGTCACTTGTCTTTGTTATTGACGAAGACGCGGTCGCTTTTTCCTTATTGTCGAGGTGATGAGGAGTACAAGTAGCGTTCTTCCACCTATTTCTTGTTTCTTCTACTTTCTCTTTCTTCGGCACATATTTTATGAATTAAATACAAAAATAGCGGTAAGAACAGAAGAATGAAATGATATTTTAATTAAAACTTGCGTATGCATATCACGTTTTACAAGATAAATCAAAGCTCTGCTAACGTACGCTTCCAATTGAGCTTCCATTTCCAGAAAGGACAGGTGAAGTAATTGCACTGGGTGTAGAATTACAACATCCAAGACAAAGTAAAATTTAAAATAAGAAATTAGTAAAATAAATAGATAGAGCATTGAAAATAAATGCTACTTGGTATAATTGCCAGTCCGATAGGCTGTTATATTGAAGAACAGGACGAAATTTGATCAAAAGTTGGGGCTTACAATAAAACTCAAATAAGTCTGATAACAATACGAAAACAGTTTACTAATTAAAAACAAATGCTTCATTTAATTCTACTGAACTTCAAGTTTTATTTTTGGATTGCTTCCAAGCATTACTTATTTGATTTCGTCATTTTAATCGTCGTTTTCATTTTTATTCAAAATAAAAAAACCTACATTAATATCCATCTGAATATTCGTTGGAATATTGCAGGTATTATTTAAAAAAGAGGATTTTCATGTATTTCTATTAGTTCCAAATGATATATATTGGGAATTTTTACTACATTATTATTTCCATATGAAGGTGGAATCCTTATTTCTACAAACGGGCAGGAAAAACATTTTTAAAAAACTGGGAAATTAAAAAACAACAAAATGAATGTTATCTCGGAATCTCACAACTTGAAAGAAAATATTACTTCTACAAGCTAATGAGCAATACCGCAAGGAATCCTAATAACTTTTGTTTTGACAATTAAATCAATAGAAGAAGTTTCGAAGTTCAGAGAAGGTTTGAAGAGACGGGAACATATGTAGGACAAACGAGAATACTGTTTGAACTAGTTACCTTCACTAAATCGCTGAAAAACAGCATAGCATGAATAAAAAAGGCTCAAAACTTAATAAAAATCAACTTTTTCATAAGAATGTTTATATTATTATTAAGAGAAAGAGCAAAGTATTTTTTAATTATTTTTATACCTTTTTAACACTTTCGAAATTTTGATAAAAAATTTTGTTTTGATTTTAGTTAGCGGGTAACCAAATCATTACGAGAGTTTACAATGGAAAACGTAATGCTACATAACTCCGGTGACAAACACATTAATTTGGAAATTCTTGCAAATATCAAATGATTAACGGATTTTAATGAAACTTTCAGGACTTAATTACAAATGAATTTAATTATTTTTTAAATTATTATTTTTTAAAAAGTTTTGGTAATTTTTTTTGCTTACATCTGTTACCCACTCCACGTAAATTCATGAAATTTTAAGAAAAAATAAATTTTGTATGGAAAATTGGTGTTACTAGTTAAATGCAGAACACACTGGGGAATATAAATCATCTATTATTTCTTTAAACATTTTGACATTATATCCGAAAATCTGCTCCGAATAGTAAAATAACAAATGTAATATCACTATGACATTATTTAGTTTGATAAATTTTTAATTCCTTTAATAAATAAAATATATTAAGAACATTACAGTCTGAAAAAAAAAATTCGATTAATAATGAAATTTTAAAAGAATTGTTTTAATTTTTTTTATAGTAGTTTATAAAGTTAGAAAAATATTTTCAAGATACTTCAAAGAGTTGTCACCGTTAGTTTATTAACTCATTAAGTGAAGATTATATTTATTGACCGAGAATTAAAAATTTTAATACAAATCGTTCGGCCTTCGTATTTTTAAAATAATTTTATTATTTTTTGTGTGTATTTGAAGTTTTTGTATGGTAATTTCTACGTGTACATTAAAGGGTCATGTGTTTCAGGGTTTTTTCCCACTGCAGGAAAGAATTTGTAGAATTATGTCACTTGCAATCGCCATACACTTAATTTATCTCGTATCTGTCAAGCTGTCAACACATTCCAAATACGGTGGAAAGGTTAGAAAGTTCAACTCTGTATTTAAGAAATAGTGTTATTCTAAATTTCAAGCTACAAATAAGTAATACTTGTGCAAATCAGATTAATATAACATTTAATTTGCAAACATTTTCCAGAAGTAATATTTCACAGTTGTATATTTTATTTTTGCAAGACTTTTAAAACCGAGAATTGACTTTTGTTTACAAATGTGTCTATCGCTCAAAAATGGCCGTAAAATTGAAAGATTAAAAAAAACAATTTCAAAATTTTAGATTCCGATCAATATAATTTCTGTTTGAAATACATGAAAGTTTTTTGCTTACTGTAAATTGTAAAATTAACCATTTACTTTTCAATTAAAACTCAAATAAAAATTTCAAGAATTTTTATTTTTATTTTTCAAAATTCAGTTTAAAAGCTATTTATCGAAAATGAGTGGAGGTACCTAGCTTGAACCTGCCCGATTCCTTATTAATTCAAGCATAGCACGACTTCATCCTACAGCACGAATGCCGGTGTCCTTTCATCCTACAGCACGAATGCCGGTGTCCCCCAGGGCTCTATCCTGGGCCCGACGCTCTTCCTTATTTTCATCAACGACCTCCCAGATGAGATCAAGTCCCAAGTAGGCATCCACGCAGATGACACCACAATATGCTCCCTCACCAGTAAGAAACCTGGCATGGCGGACAGACATAATCTCGCTGCTGACCTTGAACGTGATCTACACTCTGTGGTGAATTGGGGCAAGAAGTGGCTTGTCAACTTGACTGCGTCCAAGACCAAGCTGTTGTCTGTCAACCATCACAGGCAACCTCTCCTGCCTCCCATAAGCATGGACCAAGCGATTCTCCCTGAGTGCAATACACTGCGCCTCCTCGGCCAGACCCTCTCTTCTGATCTCAAATGGAACCGTTACATCGAATCCATATTCCGCCTGAATCCATCTTGCATATATACAAGTCTACCATTCGACCCTGCATGGAGTACTGCTGCCATTTATGGTCAGGCGCCCCTGCCGCTCACCTCAGTGTTCTCAACAGGCTCCAAAGGAGAGTTAGTAACGTGATACGTGCTGACTTGGCGACTCGACTACAACCACTTCCCCACCGACGAAATGTAGCCTCTCTTTGTCTGTTCTATAAGTACTTTCATGGCTTCTGCTTCAACGAACTTAAGTCACTGGTGCCTCCTTAACAGGTGTTTACTCGTGCAACCAGAATGGCAACTGGGTCCCACCCATTCACAGTTAGGTTAGCCAAATGCAGACGACAATTCTACTCCTGCAACTACTTCTCATGTACTTCCCGCCTGTGGAACTCGCTCCCATATTCTTGTTTTCCTGACGGTTACAACCTCCAGAAATTTAAATGCAATGTCAATACTCATCTACTAACCACTTGACTCTAGCCCTTCCCCCACCCCGTATATCCTTCCCTTTCTCTCCCCACTTGCAACTATCATTACACCTGCATTTTCATCTTTATATTGCTTCTTTCTAATTGGTTTGTAATACTCTTCTCCCTCCTCTAATTAATTTTCTTTCAATTATGTAGCACCCCGCACATCAGTGGCATTTACGCTTTGTCCGGGGTGAAATGATAAAAAAAAAACAAAAAAAAACTTAAGTGTGAGTTTGAATTTCGTCTGAAGTGATTTCTTTGTTCCAAACAGAAAGCCGAAAAAAAAATGAATTTACTAAAATATGTATATTAAAAGCATTTAAAAAAATAAAAACCTCACCGAAATTATTAATAATCTCATGTAATTCATTTTTAAGGATCTTTATTTTTAATCCATTGTTTCATAAAAATGAAAATCCATTAATTCCTCAGAAATGACTTTGTTTACGTTTCTAATACGAAATTAAAGTTAGAGCATTTGAACTTTCGTGCACATATGGTCTTTTGAGAAGATCTGAACGCGAATATGTGCATCTCTGAAATGGATAACTGAGCCTTTGCCGAGCTCTCTCTGGCCAAGTGATCTAAAGCACGCCTTATCTTCGAACACTGCTGAACAACACGTTCTCTTTAAGGTTCTCGAATACACCGACCAGTAAATTAAATTCACATTGTTAAGAAGAAAGAAAAAAAAAGACATTTCTTCAAGTTCATGTATCTATAAAAATAAAACGTTTACGGTATTATGGAAATTCGTGTCTTCATTTCGGGTTGATGGGAAATAAGTAATTAAAAGAGAAGTCTGAAAAATTCCTGAAACTTTAAATAAGATGTGATTGTCATTACCAGTCATATTTCTGTCGCGTTATTTTCTTCCAGAGCAACATGGCATCATTGCAGATTTATAAACCCAAATTTTTTTCTCAGCCGATAATAAAACACACGGTTTTCTTTGAGAGCCTCTGCTATAAGGCGATAGTCAGTGTAATAGAGGATTTTTTCTTAATTTAGCCCCCTCTAGGAGGGGCTCAACTACTGTGGTCTTGTCCAAAATAATCAAAAGTTTGTAAAAATTTAATCTGATTTATCTAACTGCGGAAAGGAAAAATATTAAAGGAAAACCGAACAAAAAATTGAAAATTTGCTGACGTTCTTAAGATTTCAATTATCTCAGAAATTAGAACTTTCAGCAGATTTAATGAAATACACGCAAATAAAAATTGAAAACAAGAATAAATGATTTTAATCTTTTCTAAAAGAATCAAGGCATACAAATGGAAATGTTCAAAGAAAGTTGAAAAAACGTCTCATTATTCTTAATTGTCGGACAAAAGAAACGCGTCTAATACCGAAGTTAATTTAGGCCATGTAAGTGAAATTCGCCGAACAAAGAACTTCATATCTTTCTTAAGGATATCAGTGTCATTTAAACTCGCTGGTCATCTAGCAAGGACAAAACACGAATTAGAAGTAAATTAAACGGTTATTTTGTCACTGACATTTTTTCTCCCCGACAGAAACAATGGCCAAAACACATGTGCGTTTTGAAAGACATTAAAGTAGAGCCTGAGCTCGAATGGGTGAAAGAGTTTTTCATTAGTTGACGGTGCTGTTGTAGAAGGTCACGAACATTTTGTTGAGGTTATATTAAACAAGAAGTAAATCTATTTTATGTAGTAACAGGGCGAAGGTAGCCAATTAGATGGTGCAGAAAAAAAAAAAACTAAAAAACATGAGATAAAAAGAGACATTTTTTAGAAATAGAAACATTATCTCGTTTTTATTGTAAAAAGAAACTGAGGAACTATTTTTTTTTTAAATCAAGAATAAAGAATTAGTTTTGTCATTTTTAGATACGTCTTTTCAAACATTTTTATTCTTAAGTGCGAAAACTTAAAGAAAAGTTGATTAGAGTTACTGTTTTTTTTTTAATTGTAAAACGATTTAAATTATCTTTCAGTACATGTTCAATGACGTTGCTTGAAAAGTACATTTTTGCAAAGATCTTCGTTTTTCTGAGAAGAAAAAGAAAAATCTCAATGTTGATTTATTTTATGCCTACAGAACATATGATTGAAAGAATTTTAAAATCAAATCCCATGTCGAGTTAATGTAACCTCCTCGAAACTCAGAGTCGGGATAACAAAAGTGAACATTTAATTTGATATTCTATCTCTTGACAACGCCCATTATAATTACTAATACTAGTTGCTTTAAAAAACGTTATCTTCCAAAAATACCTTGATCAACAATTTTTTAAAAAATTATATAAGTAAAAACCTTGCACCAAAAAAAGAAAAACTTTATTAGTAAATTGCCGATAACCTTTAGTGAGTGGACAGACAGGTCAGTCTACGAGACTCCTCATTCGGGATGCTGAAGCTACCATCAATCAGCTAACTGACAAAATCTTTATCTTTATATTAATTATATATAATATAAGCATTTACGTGTAAATATAAATAGATAAGTGTGTGCGTGTATATATATATATATATACGTTTCTAAAGACAAGTGTTGAGTGTGAAACAAAATCAACAATTCGCATATTTCTTTAAATTGTTTTTGTTTTTTATCTATTAAATTTATTCTAATTGAATAAAGATTGGTTGAGAAAATGATGCAACAAATACTAATGAACATTTCCATTGGAAAAAAAAGTTGTTTTTTTTTCTTATGACATTTTAAAGGAAAATAGGCACAAAGTAATTATTATTTAAGTCACTTTTCTTGGAGTAAAGCTAATAATATCAATCTATTTTTTAAGCGCACTCTATTCTTCATACATGTAGATTTTCTTTGCTACTTGAAAATATATTGTTTTTATTTTAATCAGTCACATCTATTGTAAACTTTAAATATTTTCCTTTGTTTTTAATACGATATTTTTCTATTGTCAGAATGGAAAATCTCTTATACGTTTTATAATTGATCGCACTGTTTCATAGACGCATATCGTTTTAATAAAACTTTATGGTTACAAAGAAAATGAGCGATTTGTTGGTTAGATTTAAAGTTAGAATAATCTTTTATTTAGCTCAACTCACATATTTTCAATCCAGTTTCTGTTACTTGAACCAGTATTTAGTTGAAAATCAGTAACTTCGGGATCTCCGTTCAGCCATTACAAGTCTATTTTATTTTTATAGACATTTTTTATTCTTTTAAGCCCGACCATTTCGTAAATTTACTCGAGACTAACACAGTTTTTTGAACGTGTATATATAAAAGTTTTCAATCGAGTATCTTAGGCTTAAATTATGTTTATCTAATCTATGCGTAGATGTTGGATATTTAAAACGAAAACCTGTACAGTTTTAAAGAGGAATCAAATATGTTAGGTTATATTTATAATCTTTAAATAGAAGAAATGGAATATTTTTTAAAACATTTTGGCATTTTTCAAACGCATAGATTTACAAGTGAATTTAATGAATAAAGTTGATAAAACATTTTTTTTTTCGTTTTCCATGTAGAAAAAATCAAGGAACAGATGAGAATGTGTCAAACGAAAACTGGGTTCTATATCATGTCATCCGTCAGGAATGAATAAAAAAATTGAAAAAAAAATGAAAATTTTGCTATGAAACCAAATCTGAATAATGTGTGACCCGTCGCGAAAGAAAATAAATAGGAGTTTTAATCAAATATGAAGTTTTCCCTTTGCAAATATTTTTGAATAAATCATTGTGAAATAAAACAGATTTTTTCTTTTATTTTCTTATTGAACAATCAAAAGAATTTAAATAAAATCGCGATTATTTTTAATTCTGTTTATTTCGACGATCTTATCTAACATTTTAAAATTAGAAGGAAAATTATTATTTATTTTTGTCTAGGAAAATCGCAAAATATTGAGAGAACTGAGCGAGTTATTTAATTCTTTTAGCTTTCATTCGCTTTTCAATTATTCTCTCCCAAGATTAAAAAAAAAAAACAAACTATGATCCATAAAAAATTTGAATTTGTTCTGAATAGATTTTTTAATCAGAGTCAAGATTGGCAACTTTATACATATGTGTGTTAACCTATTAAAAATAACTTTTTTCATACAAAAAAATAAGTAATTTGAAAAAAAAAAGAAAGATTGCATTCAAATGAATATAATTTAAATTTGTGGCATTTTTTTTTTGCTTTATTATAAAACAAATTTATTTAAAAAATGAATGAAAATTTAGAATTATTTTCATAAAACTTTCCCATTTCAGCGCAACAGAATATCAATATTTACACACGCACGCACAGTTTTAGGCATTCTTTTCACTCCTCACAAACACATCGTCAATCACATCAACTCCACTGGAAAGGCAAAATAAATAGCAACTATCTTGAGCGAATTTTTTTTATTAAAACTTGTATTTTTCTTCTTATTTTTTTTCTATTATTGTCTAATTTTCTTTTCCTACTCATATTTCCAGCTCAGCCCATACTTACGATGACTTCAAATTCATTAATTAATTTTTTCATATGAAAAATAAAAGATAATCTACCCTAAAGACAATAATTATATTTCTCGTCAATATCATTTATTTTTTGCTAATCCAATTTCTGGTCGGTTTTGATTTTAATTCCATTTCATTTTTCGTCCATTTTTACACCGTTTCATATTTGTTGTTCAGCTTTGTGTTAATGTTTGTTTTCCGTCAACGAACGGCTCGAATTTTAATGCTTGCTCGTCCTTCCAGCGCCTGTCGCATCTGCGACTTTTTTAATTCATTAGATTAGACTCAACTTTTTGTTTACACGCCACTTTCTCCTCCACGTCTCTTTCCTTATTTCCACTTCCATGCTTTTCCTAATTCACTCCTAGTCCCTCACCATCTTTTTGTTTTCTTTATCACCTTCTAAGTCATTTACTTTAAATTTAGATACTTAAATTTCTTGTAGGTCTACGACAATCATTTCATTAGGTTTTCTGTAGTGACTCTATGCAACAAACTGGGAAGAAAATATAATGATTGTCACTGGAAACCTATCTATTTCGTCTCTTTCTCTTTTCTTTTTATTTCACTCATTACTTGAACTTTCTTTCACACTTATTTCTCATGTCTTTCTATTATTAACTCTTATAGTAAGTGACAGGAGATAGAGAGGAAGACAGGGAGACATTTACTTTTATTATTCGATTCAGTTCACTGCTTAAGGCTCAAGAAAAACGATTTGGTGAAAATCGGTTAATTGAAAATCAAGTTTCCGGTAACAACAGTAATTTTCCCGCTTCAAGTTTTTTCAAAATAATACGCAAAATGATGTGTGTTAATTTCTAAGACAAAACCAGAAATAAAATGATAGATATGAACAAACTAGGCTACATAGATTGATTGCAGGTAGATATTATCCGTAATTTTCAAACTAGTCATTGTCATTTGAAAACTTCATTAACAACAGAAAGAATATGTTCAATAGTTTAAACAATTTTTGAACAGTGTGCATGTTAAATACAAAAAAAACAAACAAAAAAAAAACAAGCAACAGATATTAACGAGAAGATAATTTAATGTAACATTTTTCTCTACTATCAAAATTTGCATCGTTTCTTCCACTTGGATTTGTTAAAAAACGAAATTGACAATTTGCGGATATTCTTCTCAAATCTTTCTTGTCTTGACGTAATAGCGATTTACATTTTAAAATTACATGACCACAAAAACGGCAACCACATACACATTCGCGCACATACGCGCGCGTACACACACATCAAGCATATCTGTGAGTATATGCATTTGTGTATCAATAAGTGCTAACACATAATTATTGTTTTCTGATCTGAAAGTTTCACAATATAATTTCAGATGCATTTAATTCATATTTATTACTGAATTAAGTGCAATAACAGAGAATGAGATTATGCTGAAAAATATAATTTTGTTGTGAAAAATAAATAATTTTTTGTGGTTAGGCTACACAGTACAGATTTATTGTTGTACCTATGAATGTGCGTTTACGCGTGTCCACACACACACACACACACACACACACACACACACACACACACACACACACACACACACACACATATATATATATATATATATATATATATATATATATATAGGTGCGTTTGTGTATGCGTGCGTACCTGCTAGTGTAAAACTATCTTTCCTTGTCGAACACATCTTCATTGAAGATTTTGTTCATTTTTCTCCAATTTTAGTGCTGTAAAAGAAAAATGTTAGTTTTCAATAATTTTTAGGAATCCCTCCGCTCATTTTTAATAAACATTTACTGAAAAACTAGGAAGAAATGATCGACTTTATTTTCTTTAAAAAACGAAAAAAATAAATAAATAAATAAAAAGCATGTGCTAAAGAAATTTTAAAACTGTTACTTCCGCAATAGTGGAAGAAAATCTTTTTTTAAGCTGAGGTCATTGCGTACGATGCGTTATTTTTTTACGTTTTAAGGCCAATGAAGCAGGCATTTTATCAGTCGTTAGTTGAGACATGTTTTACTTCAAATGAATAGATTAAATAACAACCTCAAAGTTATTATTACACATTTGATGTTCTTATTTTCTTTTCATTTCACATTAAGCAATTTCTTCATCAACTAAATTAGTGGCCTAAATGTTGAGGGATCATCAAGGAAAACGGTGACTTCTTCTCAGTCTATGAAATCAAAACTCGAATCACGAAGGAAATTATTCATTTCAAATTCACGATTTAGTTAATACACAATGCACTTCTGACCTTCTTTCCTAAGAATTTGGATAGCAAGCGGGAATTGAATGTAGTACAGACTGTTGCCACTATTCTTTGTGAGCAGTACCCTTAACGAGTTCGCTGTATATTTAAAAAGAAAAGAGGTTACTTCGAAAGAGACTTTGAAAACTAAATTTTAATGTAAATAATTTTTAAGGACCCTTTTGTAGCAGAGATTATATATACGATGATAAAAATTATTGTTTTTATTCTATATTTATAGGTTAAAGGGTTCAATATCAGAAATAAAGCGTATGTAAATATAAAAGTGGACACTGAAGTCAACACCGTCTGTTTAATTCAGGCCTGAAGACTGCGTTCAAACATGAAACAGACTGTCACCGCTCGGTGTTCACCTCAGTGTCCACACACACACACACACACACACACACACACACACACACATATATATATATATATATATATATATATATATATATATTAACGTGTATGTGCGTTTACAAATTAGTATCGAGCACAAACGAAATAATGAATCCCTTGTTTGTTTTATTTTCTTCGTTTTCAAAATGAAATGATAGAATTTATTAAGAAATTATTTAAAATGTTCTTCGAAGTAGACGGTTAACATTACATTAACAATTACATTTAACAACAAAACTGCAAATAAAATCTTTAACCCGTGAGTTACCTGTTAGCACACACACACACACACACACACACACACACACACACACACACACACACACGCACGCACACACACACATACGTATCTTGCTTTCTTTTTTATTTTTGTTGTTTTTACATGGTATTTAATTAACAAATGTTTTGTAGTGGCTTTTGATATATATTTTTAAATTCACAAATTTTTATAACTCAATCTGTCATATTATTCAGGATTTTACCGTAAGTTTTGTTTTGACAGAATTAAGTTGTCAATCAGTCTATTCATAAATCAATAAATAATTTGGGGGAGTTCTATCAATAACAAAGTTCACTCAGTCGAGCATTTTCTCAAAAAGTCTGTTTCAATTTGATGTCTGTTTTTTTTTTATTATTTTTAAACTCCGATGACTTTTTTAAATATAGCAATTCTTTGCAAATCTGCACGGCTTTCATGCCTTTCCTATCTATTTGATAGCAACAAATGTGGGTACAGCCAAAACAATTCAAAACTCGAAAAATTGACAGTTTTATAAACTCTCTCTCTCTCTCTCTCTTCCTTTATTTCTTCCTTTTTTTCTATTTTCTGTCTTTTCTATATGCGATTCGGATCAGTACACTTTCTGTTCAAACATTGTAAGTTTATTTAATTTAACTATTCATGAGTTTTATACCACTTTTTAAAAGAAGCATTTAAATAATAAACATTTTTCTTAATTATTTTTCAGTTCTCAGTTTAATTACACATAAAACATCGATGAACAAAAACAGTTGTCTGATATGCAATTTTAATAAAGAAATTCAAAATTTCAACGGAAAATTTTAATTTAATTAAAATATTGAAGTTCAAAATACTCTATATGCTTATTCTAAGAAAATTCAACAGAAATATTTTAGAAAGAAAAATAAAGGCCAATCAAAATTTATTCAGACTTATAACAATAGTCGTGTATTTCTTATTCTCATAAATTGATATTCCCATAATAATGAAATGGAAAAATGTTTGAATTTGTTTTGAACAAATTGTTAAATAATTTTTAGTAGATGTTTTGTTAAATAAAATTTCTAGAATGAGGCAAAAAAAAAAATCTTAGAAACAAGTATCAATTAATATAAGAAATGTAAAGAGAGAAATCTTGTTTTTTGCTTCAGTTCTGTTACCCTGCATGAACAATAACGTCAGCATTTCGGATATATTCAGGATTTCAATGAGAATTAATTACGCACAAAAATAAATTTTCCTTTAAATACTGGTAATTGCAATGGACAATAATATCATGTTAGATTTTCTTCTCATTTTAATATTTATTCAAATCGCTTCACTCATACAGGGTTTTAATTTTTTCCCAAAAATCTTAGATATTTTTAATATTGAGTACCATTATTTACCCCAAAAAGTTATTTAAGCGGGTCTCTATTATTATTTATCACTTTAATCATTTTCATTGCATATTCCTCAAATAAGAATGAATAAGTGATTAACAATATATATATATATATATATATATATATATATATATATATATATATATATATATAATCAGGAAACAAAGATTGGATATTTTACAAATCTATTGAATTTGTAAAATATTTAACTTTTGTTTCTTGATTATAATACTCTGCTAAATTTAGCTATAAATTTTAACATTGTGATCTCTTTGGAGTTTGTCGCTTTTGGAATTTACCTAACCAAATTTCAAGATATATATATATATTTCATTTATATATATATAACATCAGTCTCTGACTTTTAAGCAATTATATAATCAAAACCACGAAAGAGGAAACACATTATATAATTTTGGCTTCCCTATTTTATTTGCATTTTTGTGGGTGATTCTATCAACCCAAAACATTATTCGCCTCTTTTTATAAGTGCTTTTATTTTCACTTTTCTTTTTGGAAACATTATAAAATTTTTATTCACCTGATCGTTTTTTTACATGAATTAATATTTAATTTCTAAACTAAGTAAAAGTCATATAATAAATATGCCGTTTTTAATATTTTTATCGTCTTTATTGTACAGAGAATATCAAACATATTTTATCATGTTAATAACGATACAAAAATTGTTCGTTACTTAAAGATTTTTATTCTTTAAGGCTAACCATTTTAACACTATTCGATAACTTTGCGCTTTTCGTTTTACAAGGATCACCACAATTTTATTGTAGATGTCAACTAATAAAAGATGATACTTTGAAAAATAGTTCTTTTAAAAATTATTTATTTTTCTAAGAAAAAATTATGTTTTAAAAATTTGATGCAAATAAAAAATATATTTATCATGAAAGACATGCGAGTACAAAATTGTGATATCTTGAAAGTTAAGGAATTTTTCAAGTTAAGGAATCGTTCAACTAAAAGTTTTATTTACTTGTAAGATTTTGCATTTTTAACAAAATTAATGAAATATTAACTCGAAATATAAATAAACTATTTTAAAGCATGGATTATTAAATTTAATTTCATATATTCATGCGAGTGAAACACGTGCGCTACAAGTGTGTCTAAATAACACGCACAGGTGTTGTAATAAAATAATGGATCATTTTCGTTTTTTCTTTGCATTCATCCATAATTGCTCCCATTTTACTTGATCCATGCACACCGCTGTTATTGAAACATTGGCAGATAAGAATTCATCCGCGGTAGAAAACGGAGAACTGGAAAACAGAGAGAAAAGGAGAATGTGTGGGGGAATGAATGATAGGAGGGAGGGGGAAATGAAAGATAGAACTAAAAAAGAACAGATAAAGAAATAAATTAATCTTAATTCATATTTAATAAACTATTATTTAACTATTATTCAATACTTTCATTCTCTCATCATCGACATGTCGTTTTTAGTTTGTTTTTTTTTCCAACAATATCCACAATGTATTTTAACAATATTACTACATAATAAAAAAAAATGTTACAAAAATACATGCAAAATATTTTTAGATATGAATGGAAATAAGGAGCAAAGCGCATTCATGGAAATAAGGAGCAAAGCGCATTCATAAAAATAAGAAAGAGTTAAAAATAACAATTCACTGTAATTGCAAACGGTTAACAATATTTAAATTTAAGAGAATTACACATTGTGTCGATAATAAAATGAATAAAAGAATAAAAGAAAAGACTCATATGACAACCGCCGTCCCATAATAATTGTTGCATTTGCATGGGTTAGGGTTCTAACGACACATGGTGTTTATCATTAAAAAATTATTTTCCTGTCGTCTGCAATTTTAAATCTGTGGCGGGTGTGCACTTCATTTTATATTTTAAATCAGATTTATAAATTTAATTTACGATCGACTCAAATCTTACTGTAGAAAATCTTTAAAATAATGGTTTTGGCAAAAAAAAAAAGCAAATAATTTTGGAATTTGAAAAATACAAAAAAAGTATTTTAAATTTGTGTTTCGTTGAATCATTTATGGGGGAAATTTAATTTTGGATCAGTAAACCAAACATGCTAATACTAATTAATCCTGGTATAAGGCATGAAGTATATATCAAAATAACACAAACTCAACATACAAAATACTCTGGGATAGTTTATTGGTGAAATCGAAGGCGAGTCAAAATCTAATCAAATACAAGCTTATTGATACTTTCTGAAGTTATTCAATAAAGTAGTATTTCATTATTTTCGCCATATTGTTTTTCTCTTTTCAACACATTTTATGCGATATAATATTCTTATATTCTTTTTGTGCGTTGAATCCGATAGACATTAGAAAGCACTTCATTGTTCTTTTTCATCTTTTCGCTCTGTTGAACTGTTGAGAAATTGAAAAGGAAGAAGAAGATAAAGAAGAACAACAACAACAATGTAGATAACATTCGCTTGAGGAAGTCCGAAGACTGTATCAAACGAAAAGTTTCGCAAGATAAAAATAATAGTCCGAAATTTATATGGAATAACAAGAGGAATTACGCTCAGTGATATTCGAAACTGATTCTAGTTCCATAAATTGTCCAAAGTTTACTGAATTTTTACTGAGATTGGATTAAATTGGATTCTTAAAAATATATTTTTTAAAGTTTTAGATCGCTTATGAAATGAATAGAGCCGAATATATTATAAAATTCTCTTACATGATATAGAAAACACTCACACACACACACACACGCACACACACACACACACACACACACACACACACACATATATATATATATGATAAAATATAGTTTTGTTATGCTATATTTATGGGTTACAGTGCTCAATATCAGATATAGAGCGTATGGAAATCGGGCTGTGTAAGTAAACACATTAAGTCAATAATAAACAAATTAACTACGAATGCACGCGTAAATACAAGTAAACGAAATAATAACAACCAACAACAAATAATAAAGCAATCAATAATAAATAATGTGTAAAAAAAACAACAACAAAAAAACTATAAAATAGCTAAAAATTGCATTCGGATCCATAATTATTTCCACTCAATAGCATCTAGATTAATTTGAAACATAACTGTTACCGCCCACCTAATAACCGTGGAAGGTTGCACTTAAGAATGATACAGACTGTCGCCGCTTGGTGTTGACCTCAAAGTCCATACCCACGCGCGCGCGCACCCACACACACAGACACACACACACAGACACACACATATATATATATGTATATATATATATAATGTGTATGTGTTTGTATGGGTGTGTGGCAGTGGAATTTGAACCCTACTACCAATAATCTAGAATTTTTACATTTGCTCGACAATCTGGCAAAATGGCGTACTAAGTAAAGGTGCGTCATTACATTCCTCTATCCGAAAAGATTACATGAATATTAATATTCATCAATGTTTGCTGAATATTTTTAGAGACCAAAGAGTGGATGTGATTACTAATGAGTATTGTGTTTCAGTGAAGCTGCTATGAAAAAAATTATCAACGTCGCTGATATAAATTTATACCAACGTGATATGCAGGCTGTCATTTATCACTGTGAAAAATGCTTCGCTGATTATCATAACTATGTAAAAAATAAAGTTTTATAGCTAAAATTTTGCTCTAGTCAATGCTGTTATTGCGGTCGTTATATCTGTTATATTTTTCGCGAAAATTAGTTAGAAGTAGCACTTTCAGAGCATTCTTCGTATATAAATAGGTACCAAAAACTTAACGGTCTGACGCACTTCATAAAAGTTGACCAAATTACCAAACATCAGAATTTATTTTTGAAGGGTTTCTTAGTTGGGGTCAGAATTTATTTTGGTCTTTGTATGCTTTCATTGCATTCACTTACGCACAAATACACTTTGGAAAGGTATTAATCCGCCTCTTCTCTCCAGGACAGCTTGGATTATGTAGCCCTGGCTGGCAGCCAGTCTTCCGCAGACAGCAATAGCAAACTACTGCGAGATAATCTTCTGCCCAGTCAGTCATGTCTCTTTCGAGACATGATCACCCAAAGCGTGTATCACGTATGGCATTTAACTGACTGACTGATGCTTACATGTAGCATTTGCCGTAGATTGTTGTTAGCCAGTTAATAATATAGATCAATATTAAGTCAGTAAGTTCGGTCGTCTTTGTTAAAGTTAGACACAAGGATAAACTTAGAAGATGAATAAAATTGCATCTATCTTTTTTGTGAGAAAAAGAGTTTTGAAAATTATTTTTTAAATACTAGCTTTTGCCTGAAATCCTACACTGGCCACTGGTGCTCAGATATGCAACTAATATATGAAAGAGACATATATATTTTCAAAACAAACTTCTTCTTCTTCTTCTTCTTCTTCTTCTTCTTCTTCTTCTTCTTTTTCTTCTTCTTCTTCTTCTTCCAGTCAGAAAATGTAATGAAAAAACTAATGCAAGCCAATAAATAAAGTGTCTTTTTTAAAAAGCATTAACTCTCTTGTAATTATAGGAAGAAAAAATCAGATCACTTATTTTTTTTTGCTGAAAATATTCTGAGGCCATTATTCTAAATAATATATGTTTCCAATTTCGTCTGGGTCACTCCCAATTTACCCTCTCAATATGTTTTCTGAAAGCAATAAAATCTTAATTGGCTGAATAATTTATAAGCCCCTCCTCTCGGTTACGATCAGCCGCGACGTTTGTGTTCGCTGTGACAAACTTTGTACTGGCTAACAGAAAAGTTAGTTCTACATTTTTAATCGACTGACGAGAATTTGATTTTTAAGCAATTGCAATACGAAACAGTCCTATTTATTTATAATTTAAGTAAAAATAAAATAAATAAAATATTTTAAATTAAAAATACGATTTAAAGTATATAAGTCCGACTTTTTCTTAAGGTCAACGCAAACATGGTCTTTGTAACATTTTTATGAGGTTAGAAGTAGTTTTAGCCCGAGTGAGAATCTTCCCGGCTCAATTTGTTGCTACCATACTTAAAATTGAGAAAAGAAATGAACTATTTAATAAAAACAATTGAAAAATAAATGGAAAAAAATGAAGTTGATCTCCTTGCATATATCAATTAAAAATAAAACGTGTGTTTTTTTTCTCGTTTTGTTTTTAGTAATTAATTCTATAAGAATCCTACGTATATTCAAATCTACTTAGTAGATGATGTACTTGCATATACACAACTAGTGTCAACAGTCGAAATAAAATACAGTGTTTCGAATGATAATCTTTAAAACAATTATCCTCTCCCACCAGGAAGATTAATGCATCATATTCTTCCTACACGTGCTCACTCACACACACACGCGCACGCGCGCATCTACACACACATTTTTATATATAGTCATAATTATCTCGTCATTTACAAGCCGCCAGAAACCTACGCATTTGATCACGGTAAAAGCTTTGTGCAGAACCAGCCGCACTGTTGATAAAGAGAGAACTAGTATACAAGTACAACATACCAAAAATCTCTAAACAGCCCTCCTAAGGTTTTGTATTCAGAGTTGTACTTCACATAAACTAGTTCTGCAGCCAAGAGTAAAGGGCCTAGTTTGTCGTTATATTTAATCCATAGGTGAGGACATGAGGTACCTTCATCCCAATTTTATTTGTGTGAAAAGGAATGTAACGAACTGTAGCAGAATTTGAACTCGACCGTTTGGGGTCACTAACCATTAACTTGCTGGATATCTTAGTTTTTGTCAATATTTCTGAGATGATGTATTATTTACAATATTTACATTATTTGGACTATTGTCCTCATTTTTGTTGACATTTGTACAATAGTCCGAATAATGTAAATACTGTAATTGATGGATATTTATTTCTCTCCCCTTCTCTCTCTCTCTCTCTTTCTCTTTATATATATATATATATATATTCACGAGCCAGAAAGTTTTTCACGTCAGAATCCATTTTGCATATTTATACATCTACCATTCGTTCGTGCATTGAATACTGTTGCCATACCTGGTCGGGTGCTCCTGCTATTCATCTCGAAGTTCTTGACAAAATCCAAAGAAGGATGTACAATCCTGACCTGGCATCTCGACTTCATTTACGTTCTCACCAACATGACGTGTTTTTTCTACAAATAGTTTTCATGGTAACTGCTCTGATGAGCTTTTATCTCTGTTACCCCTACCACGTGAATTTAAGAGTACTACTAAATTGGCATCTTGTTCCCACCCTTTTACCGTTAAAATAGTTAAATGCAGTAGCCACTTCTATCCCAACAGTTTCTTTTCTCGTACCTCCTGTCTGTGGAACTCCTTTCTGTTTACTTGCTTCCCTTACAGCTACAATCTCCAAAAATTTAAATTCAACGTCAAATGACATCTTCTATCTGTTTCAATCCCGTTCATCTTTTTATCCTTTCCTCAATACCTCTTGTACCCAGTCTTTTCTTTCAATGTAAACCCCCTGCGCACTAGTGGTGGTCCCACTTTGTTTGGAGTGAAATTATTATATATGTATTCGAATCCTGCTAAAGAGCGCATATTTTTCTTTAATAGGTTTTCTTAAATATTCAGGCCGGTAGATAAAACTAAAAAAGTAAAATACTGTTTAATTAATAAACGAAGTTTCTATTCACATATGGGTATCGAATAAAATAACGTTTAAAGTGATTATATATATATATATATATATATATATATATATTAGTCATCCACATACAAGCCTGTTTCGCTGTATCACAGCTCATCAGTTTATATATATATATATATATATATATATATATATATATATATATATAGACACAAAAATATATATATACAAAAAACAAATGCACAGTAACTATAAACAGGACGAAACTTCCTTTCTCAACATCAAATGAAATTATGCAACAGAGACTATCTTAAGTAAGAAAATTAAATTAACTTTCTACTACAAAAAATTAAAATCAGCAAATCTAATTGTCAATAATAATAATTCACCTGTAAAATCTAAACTGCAGAAAACCAGTGTTGTTTACGAATTTACATGTCCTTTGAAGAACTGTGTTCCTCAACAATCAAAATTTGTAAACAATTGACATTGCACCTTTCCTACAATAGTTCCATCCGATCTAATTTAAACACACATCGAGATCTACCAGGACCTATCCGTGATATACTTGTTAACAATACATACATAATGGCATTATCCATATGCAAAAGATAATTAAAATTAATGGAGGCTTTACTAATAAAAAAGCGAAATCCTACACTTATGAACACGGTATCAATGTACTTACCGTTTGTGGAACTTAACATACACAAGACTCTATATACATAAACTTTATATATATTTATTTAAAAGTAAAACAATATTCATTCTTGATAATGGCTAAGAGTATAGCCGAAAGCGCTCGAAAATACAAAACCTTTGAACAATTCTTGTATAATTTGAGTTCGGAAAAGAAAATAATCATAGGAATATATGAAAAATATGTAAAAACTTAGATAATACCTTGTCTGAAATTTTTAATAAAACCTGCATAAAAGAGAGATTGTTGCCCAAATACGTTATATATATATATATATATATATATATATACAAAGAAAACCATTTAAGATGTTATGCATAGAAACATCAACGCTAGAATCCGGTTCTACAAGTTTATTACTTCAATTTGAATACACAGCATTTTAAAGATACAATGACAAGAGTGATTGAAAAAAATATATATCCATTTGTCTATCGACTGAAGATGATAAATTAGTTCAATTAATTGTCCATGCTTTTCTACGAAAAAATTACAATTAACTTTATTAAGCTGTTATTTTCTAAACATCGAGGTATTGTCGCCTACCCTGGATTTTGAACCTTAAAACAGAATATTATGAAAAAGAAGAAAAGTTGAACTTCCATTTCTTGTGTAATCAATGTAATAGGCGAAGAAATTAAATTCGAAGTCAGTGTCATCTCCCGTGTGCACGGTAGTCAACCTGGCAAACATCTGCCAGTGAATCCGTTTCTCACTGAGTTATCTAAGAATTAGCCTTACGTAATGAAAACAAAGAACATCATTTCCTTCCTTCGGATGCAAAAGTCGCAACCGATTCAAAGGCTTCCAGAATTTTTGACAATTTAAATTGAAAATCTGTCGGGGTTGAAATCGAAGAGTCCTTCAAAAATTAAGAAATTTATTTTTATTTTTATTTTTTCCTTTCTATTATCCTGATTTCGTCTTACCAGACTATTTTTCATTCAGATATTTTTCATTTGGGCGATTTTTCATTTTGGTTGATTTTTTCTTTTTTGTTTTGTGTCTTCTGAAAATTTGCTGGTATGAAATCGATTGTCAATGCACTAATTTGGTTTTAATTGGTGAATTTTTTGACATCCAGGTGCAAATACATACCTGCATGTGCTCGTTCGCGTGCACATATGTGCATGTAAGAACCCACCCCTCTTCATAATCACAAGATTTCGTACATTTTTTTTCAATATATATATGGATACGAAAATCTATGAAAGCATTTTATGAAAAACAAAATTGATTACAGCAAAATTTTGACATGTTTTCAATATATATATATATATATATATATATATATATATATATATATTGAAAACATGTCAGAACCTATCATATATATATATAGCGAGGGGAAATCAAGTCAAGGCCATCTAATCAAAAATAGGTATCCACAAAACGTTTCGAATATGAATTGATAACTGGGATTAAGTCGAAAACCTTTAAAAATTTTAAATGTTACCTTATTTTTATGAAGCTAAAATAAAATAGCGACACATGCCAAATTTATATCTACTTGTCCGTTATTTAAATATATCTAACTATATAATGTTTGAAAAATAATGTTCAAAGAAACATATTAAAAATATCTATCTATCTATCTATATCTATATTTGTGTGTATATATATATATATATGTATATATATATATATGTGTGTGTGTGTGTGTGTGTGTGTGTGTGTGTGTGTGTGTGTGTGTGTTCACTTAAACAAATTTATATATATAAATATTTAAACATAATTTATTTTAATTTAATCAGATAGATAGATAGCTAGATAGATAGGATATTATTACTATAAACGCTTTATTTAGTGAAGATAAATGTTTCATTAATGCCTCTATTTCTACATTTACCACCTTGAACATTCGAGAGACTGAGTAAAGAAATTGTATCTTCAAGGATGTTTGATACCTGCGACACCCTTGGAAGAGAACCCCTGAAAAGCTCGTTTTTAGACTGCTCGTCTACGGAACACTTTTACATTTACACTATCCTTTGTGGTGCAATGGTTATTGGCTCGAACAAGAAATCGGGGAACCGAGTTCTAATTCCTTGCATTCACTTACGCACAAATACCATGGAAAAGGTATTAATCTGTTTCTTCCCTCCAGTTATGGGCTAAATAACAGGACAGATTGGGTTACTGCGGTATAACCTTCTGCCCAATCAGTTCTGTCTCTTTCGAGACATGATCGTTCAAACGTGTGTCATGTATGGCACTTAACTGACTGATATATGTTCAAGTCACTTGAAACTCTAACCCTGTAAATTGTTAAAAAGAAAAAGTTATGGGATGAACAGATTTTATTTTAGTCTGACATTATTTTTTATTATTTTTAAACGTTACATTTACTGGATACCTGCGGTCAAGTAGACATCCCAGCTATATATATATATACATTTGTGTGTGTTTTCTACTTTCGAATATATCAGTAATATATTTTATATATATATTTGTTATTATTTAAAAAATTCTATGAAAACTTTGTCACCCGCTCAGAACAGAATAAATTCTTGTCACAGAAATTCTGACAACATAAAACCGATGTATTCGAATATGAATTTTAAGATAAAATTCATGGTGACGCATTTCGTTCCGAGAAAGAACTTCTTAGGGCAACGGTTTTATTGATAAGATCGGTTTTATGTCTAAAAAAAGGTGAAAAGATGTAAAATTACAACAAACTTGTGCTATAATTTTTGCAACTGACTTGCAACCCATTATTTCCCACCTTTCCATATATATTTTATAAAATTGCTGTCTGATGAAGTTCCATCTCGGAACACAACTCCTCACTATAAGTTCTCCAGTTTATTCATTCGTTTGTCCCCTATTATTCTAATATATGCATGCTTACGCGCGCGTGTGTGTCTGTTTATCTCAGGCACATGGCCATTATAGTGCTATATTATGGTTGTAAATGAAAAATTACTAAGTAAAACCACTGAGTGCAAAAAATGCAGAAGAATGTATTGACTGAAATGTTGTATTAAAAACAATAAAGATGAAGAATTTGAAAAATCTATTAAATATGCTGGTTCAATATTGTGTTTATGGAGCATCCGGATTTACTATTTGAAGGACCAATATCCTGACCATTTATTTATTATTAAAAATAATATTATGCTGGGGGCCTAAAAAGTTCCTTGCGGTTTCGTCTTGAAATTACAAACATTTAGTTTTAAGTGACGTCATTAAAAAAAAGATCACTTTTACTTGTCACAGATGTCATATCAGCGTGCGTTAAAATAAGAGTTTTTGCTTATTGATTCTAGGATTCAAGATGGAAAAAATAAGCTCATTTTCAGATTATCATACTTTTGTTTTTGAAGTAAGGTTAAATGCAGCTCAGACACAAAATTGTTTTTGCAATTCATGAAAAAAGTAGCTATGCATCAAGACCGGTGTAAGGATCTTGTGTTTACCCCAGAATCTATGAAACACCCCCACCAATCTATGATACAGAGCTCCCACTCTATTAAACTCAGTTTTCATAAGGTGGTATTCATATAAAATACAAATTTTATTGTAACCTAATTCTATACAATAATGGATCACATGCAATATGGGTGAACAATTCAACCAATAAAATTGAAAATAAATACAATGTAGCTAAATCTAAACTTATTTATAAATGGAACTGTGTGTGTGTGTGTGTGTGTGTGTGTGTGTGTGTGTGTGTGTGTGTGTGTGTGTGTGTGTGTGTGTCCGTTACCTAGAGACTCTGAAATGGCTGAACAGATGTTCTTGAAAATTTACACACAACTGTACTATAAACGTCTGCGAGTATTCTTAGCTCGGTTTTGTGTCGAGGTACCTCCGATAAATATCGAAAATTGATAATCGAAAAAATCGGGTTATAGAAGGAATGGTCCGATTTTAATCAAATTTGATACACTCATAGACAAAGACATAAGAAACGATATTCAGAAGTTTCAAGGTTACAGTTCCTACAATAGTGCAGAAAATTAATAATAATAATAATAATAATATATATATATATATAAAAGGCAAGATGTTTGTATGTGTGTCTGTTTATCTGCCTGTATGTCTGTATTTATTCAGCCCTTTTATTTTAGTTTTTGCTTCTGGTTTGGCTCTAAGTAGGTATAATTGTAGTTCTTAGTCTCAGCCATGGTACCATTTACTCAGAGGACTTATTTAGCCTTCAAAATTCAGTTTACGACGAAAAAAACTTATTCGATATCGATACCAGGAAATCAAAATTTGACTTATATCCATTCATTTTTCTTTCAGTCTACCGTTTCGCTTCAACTGGAAACAACTATTGCTTTTTAGTTTTTCATATCAATGTCCAAAGAGTCTGAGCTCTAGGACCATGGGTTAGTTTTAAAGCTTTCATTACACCCGACCAACGCCAGGCTATACTGCTAGTATATAATAGATAATTTCATGAATGTTTTGCTGCAATTTTGCGATCAACTTGAGATTTTCCTTGTTAAAAAGTTGAATAATTTAACACATGCAAGATTATGGATAAAAGATAAAGAATTTTATATGGTATTTTCTTAGCATGAGAAAAGCGGATTGACGAATTTGGACAAAAAGTCCCCAGAATTACGTCAAAATCCAAAGGTTTTTCATCCTTTAATAGTCAGATATGCTTATTCTAATTTGTAGCTTATATAAATATAGATAAAAAAAGCTAATGTCGACATCAGGCTTTACCCTACACCGGTTGTGTGGTTTGAGAGTAGTACACAACATTCCCATTAATAATCGAAGATGTCAAAATTGGTTTGCGAAGTTTTGTGTTGAAAATTTATCACTACTCTGTCGTCAGGCAAACCAAAAATGAAGAGCTTACTTTGAAATAATGAGCGTTATACGACACTAGAGATTGGTAGCATAATGAAAATACTATATCAAGCGTTAAAAATCATTTGACTCAGTTTGGTTGTTAGTCATTTCGCTAAAGAGCAAAAATCTACTGAACTGTATTTCCATGAGCGATTCGCTAGTGAAATATATAGAACCTTTTTTAAATTGAAAACGCGATAAAAAGTGGATATTTTGCAGCAAGTAATTGAATCACCAACCGTGCCAGAGAAGACGATGATTTGTATATGGTGGGAATGGAAGTGAATCAAACGATCAGAAATTTGATCAGAAATTTGAAAAAGTTAGAAGAGAAGGAATTATAAAATTATCACATAAAATCTTAGAACAATATGGTAAATATGTTGTTCAATAAAGTTAATGCAATAAAGTTAATTTTTTTTATTTTGGCTTACCTAACCAACTTTTTTGTTTCCTACTATTTAGTAAGGATTGTTTATTTTGACAATTCATTCAAATAGTTTTTCATCAAACTAACTTTGCAATTTCGCTAGTTTTTTATTCGGATTTTTATAGTTTTACCCTTCAAAACGATATATAATACGCAGAGAAAATGTCTTTCGCACTAAATTGGTTAGTCTTTAAAGTTGTCACTTTGTATTTGACCCAGACAAATTTCCTACAATGGTTCCGATGATTGCCAAAACACGATGTTTATTGTGCTATAAACATATCTTACCGTCTATATGATGATTAATAATTTTATTGGCATGAAAATAAGTTAAATGCAAATAATGCTCAGGAAAAACTTGCAATAACGTTTGAATGTATCTGCCGCATCCAGCATTTAATTACAGAGAATTTAATGTCGCTTATTTATTCAATCATGTCTCACAGATAAGACATTGAAAATGCCAATGTTCAAATTATAGAGTTGGAAATTATTAATAATGTTGATTTTTTTATCATTTTTTCTGAATGAGATCTTTTAAATGCATAAAACTAAATAATAATTCTTTGTGTATTTTGTTTCAAGTTCCTATTAGTTGGTATCATTTACTGAATTTTCAAATCGATTGTATTTAATGTTTTCGTTGCAAATCAAGTGACAGCAAGTTTTTTAATACTTTAAAACCCGTGTCAATATTTTTGTTGCTTTCAATAAAGCTCCTCTTTGAAGAATTGTTTTGAAAATGTTTTCTTGACTGAGCCAAGTTGTTCTAATAATCGCCTGCTCTATTTTCCACTTGTATTAGTTCTCTTGTGATATATATTATACTTCCTGCATTGCCTCACTTACAGCAGTTAACTGGGGTTATCGCTGAGGAATAAATTACATGTTTCATCAGATTTCTAGTAACTTATATAGTGAGCTCGCTGACTCGAGAACTGTCGTTACCAGAAAAGTGTTTGGGCTTCCTTTGATTTCTAACGTTCTTTTTTTGTGTGCTGTTAATGGCACAACTGTAACTTTCATTGACCAAAATTTTCTCACTTCCCTAGTGAGGTCCTGCTATTTTTACACTTTTAAAAAATTTATTTTGTCTTCACACTTTTCTCCATTTGGTACAGCTAAGCCTACAATGTTACAATTCTCATTTCTTTGCTTATTTATGATTTTGGGTGAGACGACCAGTCAGGATGCCAAAGTTTCAGAATATCTTTTTAATTAAATTATTTTAAAGACAAATTTCGGTTTGAGCTGATGCTATTTTGCATAAATAGTTGAATGACCTGTTCTTGCGCTACTTTTAAACCACCTTACTACTCGATTTTTAACCACAATAGGGCTTTTATCTTTCTGGGTTTTTTTTTTCTGTTATTATTATTATTATTAGTAGTAGTAATATTATTATTAATAGTAGTAGAACATTTTTGTTAATAAACCGTAATGTTACAAAATCAGGTGTTTTGTTTGTTACTCTTTAAACACCGATACTCGCTAAATATAGATAAATATAAGTGGATTTTTGTTGAAAAACGAGGGGATTTTTGATTGGTTTGTTCAATTCTTAACAACGATATCAGAGCTTTCTGCTTTTATCCTAGAGTAATTTACAACAATTTTATATTTATTCTTTTGGATTGTCAATAAGTAATACGTGAACCAAATAAATTCTTTCTGAAGTTCTGACATCAAATAGTTATATTATTCTAATTATATACATGTTTTAATGTTGATATAGTCTTTGACCATCTACATGTTGTATGCAATCCTATTTCGAAGCCCTTTATTAATAATTTAAAAATTTACCTCACCACCTACATACCCGGGTATCAGGTTTAATGATCGGCTATTTAAGAACCTTTAACTTGTTGGCGCTTCTTGCAACCGGAATCAACAGAAATGCAATTTCCTTGATATAGCTAAACAAAGCTCTTTTAAACGATCTCATCTCTGCTTGACATGAATAACTCGAGATCTTAATAGTTTATCATGTAATTCTATTGCAATGTATTGATATAATGGATGAAAGAAAAAGTATTCCTGAAGACCGGCTGAAAAGTATATATAAAGAAGGCTGAAGAAGAATATATTGGTTAAAACGTTGTATTATAAACAATAATGCTTAAGGTGATAATTCGAAAAATTTATGAAGTATTGCACAGTCATATTTGTCTAAAGCTGTATAAAATAATTCATGAATTCTTGACACTATTGATGCAAGAAATAGTTTTGCGTTTATAGTTTCTTTGCAACATAAATCTCTGACAAACACTTTGGTGTGGTAAGTGCTATGGTTTCCATCGAAAATTTGCTAATTCAGTAATGCATGTTTGTTTGATTTTTCTGTTTGTTTGTTTTCTTTTCTTTTTCTTTGGCTAAATATTCTTTTGTCGGTTTAATAACAATTTGTTTCTTTTATTGTTATTAACATATTTTGCTTCGGTGCACTTTCAAGTAGCAGTTGCTATCAATATATACATGACTAATCATTTTGTTAAAAAACGGCTTTAATAAATATTCATCCAGTTAATATTTGCTGTCAAGGCAAACCAAAAGGTATTATAAAATGTTTTAATTGACAAGACTTTTGTGATGGGTGCGTAAGAGCAGAGACTAATTAGTTGCTTTTGTTAGCATTACTGAAGAAAAAATCTATATCGCATATGTTTCTCCTCATTCTTTCCTGCCTTACGCTTTCAGTAAAAGAAATTCTCTTTGATTATTCATATGTAGTCGACTGAAAAATTGTTTGGGAACTAAATTTTAATTAATTGAATCCTGCCGTAATTCGATCCCCTAACCTGTTATTTGTTATGTCAGTGTTCTTCAGCAAAAACATAAGGTGAAATGAAATTGAAAATACAAAAACTAAATAAAAAATTTGTGAATTTTGATTTCATTTTAACGAGGTTGACATCACCTTAAAGAATAAACTCCATCACTGCCTTAATTTTATCAACTCGTAATTACTTTTATTACTGGTGTATCAACTTCAGATACACATCACAAATAAAATGCCACACTTTTTTTTACATTTGGTTAATGGTAACAATTAATGTCATTAGCAACATCTTCTTATTTTCTTCTATCAGATCTTTTTTTATATTTGTCACATAATTATATATCATTTGTTTGTATATCCCTAGATCGGATTTTCTATATTATAAGCATTGAATTTCCACAGGTTCATAACCATTGGATTTCTACAGGTTCAGCGTGTTAAAATGTTAGTAATCTGAAGTTGTTTTGATGTTCCCACATGTCTTTATTATTAATTATGACTCGTTTCTAAAACTTCCTTATGCTTTATGGCACAGTGCTTTTGCCTAACCCGTTTGTTGATAAATGAAACGATGAAATTTAGAATTAAGAAGTTTCTTCAGACAAGACACACATTCGACTCTTTGGTCTCGGAAACTTGTTCAAAGTTACATGTTCCAAACACAAAAATTTTACTTAACGGTTGAGGAATACAACGAAGAGGGAAGAAAAGCTGCGATAAAATTAACAACAAACCTGACAAAAAAATGTCCAGATGATTTCTTCTTTTAATGCACACATTTTTGTCGTTAATCAAAATGCAGTCATAGCATATTGCATACGATATGTGTGTGTATGTGTGTGTGTGTGCGCACGTGTGCTATGTCGGGTGCGCACACATGCACAATACTTTTTCATACCTGAACTGAACTTAATTTTCTCTTTTATCTCTCTTTCTACACACGCAGAAATGCACATACGCATATGAAAAGAGAGAATGAAAGCAAGCGAAAGAGAGATCAATTAATGTGAATCAAATATTGATTGAAACGTCATCTTTTGAAATAGTGTGCACGGGATTTTTTTGATAACCGAGAATATCAGAACATTTTTTAAAGTTAGTACTGAGCATTTGTTAGTAAGAAAAAATCCAAGAAATATTAACGAAGAAAGCTGAAAATTCGAAAACAGCTTAAAAGCGTTTGGAACGAAGTGTAACTCAAATGGTGAAACAGTGAATCAACAGCGACTGAGTTGAATGTCTTGATTTCATGCCCGACTGCCAATCTCACTTACTGCCAACAACGCTCACTTTTTAGTCCTGAATTTAACAAAAAAAAAAAAAAAAAAACAGAATCCGAATCCTTAAACTTCACACACTTCATTTCTTCAACGCTTTAACTGTTAGAACAGTCTTGAAATTTTGCATAATATTTTCTTTTCCTTTGTCGTCTCTTTATAATGATAAAGTTTTCATGTCTATTCTTTTTTACTTAACTTTTGTGCACTGCTCTTGTTTGTTTTCTGTTCGTCTTTTTCCCATTTTCCTGTTTGTTTTGTGTCGCGAAGTTTATTTGCTTGTTTTCAACTTAACATCATTTTCAGGGATTTATTCTCTTTTACCGAATCTAACATTTCATTCTCCACTCATAACCATATTCCTGTAAACGCCCTACCATTTCTTTCTATCTTTTACTTTTAAAAGTTATCTGATTTTTTAACATTTACAATTTCATCACCCCACAAAAACATAATAAAATATTAAAATGTAAATTATTTAAGGATTAGACCGTTTAATTTTTGGAGTTTAGGTGGATGTATATTTTTCAAAAATGTCGGAATTGTGTGACTGTTCATCTTTGAAAAGTGGCGGAATTTTGTGAATAGATTCATTTTATCACACATTTTGATTTAAAATAAACTAACTTGAAGATCATTTTCTTGATAATTCATTTTTCCCTTTAGACTTGCACACGAAACATTTTATTGCCATTGTCATTTTATTACTTATTATATATTAATTATATCTCATAATGATTGTTGTTTCCCTAAAATCTGACAATAATATTTTACATTCATTTTGTTGCGTGTGATTTTTACTATTAACACCACTTAAATAAACTGTGCCAAGCTTTTTAAAAACTTTTTGCTTTGACGGAAATGATCGATTAGTTTTCAATTTAAAAGCAAAAGCTTAAAAGAACTTTGTTAAAATCAATCATTTTAAAAAATGAAAAATTTTCAAAACTCAAAGCAAACATAAGTCTTTCATTTGTTTGCCTTATACTAAAAATTACCATAAATTTTCGGCAAATTTATCCTTCGAACATTGAAACTTTTTCCCTCTTACTTTCTTTCTATTTGTGTCGGGATTTCATCACATCATTATTATGCAACTGGCAGTCACAGTACACTCGAAATATGAACGCACATAAAAATAGCTAATTTCTACACTTATTTGTTTAAAAACTCTAAATTTCACAGAAATATTTTGCTTTATGATTTTATTGTTTTAATTAGGAAATTAATTTCAAAATCATTAAAAGTTACATCGTACTTTTTCGAGTATAAATGTTTTTTACATAACTAATTTTATCTAAATTATATTATAAATTGCATATTAAATGAATTTGTTATCTAAGAAAACAACTCCTGATAATATTTCTTACTTTTTCGTAATATTTCATCGTTTCGTGTTTGGTAATCTTTTTTCTTTCTTAGCTAGTGAAGCCATTCAAACATATTTAAACCACCAAAAGCGTAACATCGAATTCTTTCTTTCAAGTTATCATGTTCGAATTCGGATTCCAGCCAGAAGTCAGGCAGTTAACACCCAAGATAGTGGCGTGAAATAATCGTTCTCCTCCGAAGTTATCATAATTCGGAGTAAGAAAAATTATTAAATATGATGATTATCATCGTCATTGCTTTTATTATTTAATTATATTTCTTATTGAAGCCAGAAATCCAGGCAAGTTTTTATTACTTATATTGAGTGTAGATTCTGTAATTGCAATTTAGAGATATTTTACAAGAGATTTTTAGGAGATCATTTTTATTAGTAGATCAAGTTATCTATTAGGCTACAATTACTTGGTATCTCATTTATTCTTTATCGATTCGGAACGTTATTGAACACTCCTTTGTTTTGTTTCATTTGTAAACATTCTTTTACTGTTAAAAGATATTTTCGAAACATAAGAAGAATAGTACATTTAGTTAGAGAAAGTAAGAGTGGGAAAGCCAAAATGAAAAAGACAAACAGAGGATTTGAAAAATCAGCGAGAAAGAAAGAGAATGGGAAAGACACAGAGGAAGAGTGGGATAAAGAACGGGAGAAAACTGAGAGAGTGGGAAAGAAAGGTGGAGAAACAAACAAAGACAAAAAGGAAGAGTGGAAAGCAGCAAGAGAAACAGAGAGGAGTATAAAGAAAGTGGGAAATACAGAAAGAGGGGGAGAGATAAATGAAATGTGAAAGAGATAAAAAACAGCGAAGGAGTAAGAAAGCAAAAGAAAAACAAAGAGAGTTAAAAGACAGAAGTAGAAAGAGAGAGAGAGAGAGAGAGAGAGAGAGTAGGAAAGACAAAGATAAAACGATATCGATAAGGAAAAAGATAAAGAATTATACAAAAAGACAGAGAAGGAAAGTAGGAGAGAAAGAGAGAAAGGATTTTAAATCTAATGGTTGCATTATTCATCCTATTCTCAAACTCAATTAAAAGTTTTTATATTATATAGTTTTAAAGGATTGGTTTATTATTATTATTATTATTATTATTATTATTATTATTATTATTATTATCTTAGATAATACTGTATATACACATTTCCTCCCGGGTCCTAATCAGAGACCTAAGGTCAGAAATGGCTTCATGATATTTTCGAATTTTCCATTCTAAGATTATTATCAGCATTATAATTAATTATAATAACAAATAATAAATAAATAAAGACTATTTCCCCACAAAAATATCTTAATTTATTGTGCATAATTTATGAATAACCGTAACTATTTAATTAGCTGTATATGTTTGTTTGTTTTCTCTTTTAATCGATTCATTTTTGGATGAAAATATAAAACATTCAGGAATATGGAATGAAAAAATGATTTCGATTCATGTCAAACTTTTATCCAAATGTTCAGATATAAATCTATATATCTGTATCTATATATATATTTATAATAATATATATCTATGTTCATATCTTCCCATCGTTGGATGGAATGTAAATTCACATTTCGTTTGAAATTTTCTTTATTCTGATTTCTTGAAACTTAAATTAACTACTGAAAAATATACCGCTAAAATCTGTATTAAAAATGCATTAACTAAACAAACAAAACAAAAATAAATAAAATGTGTAATCGCTCTCCCCTTTTAGTTACGTTGTGCGTTTGTTGTAAAACCCTAACAAAAAACCTGTGAATTTTAAAAGTCCAGACCATTTTAAGGTGGTAGTCAAGGACAATCATAAAACAAATAAATTCGTTCAATAAAAACACTGGAAACAATGAAAAGAAATCTACTCTAATGAAGATGACCAAGTTATAAATTCTTTATAAAAAAAACTTAGTCGTTGTATATTATCGTTTATTATGAGAAAAATAAGGAAGGTCAGTCTTTTTGTTGGTTTATTTCCCTTGATCGCAAATTGATCAGGATTTTTAAAAATTTATGCCGTATTTACTTTCATCTTAATTTTCAGTCGTTGTTGATGCCAATTTATTCTCAAAGTGGGTAGACAGAGTAGAATCGGTAATAAAATATAAGATCTCGTTGATATTCAAACTCAATTTGCTCCAAGAAAGCGTAGGGAATGATCCAACTGCTTTAAGCGCCAAGATACGGGATCCTGAAGGTTTTTCAGAAGAGCATATTTTACTTATAAGACATCGCTTCATTCCATAAACACCGTCAGTGATATTTTTGTTTTTACGTTATTAGAAATAATAACAGCTGCAACTTATTTTACTTTTTATTAAATAAACTATTAAATAAGGTCTGACTGAAATAAAATGGATGTGAGTTCAATTCTTGCTAACAGTTTATCCAATAATTCTGATCATGCGCCATTTTTTTACTGCTGTAAATTGACAGTTTGGATAAAGGTGTGATAAAAAGCAACTAAAAATTGGTATGAAATATAATACTAGTCAAAAATTATTAATAGTATTTGACAAATACTTTTTCAAACAAAAAATAAAATCAAGATAATTCTGCAGCCTCAATTTTGTCAGTATTCTTCAATTTGAACTGTGCATGTCAGCCATTAAAACCACATCAAAGTAATCAATTTGCAAAAAAATCCTTTTATATAATTATTTTAGGTGATATTAATTGCAGTCTTTATTGTTAACTTTTCAAGCAGTTTTGCGGCAAAATTATTTTATTTTTGTGTAAACCAGCTGTTGTAATATATGTTTAGCTGTTCTATTTATTTATTTATTTATTTATCTATGTATCTATATATATATATATATATATATATATATATATAGGTGTGTGTGTGTGTGTGTGTGTGTGTGTGTGTGTGCATGTATGGTGCGTGTTTCTGTCTGTTATATATTTATCAGCACATTTTACTTTTTTTTCCTGTAGATATAACATTTTGACTGATTCATATTCTATCTAAAAACTAATATTCCCGAAGGTTTCATATATATATATATATATATATATATATATATATATATATATATATAAAAATCCAAAATGAAAATGACATGTAGGTAAAATCCCAAAATAGATCCTATTAATATTAATCTTATTAATATTAAAAATAATCCAAGTAGAGGGCTTGCTGTAAATAGTATTATCTATTTACAAAGCCAAATATGTATATTTTCAAATAAAATATGTTTATTTCCAAATAAAACTCCGCCGGTATATGAATTTTGTTCTGTTTTTGAATAATAAGATATTTGTTGCTAAAGAAGCGTGGTTTCTTCGCTGAAATGGCCATACAACATATATAATTTTCGGAGTTATATTTGAATATATATATATGTATATATATATATATATATATATATATATATATATATAAAATTTAAATAGATGGTTATTTTGGAAATGAAATGGTTATCTGATTCATGATTCAGATTATTGTTGATAATATTATTATTATTATTATTATTATTATTATTATTATTATTTTATTATCATTATTATTATTTATTATTATTATCATTATTACATCTCGTTTATTTTTCGCCTTCCCTTTTGATTAATTTGCATAAATTAGCATTGAGTGAAAGTTTTTTTTCTTTCCGGTCTCTCCGTTCGCTGCTAGGAGGAGGTTGAATGACTGGCATCGCCCAGTGTGTCTGATTGACAGCGATCCTAGGTAGGTCTCTTGCATGAGCAGAATTTCTAATCTATCCTTAGTAGGACTCCAGACTTTCACTTATCTCTCTGTACGTACCTCTGTGTGTTTGCGTGTATGTACGCTTGTAAGCATGTGAATATGTGCGTATGTTTAGATCTAAATTATAAAGCTAATATATATATATGATAGATCTTGCTACATGCTACATTTTGTTTATATAATAATAGTAATAATAATGCGTTATAATATGTAATATTTTAATACATAATAATAACTATTATGAATTATTGTATTATGAAATTTATATGCATGTTAAAGTTATTATTTTACTAAATGCCGAATTGAAAATGTCCAACTACATAATCAAAAACATCCATTATTACATTTAAACAATAAAAAAATGTAATGAACTTAAAATAGTGCAAGAGAAGGAACTTTTCTGAGCAATACGATTATTGTAAATTAGACACACAACTGATATTAATTGATGCAGCAGTTGATAAAAGGAATTATCGATAATATTCGATTCGTTTGAAGCTCACATTTATTCAAACATTATGGCTTGCATAGCAACTACAATTATCGCTCAGAAAAATAATAGTTCTTTCGGCATCTTTATTAGTTCAAATAAAAAGAGCCCAATGGATATTGACTATTTGTAACGATTAGATTGCTTGAATTCGTTTTTCTTCAAGCCAGAGAAGATTGGTACTAATCCATGTCTGTCTTTTAACCCGAGAACAAGCGATAGTTTGAGCTTAACGAAGTATCTCTAAAAATAAAACGTTCAAAATCTAAAGGTGTGAATTTTGACAAATCAATTCTTTTAATGCTGAAAATATTGGAAATATGCAGATTCGATTGCCACGTATTTTTAAATTTATTTTTTTCTCGTTTGTATTTTATGCTTATCGTTTAAGGATCCTCACCGTAACTTTTAAAAAAAGATCAAGTAAGGAAAATTTTACAAAAATATGAGAACCTAATAAAGATTGTGCACACCCCAGTTGTACGTGTTTTGAGAGTAATATCGAACCATTTTTTTAATATTCTATACCTTAAGCGTGTAACCAAAAAGCCTTCTATATATGTACCGTCATTTTAACATGGATCTTTGCGCATCAAAACCACCAGGCAATAATTCTTTAGGAACTTATTATTGCATAATGGCATTTGAAATAACCAAGAACTGTACAAAGTGCCTCTTTGTGGTATCATTGCGGCTTTTCTAAATTTTGTAAATTATAAAATCGATTAAATAAAATTTTATGAAGAATCTGATTACAAATGCAAAAAAAAATTCCTACTTGATGAATTAAGTTTTTAGCATGTATCGCTTAAGTTTCAATTACTTTGTTTAACCAAAAACCATCGCGCACTCTAATTTGTCGCTAGCCAAATCCCCCCTATTTCAGAGATAGAGAAAAAAGAAAGAGAGATAGAGATGAAATATTAACTGCAAAGTTTATAAAAATATTTGTTTTGTGATTCATTTAAAAAAAGATAAAAGTTTTAAATGTAGGGATGTATACGGATAGAAGTTCGTTTGCGCAGGCCTAACTCTAAAAAAAAACAAAAAAAAAACATTGTCACAGTTACTGTAGTGTCAAAACATAGACAAGTATTTCAGTAAACTGTAAAAGATCAGAGAATTTAACAACTTTCAACAAATGATAGTAAGTGAAAAAAGTAATTTTTAGATTAATTCAATTTAAAGCTTTTATGAGATTTGGTCCGCACTTTTTGTGGAATGCTGATTTAAAAAAAAGCAGTAAAATATTAATCAGAATCCGACAGACATTTTGTCAATGCATGTTAAAATAGATGTTGGTTTTGTGAAACACTGTATTTGTGGCTTTATTGGAGTTTCAAAACGTATGCTTTTACACACACACACACACACACACACACACACACACACACACACACACACACACACACACACACAAACAAAAATATTTGCTTCCGGTGAGAGAAATTCTAATACTGTGTACTCAATTGCATGAATTAAAAAAATGAAATGATTCATTTTGAAGTTTCAAATCAATAAATTAAGTCGTTTAAGTAAATTATAAAATAAATACACAGTTTATAAATTTCAGACAATAAATGGGGCCCAAAATATTTTTAAAACTTCCGCCACATGAAAAAATATTGTTTATTTTTTTTTAATTCGGGTTTGTGTGTGTTGTCATAATTTCTCTTTATTAAAGTTCAGTATTTTATGCGTTTGTCTAACCACTATCAGTATCGGAGATAGAATGTTTGGCGATACGAACACAGCGTTGGCACAGAAACCAACACTGCAGTGTGATTCTCATATATATATATATTACATTTTTAAACTAGTTATTATGCGATCTAGGTTTCTACCATATGTTGTCTTCTGAAGACACCACATGGTAGAAGCCTAGGTCGCGTAATAACTCGTTTACTAATGTAAAATATTCAAAAGTTCTACAATGTAATTGTATTGAACACATTTAATAAAAATGTGTACTGGTTTGATTTTATTATGACCAAAATCTAAGTAATTAAAAGATCAATATGTATATATATATATATATATATATATATATATATATATATACATGCGTTAATTAAATTATGTAATAAAAGCAAAACTGAAAAATAAGTTTTTGTTATAAAACCGTATTTCAATAAAAAAAAAAGATGAATGTAAATCAAATGTAAGAAAACTTAATTCAAGAAAAGAAAAAAGAATCAAATATTGATCATAAAATAAGAAAATATGTATATATTAGACTCATCTGATGTTGTTTTTACATTGATGATATAGTTTAATAAGTTTCGCTAAAATATTTGAATGCTGTAGATGCATAAAATATGGTCCAATAGAATGGCAATTTCAGTACTTGTTTGATATACAAACACATACATGTGTGTGTGTGTGTGTGTGTGTATGTGTGTGTGTGTGTGTGTGTGTGTGTGTGTGTGTGTGTGTGTGTGTGTGTGTGCGCACGCGCGAAGATTATGAGAGAAAGTAAAAAAATTATTGAGGACGTGTTTTACTGAGAGTGTATGATATGACCTGTTTGGCTTCATCAGGTTAGAATTCTAACTTTAGGAATACAGAGCATACGCTCTCTACGAAACACGTCGTTGGTAAATGCTACTGCCTCATCGTATACACACACACACACACACACACACACACACACACACACACACACACATATATATATATATATATATATATATATTAGGTTATCTACTATGGATTGGTCATTAGCAAACATACATTGGTCCCTCACATTATTCGCCTGTGTGGTGAGTTCGATATTCACTAACTACTCAACTGTCGTGACCAGTGTTAGTTTTATTTCAGCTAATCTTAACAAATATATTAACATAGAAATGTGGGTGCTGAAATTTTCTCAGATCGATAAAGACGGGATGAAAGAAACAGTAGTTTGGTCATTTGCTCAGATTTTAGGAAGTTGGTTTTATCAAGAACTTTTCAGTGTATATATATATATATATATATATATATATATATATATATATATATATATATAACTTGTTTTATGTGTATTTACGCCTACTAGTACCACCTGATAGCCGCCATCACATATCTAAATTAACACTCTTGTTCATTATATGTGTAGATGGTCGTTTGTATGTGTGCGCGCATATGTGATTGCATACATTGGTGTTATAGGTGTGTGTGTGTGTGTGTGTGTGTGTGTGTGTGTGTGTGTGTGTGTGTGTGTGTGTGTGTGTGTCTTTATACTAATCAGGCATCAATCAAGATTGTCGCTCTGGTCAGACAGACAAACAGACCCACTCCATCAAATATTCTTTTCGTTTTCCAACAATAAACATGATGAAACAACAGATCGATATATCGATAGTTAGCCCGGCAGACAGATGTGCGGTAAGGAAAGAAAATGGGCGAAAATATTTTTCTATCGACATCGTTTGTTACTAAATACGCTATCCATAAGTCAGTTCTTCTAGTGTTAAGAAATGCAAGAAAAAACACATTTATTTTTATTACACTAGTATTACCCATCATATGCCATTGCGAATACTACAAGGCTTTGTATTTTTTATCATCCATATTTTATCTGTCCTATGAGATACCAGTAAATTTAAACGGGATTTTATCACATATAGATAAAGAAAGATAAATACATAATATGACATGTTTTGTGACTTTTTTCTATCCATATTTCATCTCTCCCCCGAGGTATTTGTAAATTTAAATAAAAGAAAGATAGTTTAAAACTGCGTAACTATTGTATGGCCTGCAAAGCTCTAGCATTTACAAGGATTTCATGATTATCAGTGCTCGCTCATGCTTGTATAATGAAACCTAGTCTCGTGGCTGAGGCACTGTTGCTAGCAACATTGATTGGTGATCAAACCCAAGTAAAAACCAAAACATTGAATACTAATTTATACAGGAACCGTACAAATCTAGCCAGTCATCACAGCAGTGAATGGAATTGGCAAATTCAGCTCAAATTCCGGCCTAGGCAATCGAGATTATTTTTACACTAACACCTTTGAGAATCCACATCTTCGCTTTCTTGGAATAAATACTATAGTCGACTACGCTCTCTTGGAGCCTTAGAAACAGTCTAGAAGAAAAACAAATCTGAATTCAAAGCTGTAGAGAAGGCAACGAGAAATTACCTCACAAAATTTCCCAAGAAGTCATGGCAATTTACAGACAATAAATAAAAGGTTTCTGTGGAAACCATAAACGTCTACCACCTGAAATGGCATAACATTGAAGTAATTTTTTCCACACTTGGAAAATTCATGCAATTTTCTTACCTTCCTTTTCTTTTTATGTCAGTCTGCGCCAAGTTTAGTATGCTATATGTGTGCGTGTGGGAGTGTGTGCGTGTATGTTGCTGATGATATTTGGTTTTATTTATATACTTGTAGATCAATGTATATTTCTGGGTAGAATTTAACACCTTATCTCCAAGATTCTCAAAATTTCCCAAGAAGTCATGGCAATTTACAGACAATAAGTAAAAGGTTTCTGTGGAAACCATGAACGTCTACCACCTGAAATGGCATAACATTAAAGTAATTTTTTCCACACTTGGAAAATTCATGCAATTTTCTTACCTTCCTTTTCTTTTTATGTCAGTCTGCATCCGAATTTTGCACTAATGACCAGATTATAAGCAGAAAAAAATTTCATTTCATTTTTCAACTTCTGTTTATATTATTTCTGTTTATATTATTATCATTATTGTTGTTGTTGTTGTTTTATGCATTTGTATGTTCGCGTCAGATTATCTGGTAATTATAGTTAGAGATTGAGTGACAGTTCTATAAATCTCCAGCACTTTTCTCAGTATTCTCATAGGCACCAGCTTTTCTGTGATCATCTACAACTTTCCATTTCATCTAGTTCGGTTTTTAATTCTTTTGGAACAGTTACAAACGTCGTCATAGGCTCAACTTTTACCTTCATTTTATTTTGTTTATAATTAGCAAATCATCTCTTCTCATTTGGATGGCGCGCTTGATTCAGATTCGAAAGTTAATGAATATTTGCACAGTTCCCAAACATATGCATTTCCTTACTGTTATATATATATATATATATATATATATATATATATATATATCACTCTATTCAGGTTTGATGTGCTTTGCAGGCTCATCTTTTCTCCACAGAGGAGATTTTTTCTCTTTGATGTAGCTTATTCTGATGCAATTGTTTTTGACTGCAGCAGTAAAATATTCTGTTTATTAATATTATTTCTACTGCTAATACTACTATTATTATTATACATATTTTATTAATAGTTTTTAACTATTTGTTGTCTTTTGTTTTGTTTTTTGTTGTTGTTTTTTATTTTTTTTTTTTGTCTTTGTTTTTGTTTTTTGGTAGGGGTAGGTATTTCTAAGCCTAGTAGTTTTAGCTGATCAGTTCTTCTGTTTTTAAATAACTGCCACAATTTGGAATAAAGAAATAGCGTCATACCTAACAGAAACTCACATCACTTAGATCGTGAGTTTGGCATTCAGGGTTTGTCATTCAAGGAAGATAGGTTGCTATCAGGCCATCTAATCTGTAAAAATAAAGCAAGATTTTCAGCCTAAATTTTTGCCATTGTCTTTTCTGATTTTATTCCACACATTACAGTTCTTTACCTTGTAGAAGTAGTACTAGTAGAAATAGTAATGTTAAACAGTTTAGAAATTTAAAAGTAGTATTATATTCATATATTTACACAAACTCAGATTAGTTTCTTCAAATCATTTAAAGCCAAACAATAAAAATGAAAATTACCAAAAATACGCTGAGATATTATGTTAACGTGATTTAAAACCATAACGTCAAACCATAAAGTCAAAAATATTATATCTGCTTTCTGAAAACGAAAACCATAACTCCACTTTTCAGTTTATACTGAATTCAGATTTCAAATATCATTTGTTTCTTTTATATAAGAAAGCTCACTTCCCTTAACTTCGGTCAAAATACTGACAGGATAATATGTTAACACCATGAATTGAATTTAAGTGTCAATGCTAGGAAGTATTATCAAGTTTGTAATATCTTCTTATTAAATTGGTGAAACGCTACTTTCTCATTGCTTACTTCATTACGACATTAATTCGCAAATCAAAATATTTAATTATTTCACTCCCGAACAGCTCAGTTAAATCGAAATAGAAATATTAAATAAGTAACTATTGTTTTTTGTTTTAGCTTTACAAAATGTTTTCCCGACACTTTTACTCGTAAGAAAAAAGAAATCCATTTTCGTTTTCAGAAAGCAGATATAATATTTTTGACTTTTTTGGTAATATCAACAGCTTGGATATTTTGTAATCATTTAACCTTAAGTAAGGTGGTAATGCCACCAGTACGCAGAGGATTACAGGAAGTGAATGTGAAAGACAAGACTGAGAATAAGGAGGATCGAGTAAAGGAGAAAAAATGAACAGGGTTCAAGAAGACAGGATGACGCTTGAAGCTGAATTTAAATTTAAGATTGCAGTTATTAAAGAAGCAATGAAACGGAAGAGAGTTCCACAGGCAGGAAATACTAGAATAGAAACTGTTGCACTATGAGTGGCGCCGCATTTAGTTATTTCAGTATTAAAATGGCTGGACCTAGTTACCAATTTCAAATGAACAAATCAACTGATTTCATTTGATTTTAATAAAATGTCACAATTTGAATCTAAGAAAAATGTCATGATATTTCCCTAATTATGATATAACACGGCGCAAATGCAAGTACATACACACGCACAAACACACATAAAAACACAAAACGCGACGAAAAAAAGCGATAATTGTTTTATAAATAAACTTTTATATAAGAATAACTTTAACATCTGAAGAGACAAACGTTTAATGTTTATTCTAAATAAAAAAAATTAAAAAAAACAATGTAGAAATGTGTCTTCATTTGACCAGTTTGTAAAAAAAAATGGATGTACTGTTGCCTGAGATATATTAAAAAAAGTCAGTCCTTTAAAAGAAATGAATAAATAAAAACGGACTGAACTTACACTACGAGATATCAACAAGTTCGTCACATTTCTGGTCTCATTTTATCCATAAAATTAGTTTTCTAAATTACTTTTGCCTTCGATTTTTTCTGTGGATTCATCGCTAAGTAAAACTCGCTAATCTGAATTTGGATTTTATAGTGAAGTTCCACAAATCAGACCTGCGTTGTTGATTACCTGACTATAATTAATATTACTTCAATTAGCCACTTCTTGATTTATTAATACATTAAATAAATACTTACTGTAATCTAACGATTAATTTGATGAATGATTTTAATATCTATCTGAGAAATTACGTTGAAAATTCCTTCATTTTGTATAGATGTAAATTCTAGAATTTTAAAGTTTCAAATTAATAACCATGTTGCAAGTTTTAAATTTTGAAATAGGTTGTAAAGCTTATTTAACGGACAAAGAGATATTATTACTTTCGACGTTTAAAAAAGTAAAAGGAACGCCGGAAATTAAAAAATGGATCAGCAGATCACACTGAATTGTAAAGAAATTCACTACAGCATTGATAAACAAATAAAAAAGTTATTCTTACAAAAAATACACGACAACAGTAATAAAAATACAACACAAAAAAGCATCAACATATTTTACCGCCACCAAATGTAAAATTATTAGAATTCGGATAAATTTCATTATACAAAAAATTATTAAACACCACATTTCTGCTGTAATCCTTGAAAAACATGTAAAGTCTACAATATGCTACAGAAAATGGAAGATTGCGAATTTTGTTTGCCAAAATAAACCCATCAAATCTAAACTAATGATCACCGATATAGTGAATCAATTTCAATGCCCAGGAGAAGACTGTTTCTTGTCACAAATCGATTACCAATATCGAAAACACTATCACCTCCTTGAGAAAAAACTCTCACATGTCACTTGTCTGATCAAAGTCTATTAAAAACATTTATCAACCCATAATTAACAAGAACCCTTAAGGAAAATTATGGTTGAAAACACAAAAACTGTTTTTAAATCACATTGTCGTAGATATCTCGCTATTCGAGAGGCTTTATGTATCAAAGCTTTTTCCATGGCCATTAACCTTAAATCATTTAATAGTGGTAATGGCGTTTTGAAGGTTTTTCTGAAGGTTTTTCACGCTAGTTCCAGCCGCGTGGGGCTCGTGACTGCTGGAAACGAACCCTCCTCTTCAAAACCACACGCTGAACTATTATGCAATGATCAACACATAGGAAAATAACTGCACCAAGGACAAAAACACTCTTGAAAATGGGTTTAGAAGTAACCGAAAGCGCTCGGGACAATAAAAATTATGGGCAATTCCTTAACTCCTACAAAACGAAAAAAAGGTTTCGTATATATATATATTACTAATTATTTTTTAAACATCACTACCATTTAGCACTACAGATTTTCTAATCGAAGGAATAATTATTGGAACAGGCAGAATTTTGATGATGTCTAATCGGGCTTGTGAAGGGAATGTCAGCCCGATTGTCATGTTTGCGCCGTTTATTTAATGCAATCTAGCCTTGCGTAAGCGTGGTGCAAAAATTTTCACCTTTCAGACATTTTCTTCGGAGTCTTTATTTGAGAGCTCGCAATTCAAAATACCTTAATGCTAAATTCTTATTCTTTTTTGGCAAAACATCCCGTGTAAATGACTCACTAACCATTGCGTTTTTCGTATCTCGTGACTAACAAATGACATTTCATAACGTCATTACACAGCGAACTGACACTAAGCACATTTGAACAGGTTTTCATATATATGCCCAAAATTGTTTCTGTTTCTGCTATTAGTGACGCTACGTGGTAAGAGACATGCTTATCAATATATATATATATATATATATATATATATATATATATATTCGTACACTTTGCATTCACTTACGCACTGGTACTCTTGGGAAAGCTATTAATCCGTCCCTTCCATCCAGTTATGGGTTAAATAACTGAGGTCTGTTGTTCATGCGATCTGTGGCAGACTTTTGCACCGATTGTTTGTTATCAGCAGTTCCAAAAAGTGTGGATGGTGCTACACAAGCCTTCACCACTTTACAATTCTTTGTGTGGTAGTCTAAGTTAGACGCTCATACGTCGAAATCGACGGGAGAGTCAATAATAATAATAATAATAATAATAATAATAATAATATATATATATATATATATATATATATATATATATATATTCAACAGTAAATGTATATAACATGCAAGAAATAAACTTCGCTTAATCTTCACAATTACACAGCAGTCATGCTTAAACCATACTATATATTTACACTAAGTGTGGATATATAATTCATTAGCATTTGTCAGCAAATATATTTTGACTAAAATTGTCTTTAATTTAACCCATATACCTTATTTTTAAAACTCCTTTCTTTTTAAAGCACGATGATAAAGAAAAATGTAATGAGGAAGATTGCAACAGAAATCTGAAAAGTTTAATACTTGTAGCCGTGAAATAAAATAGGATTAATCTTAAGCAACACTTTTTGTTTGCTAAGAATGACAGCAGAGAAAGTGTATTTCTGATTTTACGCTTAAAAAAATTTGTATGATAAAAAACGTTATTATAAAACAAATTTATTTCTTGTCAAAATCAGATTAAGTTATTAATTTATACATACACATGTATATATGTACATACACATACATGTATGTGTGCATACACGCAGCATACGTGCATACAATCACGTATATATTAATAAATATGGCCGAGTGGTTAGAACCTTCGCTTTCTGACCATGAAGCTCGGGTTCGAATTTCAGTTATGGTCGATTAATCAAGAAGGTGACTTCTTGATGTTATCAGTCTGGAGGAGGCGATCCTAGCGTGCGGCATTTTTGGAATGAGCCTGAAACCTATACAACGGGTTGACCCAAACCTTGTGAGTGAAATTGAGTAGGCGGGGAGTCGTTGATGGTTGTGCTCGCTAGAAATCACAAGTCATCGTGAACGAGGGGTTGAGCGTCCAGGCTTTGTTCAAACTGTTGTTCAAGCTAGATAACGCGCTCTCTCCCAGAAACTGTAACTAACGTCTGCTCAGCATAGTGTCACTATGAACCTCAGGTGACGTTACGTTAAGTAAACAGTGTTTATTTTTTTTTGTTGTTTATTCATGGCAAACAACTTTTTTATTTGGACTCCAGTCAAGAAAGACATTCTAGAAGCTTGATGAAACTCGAAACATTTTGGTTTTGTTTTTTCAAATAAAAAGCAAGTCTCATTTTCGTGCCTCTGTCCGATGATCATTTATTTGACAATTCTTATCGGTTCAACAATTACAATATTCTGTTGCAATTTCCATGTTTCAGCATTTAGATTATCGTTAAGTTACGTGACTCTTTAAACTCTTTTAAATTATTGGTAGCACTTGATATCTTAGATTCAATACACAGGCCAAATGTTGGTCATTAGGTTTTGGACTTCAGCTTCCACTGCAGTCCCATTCTTCCACTACAAAATGCTATCTTACTTGAATTTCATTGCTTTCTTTTGTAGCAAACATTGTGTGAGCATTTTAATTTTAAAATAATAGAGAAAATTATGTCAAAAGGCGAAAAATAATAATAAAATGATACCGAAAGGAGAAAAATACCGCATGTTTAAACATTCCTTAGCTAACAAGTTTGACGAATAAAATGATCGATCTTAATATTCAAGAATTTCAATCGGCGTATTATGAAAATGGTCCCGATCGATCGATGCCACAATTCTAAAAACTACTTTTAGTAAATCAAATTAACAAATGTGATACAATATCATAGAGTACAAGATATAACTGTGTAACCCAAGAAGAGAAGCCACCTTGCAATATGACTGTGAGATATCAGCTGTTAATATTTTGTCTTTGAATGTTGCTGCTTCTGTCAAAAAAAAAAAAAAAAGATAAAAGATGCACTGAGATTCGTTCGGAAAGTACCCGTTTGTATCATCCAATTTTACACTCGGTTCAGGAAAACTGACATCTTTCAATTGATTCCAGGCAATGATTTATTCGTTTGAAAGGAAGTACTACTCAGTCATTGCACTTACAAATGCTTTTCTAGCCTTTAAATTATGTGAATTCGTCAAAAAGATGATGAGTTATTGATGTGATCACTGCGTTCTGTTGAGCTGACAGGAAGGCTCTCCCATAATGGATACGACATATAATTATGTTTTCGCTTGCACTAAGCAAATGATGGGCACTTGCGACATGCACACTGAACTTTCTATATGTTGCCCTAACAGTTACTTGACACGCAAATTGGCGAAATGAAAACATATCAAATTGTTCTGATGGCCTTCACATTTATTATCATTTTCAGTTTGGGCCAATTGAAGCCTGAATTACGACTGAAATGATAAATGAGATGGGGTGGATGGGCAAAATGCAGTTACAAAAAATATAGCAATGACTACTTTTTGTTAATACGTACACTTCGACAGATAAATAAATGGATAAATAATTGCCCTTTTTTGTTAGGGATGGAGTAGTGTTTGGAATTGAAATACTTCCTCCATATTTGTGTATGTCCACCGAAATCTCCTATGTGACAAAGAAGAAACAAGTTAGAAAGCTGCGTCTAATTAACAGAAATGAGGTACTACGCTGTTATATTTATAAATGAATAGTTTTGGTTAAATTATGAAAGTTCCCAATGGAATCTGTGAATGAATAAACAAAACGATAGTCAAACTAAAGTCTATATTCTTCTTTTTCTTCATGTGCCGTGTCACTTCAGAATGTAGACGATCATGAACTTCCACTTGCCCCAATCTCTTGTCGCTCTTAATATTTCTTGTTTTTGAAAAGTTCCTCATTACCTGTTCCAGAAACCTCAGCTGTCTCTTCCTGATGTTAAGTATAAGTTTTCTTCTCGTTTACATCCTCTCCAACATGTTGTTACTCACGTGCTCGGCCTATGGTATCCTCAGCATCCTTCTGTAAAACCACATTTCAGTTACTTCGAGCCTCTCATTCATCTTTGAAAAGATCTTCCAACATTCGGTGCCATACAGAAGGACATATATCACGTAGCAGTCTAGCACTCTTTTCATTGTTTCTAATGAGATCATCCTGTCTTTCGGTATACTGGTTAGCTTTTGAAATGCGTCCTTGGCCATGCCAATGCGTCTTTGGATCTCAGTGTCACACTTTCCATCCTCTTTCAGAACACTTCCCAGATATTTAAATTTCTTTACCTGTTTTATTTTGGTTTCCCCGACCTGTAGGTGGCATTTTCGGGTCTTCATTTTGTTGGTGACCATGCATTCACTTTTCTTGAATTTTATGCTCAATCCTTTCTTCTCGTTTTCTCTTGCAACTTTCTGTCGGAGGTTCTGCATTTTCCTTTCCGTATCTGCTATCAGCACTGTGTTATCAGCGTATCTTATATTGTTGAGATTGTGGCCACCAACGACGAATCCTGGCAAGGATTCTAGTTCTCTCAGAATTGTTTCGCTGTACAGGCTGAATAGTTCAGATGAGAAAAATATCCTTGTCTTACGCCCCTTTCTATTTTTGTATATCTGATGAATTCGTTTTCTGTATGTATGCTAGCGGTTTGCTGCAAATATAGGTCTTTGATTATCTTAATATGTTGAGGTTGCTGAGCATCACTAACAAGTCTTTGTGGCATACTTTGTCAAACGCTATCAAAGATTCCGTTTTATCGGCTTGCGATGTGTGAGTACACGTAAAACAAAAACAGCTTGATCTGGATCCTTGGTTGTTGGCGAATGTGTAAGGGTAGTAGACAAGGAATTATTTTCGTACCACATTACGAACGTATCTTTACACACTTACACATTTCGATATAAATAACTATGGGCACATATGTTACCCTTCTTTCCCTCTTATAGACACGCACACACATAAACACACTCTAAAACACATATATGCACACATGCACAAATGAGCATAGAGTGTTTCATTCAAATGTTCCTTAAATGATGAACCACTTTCTGTAACTTTGTCACAGTTAAAATAACAAAATAAGAAGAATGAAGTAAAAATGCTATGAAAATAGGAAAATGTATTTTATAAAGTAATGTTTACTTTAAGATTTTATCTAACATAAACAAAACACAACAAAAGCCAAATAATTTAACGCAAACTGAAAAATTCGAAGGAATTTAAGACCTTTTAAAAATAGCTGTTTATAAACAATTCAATAAAAATGATTTATCGGCTGGCAAAATAAATATACACAAAATATTGAATAAGATAAATAACTCTCCTTTTTTAATTTAATTATGAATTATTTTATAAATAAACTGCAAACATTTCAGCAAAATATTTCTTTCATTTGTCAAAGTCAAGTCAAATTGTTTGGCAGCAAATAAGTACCTAAGATTTTAAAAAACGATTAAAAATAAATTTAGTTAGTATCAAATTTTTTGCAATTAATGAAAGTAAAGCTAAGGGGAAAAGTTCACTTTCTTCGGTAACAGTTTAAACTGATTTGAAAAAATCGAAAAACGTCTTGAAAACATTCTTTGTTAGAACCTTCTTTCTAATTTCTCTAAATTTAACTTGTTTCGAATCGTGAGATTACTTTTGCCTGCCATTTTTATTGGTTGTAGTTATGAAATTACATGTAATAATTTTCCTTCAGATTTGATTACATATTTTTAATAAGCTTCGAACTTTTACTATTTCATTTATTTTATGTCGTGTTATCGAAATAATTTTGAGTTGAATCTATATATAGATCCCTTGGGAGAGGTGATTATATTTGAAATCAACCATTAAAGTTTATAGTTTATCATTTGTTTCATTACTTTGCGCGATTTATATTCTGATTAATCATAACGCGAACTTTAGGGCAAGGTAAGCAATGCATTTTATATTTCAGATTACTTTATGAACCAAATATCATTACTTAATTCCTTATTAATTTCACTAATAACTGCAAAACACATTAAAAGAACAGAAGAAAATCCTATTTTTTCGAAAGTACTTAATCTTATTACTGTACTTGCTTATTTCAGCTTTAGTATAACTTAAATGTGCTATGTCAGAAATTTGTTTAAATTCTCAGATGTCTGAAAATTCTTAATTTGAATTCTGAGGATTTAACAGACCTTGTAAAAGAGAAAGCATTACTAAGAACACTGATATCCAGAAATTTATATTTTTGATCTTTTTCAAATTGTGTTCCCCGTTTTTGTTTAACAATTTTAAGATTGCCACAAAAACTGTTTTAGATATTTCAGATTCTTTCAATATTTATCAATTTTGTTAAAATATCCTTATATACTGATTTTAAAGAGAATGGCGTCAAATTTAATTCTAAATGAAAAAATATTTTTTTTAATTGTAGGAAATATTATTTAAAGTTCGGATCGTAAAATTAAAAGAAAAATCCACAAATTAATTGTATCTTAAAAACCCGGCCTCAAGCGCATTTTAAATCTTGGTTTTCATATAATTATTTTATCGTTCGATTTAAAAAGAATAAATGATGGCGGAGTATATAAATGGAAGTAAACTGCAGAAGTTTAAGTTATTTCTTGGTGTCTGCAGTTTTTGCTTGCAAAACTATTTATCCATCTTTACACTTGAATTTCTAAGCTAAAACGCCAATCCAAATAGGAAAAATAGATGTAGAAGAGTGTGTAGAAGAGAATTAACTTCGAGTTCAAGGTTTTTGCCTGAGATTGAATCCATAGCTATTTCAACCACTAAGTAGGTTGTGAATGCAACTAAACAATAGCATTAGTGAAGTTTCTTGAAATCTCAAAACAGAAAATCAAATTTAGTGGTTGTCATAATTTAATTTTTTCTTTTTATTTATTATTTTTGCAAAAATGAGAAATGACGAGAGAATCTAGTTTTGAAATGTTGATAGCATTTGTGAAATATTTCTGTTACCCAAAAGAATAATTTCTTCGTTCTGGATTATGTATTATATTCAAAAATAATTTAAAAAACATTTTGAAGGATCTAAAATTCTTAGCATGTAATAAAAGAATAAGTACATTTTGCAAGCAAATCTTTGGCTAAAATCTTAGTTTATGTACAACCCAAACACAAGTTACTGTGTTGGTTGAAAAGTCTGCTGTTTAGTTACATGGGTTTAACGGCGTTTAATTAAAAAAAAAACAGGATTGCTTTTGATTGTGTTTTACAGTTTTCAGTGTGCATAAATCGTTAAAACTGACACTTTTTCTATTGATTCTAACGTAGAAAATCAAATAAAATAAGCAGCATTTTTATACATGATTTTTTTTGTTTGTTTAAGAAAAATAAAAATGAGGCTCAATTAAACCAAATGAAAGCATCAATACACGAAAATAATCTCGATTTGGGGAAAAGAAAAGATCTAATATTTAATCCAAAGAATACTTCATTGGATATTTCTTTGATGAAACAAGCAACAAAATTTCACCTTAACTGAAAAGTTTTTAATCATTCACCATATTCAGTATCAACTATTCACTTTTGGATTACTATTTATTCTGTTCATTAAAGAATTCTGTTAAAGAAAAATATGTGGAGGACAGAATTATAAAGTTACCGTTAAATTTAGTAAAAAACAATGAAAATAACAGTAAATATACTTTTTAAATAAAGTTGATGTAGAAAATAAAAACTGTCTTTGAAACGTTTTGTCAAAGCTAATAATAAAAATTTCAATTAAAATTGTAGAATTATCCTTTGCTTCTAATATGTCATACTCTTTATGCAGTTGGCACATGGCATTATTTTATTTGAAACATTTACTTAACAAATTCAACTCTAAATATAATCCATACTTGGTGCACATTTCATTTTTTTAAAAACTAGTGTTTTCTTAACAGGTTTAAGATTACGAAAGCAACAGACTTTGTTTCTTTATCGACAATAAAATATTGGATTTTCAATAAAATTATACCATGCAGCAGGTGTGTAAAATTTGGGTTTGGTACATTATTTAAAGTCGGTCATATTTGCCGCGTGAGTAAATTAAGATGTAATCTATTTATGTCTGCAAATATTGTAATTCATTCAAATGGAAGTATCACAGGCATTAAAAGTAATAAAAGAAATGAAAAAATTAGCAAGACACTATTGTTTTAATTCTAGAAATTCAGAAAAAGAAAATAATTATTCAAGTTTTGCAACTCATAACACCTTAAAGTGAGGGCTGACAAAAGAGATCAGGTCTGTGTTGGTAGATATGCTTGGAACTTGTGAGAAAAACAAATAAATGTCGTTTGTAAATTTGTGGCTACACTAAATGTGAAGGTGAGCGACAAGGTGCGCGTTAGTTTGGCTACTGACAGCAGTGTCCACTTGGTTGTTGGTCCATTTCGCAAGCAGTTACGGTATCTAATGACGACGACGATGAAGCAGGCCACCAGGTCTGCTTCATGTTTGCTGGACGCTGCTTGTCTCAAAGCGGAATCTATTCTTTACCAGCCTGTATAGAATTGTATCTTGTTCTCTCCTTGACACTTGATGGTAATTACCGGCCTCTTTAGTGCAACTTTTTTCCCTTATTCCACGCGCCTTATTCAGGGCCCTACAGATGATTTTTCACTCTGGGAGGAGGGAAAAAAACGAGGTCGGAGAGAAAAAAAATGTGGGAGGAGAGTAACTGTGTTACACTTGTTTTTGTAGGTAACTTCCGGTGTTTAATAGATGCTATCAAATATTTTACCTCCCACTGCTTCAACCTGAATCACGATTTCTTCAGTTTTTTTTTTTTTGTTTTTTTTTTTCTCTTACTCTTGCTATTCATTAGATTCTGCATTTGGAAATTACTTTATCATTTTCTCCGGATATCATTAAAAAAAAAAAAGAAAATATACATATTCTTGTGTACAATTCAACAGAATGAAAGGTGTGTTTCATGATCGACTGACTGACATTCCCAAATCTCTAGAAATCTCTTTAGTATTCTGTCAAATTACACCAATGGTATAAATTATTCCTTGAATCTCCTTGTAACTCCAAATTCGAGATTCTATTCCAAACATACCAAAGAATCTAGGTAATATTTCTCATCATATACAGATCTCACCATTCTCATACAATGCCATGATCTTGATATACATGGTGTGATAGATAAATTGTCGTCTAAATTACGCAAAAATGTAAATAACGCTGACATGTCATTTTAACAGATGTATTTGCAAAAATTACACAAAAATATCTTGAAATACTAAACAGTAAATTTATTCAATAAAATCGCCATTGCCTTCAACAAGGCTTCTATACGACTCTGGAATCTCCTTCAACTTGTCTGGACGGTCGCCTTGTTTAAGTTGATGAATAATTGATAATCCTTGTCTTCAGTTCTTTTTTGATATTACAAGGAGTCTTGTTGGTCTCTCGCTCAATTGCACGTCACACATAATAATCAAGGTAGTTGCAGTCTGGGGAGATGAGTGGCCAGATATAAAGGTGATGTAGTTGCAGAAATTGTTCTAACAGCCGTAACTGGGTTCTCCTGCTTGTGTAACATGGTGTAGAGTCTTGTTGTCAGACACAGGTTCATCCAGCAGCCACCCTCTTCACACAAGGCAACACTACCTCCTCAGTGTACTTGATGTAGGCCTCCGTGTTGAGTCTGAGGCCCTGTAGAAAGATGAATGGATGCATAACGTCACCATCACTAGTGATCACTCCAAACTCCTTCGTAATCATCATTAGATTAATCCAACTCTTTCCGAATCCACTACACTGTCCTCAGATTGACACCCAAACATTCTGAAATGTTCATATTGCAGCTTCCAGTGTGAATGCCAAGCAATACAGCCTGCCATTTTCAAATTTCTGGCTGGGGGAATTGCACCATAGTGCCTTTTTTCTCCCAGGGAGTAGCAACTGACTCTACTATACTTTGTATTCAAGGAAATAAAAAAACAATGCACATGCACAAAATTAAAAGTATAATCTAGCAAAAATTTACCCATTGCACCTTATATATACCTTTTTCGCATTCTTTTTCATATTTACCCTTAGATTTACTAGAGCAATCACATCTAACATTTGGTATTTCTTCATTACTTTCTTCATGGCAAATTAATTCTTGTCTTCTGAACATTAAATATTCAAGTTTCAAAATGTTTTGCCTTTCTTATTTTCTATAAACATTTTCTGGCTTATTTTTATGGAATTTATTTGAATAATTAAAACCATATTACTTGCACAGTCCTCAATGTATAACATAGCCTAACAAATCATGAACGTTCTTATTTAACAGATAAATATGGAATTGTAACTCGTAGGTAATATATATATATATATATATATATATATATATATATATATATATAATGAGACAGTAAGAAATCACTCAAACATACTTCACAAAAATCAAGCAATAAGGTTTCTCTGTTCAATTTTTATATTTTTACCATTTTCATATAAGCTGTCACATATCCAGATTGCAAAATTAAATTATGTTAAAAATTAAAAATATTAAATACCAATATTTCACCCCATATGGCTGAAAAACATGCAAACAAAGTTATAGATTCAAAAAGCTACATGAAAAAGTGATCTACTTCATTAATATTGATTAACTGAAGATTTTCTCCCAAGAAGAAAAAGAATTGGATATTCTGTGACTCTCTAGTTATGTATGCAGCTAGTGCCTTGATGACATAACATCATTGGTTGTAGGGGCTTCTGACATTGACTGGTCAGTGTTCCACTAATGGTTTCAACAGCAAAGAATTTTCAAGTTTGAGGACATCAGCTCTGGTCTGATCTGATGATGGTTGTACTACCCCAGGGCAACTTACCCAAGATATGCTATACATGGCTTTTGATTGAGTCATGTGAAATGAACAGGTCAGGTGCTCAGCTGCTCAGTCACCTTCAGCCACCACACCCAGTTAATTGAATGATGATGATGATGATGATGATGATGATGATGATGAAAATGTTCCCAATCTTCACTGGGATAGAGGAATACAAACTGTCTTTGAGGAATGCGCAGTGATGATAACAAAGAAGTGAAAAAAAGAAGCAACATATGGTATTGACACATCTAATCAGAAAACCACCATGAAACTTAATATAAAGAATGTTTATGAATCATAGACAATCTGGAAGCATCAAGCAAAAAAAATAAATAAATAAAGGAAAAGAAAAAGAATACTTAAAAGAATGAGAAAAATACAAAAGACCAAATTCTATGAGAGAAGCCTAATGGAATAAATACCTAGACAATTTCCATTGGAAAGTTCTCTGGATTATTTTTTAAATAAACAAGAAAAGAACTCAGAAACATGAATCACAAAACAAAAAATAATTTTGATGCATAAGATAAAGCACACAAAAGATGATGTTGACAAGCCATATGCAAAAAGAGGAAGAGGAAATGGACCAGTCAGTATTGATGACTGCATCAACACTGTAATCAAGGGAGACAAAGAGTACACAAGACAGAAAAGAATGGCTATGAACAAGAAACAAATACTGTATTACAACAAAAAGAAGGTTTAACAGAAACAGGAGAAATAATACAAAAAATCAGAAACAGTTAAAATACTAATACAAGTAGTAAGAAGACATGCTCTCAATTAATCTCTAGTATAGGCCATCTGTTATAATGAGTGAAATACAAATAGAAACTGGAAACAATGGAATTTAATCCAATGGAGTCAAGTTTATTAGGTAATAACAACTTTATTCTTCAAGGTGTAATTTCAGTGGATGGAAGGTTACATTATATCAATAATATTTTGCAAGAAGGAGGTTTAATCTCAAAATAAGAGTTTTATTTCAATCCAATATTTTCAATTGTTTCAAAATGATCCTATGCAGGCCAAACTTAACATTTTCAGATTCTCTATTGAAGGCAATGCAAACCTTTTATTGTTATTTTTTCATAAGCTTTTATGAAAATGACATAATATTTGTGGTTGCTGCCCAGTGTGCCACTTGCGCTACAACTGGAACAAATTGTTTTGACAAGCATGATGCACCAGCTTTGCATGCATGTTGTCTTTCAATCACAATTCTATTGTTGCTTTTGTTTAAAATAAATATTGAAAAAGATACTTGCTTATTTCCTTTTCCTTAAATACAATTAACAGCTTTGTACAAATCAAGTGCAGATCCTGAGAAATGGAATGAAAATAAATCTTTTTGATGAGGGTCAGAAGGGGTCAAAAAATGAATGTAGAGAGAGAAAGGAAAATGATTGAGTGGCCTTAATGAAAGAGTTATCTAAAGCTTGGGAATTTTCACTGACTTGATTCTAGGAAGAAGGAAGAAGGAAATGTACCAAACAAAACCAGTTGTACATTTTTAGATTAGGACTAATCAAAAATCATAAACCTTTTCCAATGGAAATAGAAACAGTTGATTATTGCAATTTATTTCATATTTATAAACCAAGAACCATATCTGACAAAGCAAAACTTCATTTGTTTGTTATTTTTTGGCAAAAAACTAGAAAGAATCAAGCATAATAAAGGAATACAGTTTGCTGATCAAAAACCTGCAATTCTGGAATATCATGTTTGCAAATTTTCTTATTTCTTGTTTCACCTTTTAATATTTATGATATGATTCCTTATCAGAAATTCAGCCAAATGAAATATAAGTTGGCTTTGATTAGTGTTCTTTGAGAGGTGCTAATTTTTCTGTAATTGCTTCTGATTTTGTTTAGTGAAACCAGTTATTCTGATTTCATTCATTGAAATTAATTTATCTTTTACTGAGATTACAAGAGATAAATTATTGCTTTCTTTATTGGGATCAAGATAAAAAATGAAAAAGATATTTAAGTGTAAAAATGTGACTTGACTTAACTGTCTTCAGTCTCATTTTGATATCTACATAAGTTTTACAAGAATATTTAATAATTCTCTATGCATTACAATATATATCTAAACATGCACAATACACACAGATGTGTGTGCATATATATATATATATATATATATATATATATATTAAATAACCAATATATATATATATTGGTTGTTTAATAACTTAGTTTTTAGTCATAATAAAATTAGACCAGTACATGTTTATATTAAAGAAGTGTCCAATACAATTATATGATAGAACTTTTGAATATTCTTCATTTGTAAATGAGTTATTACGTGGCCTAAGTTTCTACCATGTGGTATCTTCACGCAAATTGCAATAACTGACTTTACCATTTACCTTTTTATTTTAAGAACGCTCACATAATGGTGATATTTTTGAATGCTCACCTAACGACGAATTTTTAACGTGTGATTTTTAAAATTACATAGATGAAAACGTTATAATTTCTTGTAATTTTAAAAATTGTGTATTCAAAAATTCCCCATTACATGAGCATTCAAAAAAGTCACCGTTACCTGAGCCTTCTTAAAAAAAAGGTAAACGGTAAAATCAGTTATTGCAAATTGCCTGAAGAAACCACATGATAGAAACTTAGGTTGTGTAATAACTCGTTTACAAATAATGAATATATATATATATATATAGTGTATCAATGCAGCAGGTAATTTTCTAAACATATATTGTTAAATATAAGAGACACTGAATGTCTATTATGTTTAATCATGAGCCATTCTAAACATTAATTTCAGGTGAAAATAAAGACAAAAATTCTCTAACATTTGGATAACATTTTATTAAGTTGGTTCTAAGCTTTCGGCTCACATGAGCCATCTTCAGAGAGTTTACAAAAACATTAACATAAAAATATCCACAATCAAAGACAATTTTATCTTGTGTTGACATAAAACTTTGCTAAGCAATGATAACAGTTACCAAAAATAGCAAACACAGGTGGTAAATTTGTAAAGCGGTTCTATGATGTCACACCTTGTTTATTGTTGGCTAAAATTAGTCAACTATGCAATAATCCTCACTCATACACACAATAAAAAGAACCTTCAGATATTGGAGGCCATTTACATTCAATCCAAACAACCCATACTTAATAAAATCGTGTTTAAATCTGGTAATAACGCATTACATTGCATTTAAATATATGATTCTGTTAACATTTCAAGCTCTCACACAGTGTGACATCATAGAACCGCATTACAAATTTACAAACTGCGTTTGCTATTTTTGATAACTGTTATCATTGCTTAGCAAAGTTTTATGTCAACACGATAAAATTGTCTTTGATTGTGGATGTTTTTATGTTAACATCCTTGTAAACTCTGTGAAAATGGCTCATGTAAGCCAAAAGCTTAGAACCAACTTACCAAAAAATTATCCAAATGTTGGTGATTTTTTGTCTCTATTTTCACCTGAAATTAAAGCCAAAATATGATGTTTAGAACGGCTCATGATTAAACATAATAGACATTCATTGTCTCTTATATTTAACAGTATATATATATATATAAATTATTTTCAATAAATTATTCTTAGTCAACTCATTTCACCCTCTTTGCCTTGATAAAGTCCCTCAAAGGACAAAACATGATGACTAAGAATAGTTTTTCCTCTTTTCATTTTATACATATATATATATATATATATATAATGTGTATTTAGGCAGCATATCTTCATTCAACTATGTTTCAGTGAATAATATGGTCATATCATTTAAATTTTTATGATCAGTTTCAAGATGTTAAGTTAACCAAAAGTTTGTAGCATGCAAAATTATATTAAATGTTTGCACTTCAGCACATTCCTGCTACACACCTAATAAATTTTGTTGTGTGTTGGCTGTGTGGCACTTTCCTTGCTAAATTCATCTTAACATTGAGAAACTGATTAGAAAAATGGAATGGATCATTATAAAAATAGAGATAATTAATATGTCCATATTATTCATGAAGCTTAGAATCTGCTAAATCCAAATCTATGGTCTTTAAACTAATATTGGATTGTCTTTTTTTGTTGCAAGTTAAAAGTTTTCTTCTCTGGTTTTATCTAGTAATTCAGTCATTCAACTTGGTCAGCATCATAATATAATAGTCAAACATATTGGTTTGTTTCAGCTCCAGGAAATCCTGAAGAAGCATATTTTTTCTTTTTCCATAAAACAGTGCACATCACTTTACAAGCAGCTGGTTAAAGCCTAAACATTTTATTTTATTAGGCATTTACATGTTCTTTCTCCATGCATTGTCATTTTGTCTTCAGCTCATAGTTGGGATATTACATTTGTCATGAATGATTATACAGCCCAAGTATTCACTGATCTTTCTCTTCATATCATCTGTGAAACCCATTTAGTACCTGTTCAGTATCCCAAGTTTGTTAACATCATTTACAAAGTATTGAAGCCAACATTTAACTCTCTACAAAGTTTCCTATCCATAATCTCCCTATCCTTGCAATGACTTGGTTGCAGCTTTCTTCATTTTGTGGGTTGACAGCTGTGCTGGTTTTCACAGAAAGTTGCCATTACTGTTGGCATTGCTGAAATGTATTACATATCAGCTAACTACAATTGTATTCACTATTTGATCTTTGTGAATATCCAGCAAGCTATTATGAATATCAATGGCTGGTATTTTATACATAAAAGAACTCAATGCTTTTAGGTCAGATGCTCTTTTTGACAAATTGCCACTGAGCTGCTACCTGTAGGAAGTTAAAATATTTGGGAAAGTTCAGCTTCTAGTAGCACACTACTAGCATCCACCTTTTATTCTATGTGACAGTATAATAAGAATAAAGGAGATTACTTTTGCAGAAAACCACATACTTATATAGATATAGAACGATAACTGTATCTCTTTATATATAGCAATAATAAATATTGCATTTCCAAATAAAAAAAATGTACTGAGTATTTCTAGAAGATAGTGTTTTTAAGACAAGCTGTTGTTGTAATTATAGTTCTCAGCATCAAGATATAGAGCATTAATTGTAATAAATAAAACTAATTGTTCTCTTTACTCAGAGTTTTGCATAGATTACATCAAGAATGGTTGTAATCTTTGCAAAAATCCAAGAAGAAAAAAATGAGTGAATAAATTTTATTTATACTGCTTTTGTAGCTATAGAGATGTAACAGCAACAAAATAGTTTATATGAAAAGCTTGCGTTTTATAAAATTTAAACTTAGACATTTATTGTTTAGTAATGTTTTCATATAAACACTGTAATGAAGATAAGAAATAAATCATATTGAGAATTTATTTTTACTACAATTTCATTGACAACTTAGCATTAAACAATGAAAATTAAAAAAAGAAAATAATCTTCCAATTGATGATGTTTATGATTGACATTTTGTCATGATATACAAATAAGAAAACTAATGTGGTACTTTTTGTTTCATTTGTTCAGGTTTAATTCTTAAAAAACATGACTAAATATTTTATGATTGAGTAATTGATGTTTGTATCAGATTTTTTGAGCTGAAAATTTAAATATCCCTTGTTTCCAGAGATATTTCAAAAGATTGGTTCCTCGTGATAAATCGTTGTCAACATTTTTCTCTGTGGTTCTTTACCACCTTGTACATAGCAAATGAAAGTCAGAAAGGAGTTCCCATTACAGACCCCCCCCACCTCCACCTGTGTACCCTTTTCTGGTATTGAAAACAACTTAGGACAAAAATAGGTTTTTTAAGGATCAATTGCAAAATAAAGAGGGAAAGAAATGTAAAAATTCAAGTGAGAAAAGACATCAACAACCAAGTACATTTGAAGCACTTATATTGAAGAACATTTGTCATTGTTAACTAGTTGCAAATGAATCCTTTCAGGTGTCTAACTCAATCAGATTGATGGTTTTGTTGGAGCAGGGATTCTTTAGTATTAAGGCACACATCTTTCTTTCATCCCCTATTGCTACTTCTATCTTCATGCTTCATGTGCACAAGTGAGTCTATGAGATTCTGATGGAGACAGGAAAGTGATAAAACTTCTTGCTTTGAATGTATAATTAGGAAGATAAAAAACACAACTAGCGAGCAGGCCAGAGGTCAAAACAAAATGAAAAAAAAAGTCAAGTATAATTTTGGGTACTGCCATTATCCACAATATATTCTTTTACCTCTAAATTTACACACACACACACACACACACACACACACACACACACACACACATATATATATATATATATATATATATATATATGCTTTTTGTGCACATATATGTATTTAAATATTGATTGCTTGACTTAGTTGATAATAGATCAAATGTTGTGCATCTCTGTCACTTTGCTACACAAAACACTACTTTAGTTACACTTTTTGAAAACAAAATTAGAAAATAACAAAACATTACAGAATTCACACTATTTTTGAATATTTACCTTGACTATCTACACTGAGAATCACTAACTAAAAATTTTAACTACTTACAAATGATTCTTCGGTCTGCACACAGTTTATTAAACACAAAAAAAGACAAAAACAAAAATTTAAGTTAGTTTAACTCAATTTATTATTGTTTGCCATTTTCAATGAAATGATTAATTTTTGTTTTGCTTTAATTTTGTATAAAGTAAAACATTCTAACTGAAAGTAATTCTATAAAATTAAGAAGTAGTTTGATATTTTTCTAAATTTATAACAATTCATCTATTATTTATTTGATATGTCTTTATTTGAAACATAAAATAATATGCTGAAATGCGTCATAATGTTTTATCTATAGATTAGATACATTTGTTTATCTACTTGTATTCATCTGAATACATGTATGTATGTATGCATGCATAATTGCAGAAGAAAAGCTGGAAGCTGTTACAATTAGCAATAAACCAAGTCCCTAAATATGAAACAGTTTTAAGAGCTAAATTGATTCTTATCTGGATTTCTTAAACAATTTTTTACTATAATTATACAGTAATTAATCTACATGATGAAACTGATATGAATGAATAGATTTTACGACTCCTAAAGGAAAATGTCCAGAATGCTAGTTTGCATCTCTAGATAATGTCTTTACATTGGGAAGCATGGGAAAAAATAAACATATAAATTGCATAAAATCTTATATTTTTTCATCTTTTGTGTTTAATTAACAATTGAGTTTGGATGTAGAACAATTATTAGGATTTGTATTTACATTATTTTTAATTAATTTTGCTTATTCTAACAAAAAGCCAAAGTTTGATTGATTTTTAAGTTTATATTTGGTAGCTAAACTAATTAGTACCACAGTTTATATTTTTACTAAGAATATGACAAAAATCTTATGAAAATATGAAATATTGAAATAAGACTTTTATATGTTGACTAGAATTTTATTTGAAATAATTCTTCTGTGAAATTCTCAAGACATTTACTAAAGATGGTACATTTCCTGTGTGTAACATTAGTAACAAATATTAGCTCATGAATAAAATTTATTTTAATTTGTGTTTTCTTCAGTATAATTATATTAAATCTGAAAAGTTGAATTCTACTAAAAGATTTAGGAAAAGACAAGGAGGAATATAAAAAAACATTCAAATTTGGTTTCATGTATGTATTTTCATTTTAGTGCAGAAATAGCTTTGTTGACATTAAGAAAAGAAATTACAAATATTTTTTACACTTTCAATATTAACAAATATTAATAAGAGAGAAATTATAATTTATCCAGTAGAACTACTTGATTTGGCATGGTTTATAGTTCAATATGGGATGATAAGAATTTAAAAAAAAAGGAAAATGTCTCTGCAGTACATTCTGATAGTATGTAAAGCCAAAGAGCAAATGAGGTTTTTACTTTTTTAAATAAATGCAAATGAATAAGATGTAATTGTTATTATAGAAAACCGATATTTAATTCTTGAATTCACATCATATTGGATTCTTAGAAAAAAGAATAGAGTTAATAATTAATGTTACATACACTATGATGTACAAATGCAGACAAAAAAATACAAATGGCTTATAAATGCTTATAAATTAAGAACATATTCATTATATTTTCAAAGCTCAGAACTTTAGGGTTCTTTTTTATGCAATAATGCAATTGAAGTTTAGAAAGTGCATGTCAGGTTTGAATTAAGTAATGTCTCATAATATGTAAGATATTTGTATGAAATTAACTGAGTTCTTGGCACACAATACTGCCTTATATCAGCAGTGATTATATTACAAGAGAATAATATTCCAGCACTCTTTCAATTCTATGAACATCTGTTTACACCAGGCTAAAGAATTTGACACCATTAAACTTCGATATTCCACATGGTATATAGCCAGTGTAAATAAACAAGAGCATAAAATAAGGCCAAGAACTGAGAGAAAAAGAAGAAATACTTCCATTATAGCCAAGAAACCAACCTGAGAGAAAAAAGTGTATTATTATAGGCTTTGTAAAGGTTGTTCTGCTAGCTGCTGCTTCTCCATCTCCCAAGAGGCATATAATAACAAGAGTGCATAGCCAGCAATGAATGACTGACTCTCTCTTCCCATGCCGCACACCACCAAGTCTTTCTCAGTTGATTGTGTAAACAAGTGAAGATTGCAGATCATCAGAAAGTGACACTCTCGACAAGGAAAGTTTAAGCCTTCTTGATTGTTACATTTGTCAAAGCCTCTTCTGGACATTACCAAAAATCAACAAGGTGTTCTTCTTTGTTAATCTTTTTTGATTCTTGCTTTTTATTGTTGTGCACACACTCAAAGCCATTGCGTCCTTCAAGAAATTCATCACAACTCATGGTGGTCATTGCTATGACTGCAGAGTAACCAAGAATATAATTAATGAAGATTTAAGAAAGACACAAGTGATTATTAAGTTGGGAACTGATGACTAAACAGCAAACAAAGAAATGCAATAGAATCAATGTTTGTAAGAAATATGGACAGAATAATAATTATTCCCTCATGGATATTGATTATACTTTTAGATTTAATTGTTAGAATCTATGCACACACACACGCACATACATACATGCATACATACATATATACATACATACGTTAGCAATTTTTCATTTATGCAGGTTTATTTGAAGACCATCAAAAGTTTTTTTGTTTAAGATTTTTCTGGCCATATTTATTTTTCCAGGGATAATTTTAACATTAATTGGTCAATTTCATCTTAGACTTTTAGCTTTCATAAGACATTATCAAAGAAACTTTTTTGGGTTGTAACTAAACATATGCATTGGATTTAATTATTTGTTTTTAAAGGTCACATATTTTGTAAAAATCAACACTTCAATGACCAACATGGTGCATATCATTTAGGTTTTAATAAAACAATGCTATTATATAAGTTTCACTGTTTTTCAGAGATAAACATCAATCATACTTGCTTCTTTTTAACAATATTTAATAGAATAATAATAAAGTAATAGAGAGAATAAATCATTACAAACAAAAATAAAAAAAGACAAATCATAGATCGAAAATAAGTTTATATTTTGAAGGAACTGAACTCCTGAAGAGGAAAAAGATGACTATGAATTTTCTTTTCCTTTTTTTCTATTCTTATATTATAGCATATTTATGAAAAAAATCAGCTGATTCACTAAAAACACTTTAACATTCATAAATTCATGTTTTTTAGTATATTTTAATAATTTTTGTAGGAGTTTTGTTGTATTTTTCATCTTTGTCAAAGGAAAGCAGTTTGATGAAACATTGCTTGATTATTTTCCTATCTGATAAAACTAAACAAAATCCTTGTGAAGAGAAACATTTAGAAAGATTTTTACCAATTTCATGATAATCAGAAGAATAAATAAAGGAAAGCAAAAAGACAAAATCATAATTTGATTTTAGCATTGGGCATGGAATCCTTTCACTATGATTATTTTATAGCATCAACAAATGCATAAACTACAATGAAGTCTGCAATCAATTGTATCAGTATTTTTTATTATTATTGTTTGTCATAAAAGGCTTTCAAGATTTGAGTTTGTTCAGAGGATCATGTGGCCATAAATGATCATATCACATATCTAGGATTTGGTGATTATTTAAAAAAAAACTGCCAAAAACAAAGATTGAATTATGAAACAATATTTGCATTCATATGAAAAGATAAGAACTAAAAATGGAAACCTATCAAGGATTCTATCAAGAATGTAAATTTATATTTTAATTAAGGCTCAACAAATAAAACAGAATCAAGATTTTTGTTTACATCTAATCAAAGTTGTTCTTTGAGGCATTAGCTTGTCTGCTGCATTGGATTTATTGGTTGGCCAATAGAAGAGAGTTTGTCAATACCTCCATTTTTCTCATGAATTACTAAGATTGGAGACAAATAGTGAGATGCATTGCAGTCCCAATTGCTTATCCAATGTTGATCTGCTTATAATTCAAATGGATTAACAGACTGTGATTTTGACTTGATTGTATTCAGGATGACATTGATAGGGTGTTTAGATTTTTCTTTTATTGAATTTTATTTAAGTTTTGTTTGGCACATTTTTATTTGAAAACATTTACTTGGCTTTTTGTTTTCCTGATGAAAGAGCAATGTGAATTGGTACTTGACGATTTATCATTTGATAATTTTGTAATAAAGTTCTGCCAAAGACTGTCTGATGTTTATTTTGGCCAACTTAGTGATAGTAACATCAGGCAACACACAAAAATAAAAACAAAATCTGGATGTAAAGAATTCCCATTAAATAAATGGTTTATTTTGAGCATAAATTATATGCCTAAGCCATAAAGCTTGGACATTTCACAATTTCATTATGCATAAACTTGTATATGCCTATTTGTACATTATAAATTCATTCAAAACCTTAAAGATGAGCAGCTACAAATGCCATTATTCAAAACCCAAAACAGTTTATAGGCAAATATATAGATATTTACACATATGCAGCTATTCTAAATTTATTTGAATATGCCACAATACATAAGGAGAAAGAAATACACATAAACATAAGATAGTCTCAGTTTAGTTGCAATTATATATAGATACTTAAATAAGTTTTCAATTTAATAACTAAAAAAGCATTTAGTTTCTATAATAAATATTTTTCAACATAATCTCATTCATTGTCACAGTATGTTATTATAGTGTAAATATTAATAACATAAATCTGACATTATACAGTGCCATACTTTGGTCATGCTGATCCACTCATGTGTGTGTGTATATATATATATATATATATATAGTAAGAGAGTGAAAGAACACGTGGATTAAAACCCCCTTTTCAAGCATGTACTTTTATAAAGAGTGCTCAATACAAAGTAGAGCTTAATATTGTAATTTTGTTATTACAATGGTTTATAAAAGCATTATACCTCTGCACAAAAATGTTTCTTGTTTCAGAACAATACTGTTCTTCTTCAGGTGATAAGTTAAAATAAATGGTGAAAATGATTTATTTTTAAAATATAGGAAGAATTCATGGTTATTTAGAAAATTATGGAGTGGTAGTTGGAGAAAATGTTCAATCAAAAATGAGAATTAGGTAACTATAGAGTTTTAAGATCTAGGCTGTGAAAGGAATAAGTATGGCCTGGTGTCTAGACATCTCACTTTTTAATTTTGTCTAGATAAGATACATAGGGGGAGGCCATAGATTTTTTAAATGGGTAGACAATAATTTTTAGCAACAGGTTGAATTTTAGGTTTTTTATTAAAATTATATTTTATACTCTATACTTACCTAATTCTCATTTTTAATTGAGCATTTTCTCCAACTATCACTCCCTAATTTTCTAAATAACCATGAATTCTTCTTATATTTTCATTTTCATTTTCACCATTTGTTTTAAAATATCACCTGAAGAAGAACAGTATTGTTCTGAAACATAAAACATGAAAATTTTTGTATAGTAATATAATGCTTTTATAAACCATTGTAATAACAAAATTATAATATATATATATATATATATATATATATATATAGTTGGTTAAGAAAAGTTTTTAGACAGGAGAAATAAACTACATCCAATTTCAAAATTTAATTATGTAATCCCCACTCAGCATAAATAAACAGTATTTGGAACTAGTATGGAGTAGGTCCTTTATTTGCCAGTTTAAGAGCTTGTATTTGACTTTTGTGGATTTGATTAAGTTATCAACAATCATCTCATAATTATTTACCGCATCTTTAGCAATGTTTCTTAAGGGTAACATGATTTTCAGTCAAGGTACTTTCAAACATGGTCTATTGGATTCATGTCAGAACTTTGGGCTACTCATGGTAGTGACTTGATTCCTTGCAATTCCCTCCAGGCCTTTGCTACTTTGCTTGTATGATATAGTGCTCCATCTTCTGGAAGAAAGTGGACATTCTTGTCAATCTGATTGGTTTCAAATAGTGGGAGTTGTCTTTTTTCTAATATTTGCCAGTATTTTGAACCATTTAACTGCTCATCAATAAAAATCAGCTCAGATTTCCCTCCAAACCAGACAGTGCCCCACACCATTACTCCAGTTCCTCTATGTTTCATGGTTGCCTGATGACATCCAATGTTCCTAGTCTGATTCAGATTTCTCCAAACATAAATCTGTCTTGAATTCGAATATAGGCAGAATTTACTTTCATCTGACCAAATTACAGACTGTCAAATTTCATAAACTTTGCTCTAGAATTCTCTCAACTAGTCCATAAGACTGTTTTTGTTAACATATGAAATCAAGGGCTTCTTTCTTACAACTCTTCTTTGATAGCCTAGCTCTTTCAGAGTCTTTCTTACCAAATATAGCAACATTTCCATGCTGTTGGAGACATCTTTTATGCTCTGATGATGGTTTCTGATGACTTCTTCTTCAGCACTCTTTTTGTTTGCTCAGATATGATGCTTAGTCTTCTTGAACATTGTTCCACACAACAATAGCCTTCTTCATTAACTTCTTGACAATATTATTAACCGCTTGATGATTAACCTGGAAAAACCTAGCAATTTCTCTATTTGACTTCCCACACTTGAAATTCACCAATTTCCTTACTTTTGTGAACTTTCATTACAAAATATATGCCCGCTATCATTCAAAGATGAGAGTAACTTGATACTAACATGGTATTGCCTGAAAAAAAGAAAATACATTATTACACCAGACAAAATTGCTGTAATCAAGGGTGGCTAAAAATTTATCATAGACAACTGTATATAGACAAAGACAATGAGATAAAGTGAAAACTTTTTAACAATGCATTTTGATGGGAGTAGATGGCTTTCTTTGACAAAACTCTATATGAGGAAAAGGCTTTGGAATCTCTGAGGATAAGTGGGGGTTATAAATCAAAATAAATTTGATTATCTTATTACCATCAATGTGCAGACTCAAGTGAATGTCTACCTGTTTGTTTATATACATATTAAAGCCATTTAGTGTTCTTGGATTTCAAATCAGTCCACTGAAACAAGAGTATTTTTTATTGTATACTTGCATATACATGTACATATATACATGCACACCCATGCATATGCATGTTTTAGAGCCTTTTTGTATACTTGCACACATAAATAAGCCAACTCATACATATTTGTAAATGCATATATGCACACACACATGTATATGCACATTATATATGTATATTGTACACACACACACACATATTTTTTTTTTAAAATCATATCACCTCGAGCAAGGCAGTAACGCCACTGATGTGCAGGGGGCTACGTAAGAGTGAAAAGATTGGAAAAGAGAAAGCCGGAAACCACATCCTAAACAAAGAAACAAGGGATGAGCCTCTACACCTGTTCAATAGACGTGGGTGGAGTGTCAAACCGGGCAATAGTTTAGTCTATCTACTCCAATTGAAAAAAATAAAAAAGAAAAGAGTGAAAAGACTGGAAAAGAGAAAGCCGGATAGATTCATAATACGATTATTTTTTATATATATACCTGTAGACACACACACGCAAACATATATATATATATGTGTGTGTGTGTGCCACCTCATATATACCTGTGTTTGCATACACACACACACACAATGCATATATATAAGAGCCATTTCTTAATTTGTTGAGTGCGCTGTTTATATATATATATATATATTAGAGTTCTTGAGGTCTGTAGGTCTTTAAATCAGCCAACTTTCGATCAGTAGATCTTATTTTTTTTCTTCTATACCAAGTTTTGCTCTTATTTTCTTTGCAGTGATCTGTGATATAACATATGGTCCTGGTTTTAGATTTACAGTAAAAAATTGTGAATTTAACAGACTCTCAATGCCTTTTCTTCTTACTGAATCCTGTTCTCTTATCAAACTAGCATTTTTTAAATCTTTTAAATCAAAACTGTGGTCAGATATATTACAATAAACTAAAGTATGCTTTGTTAGTTATTCATAATATCTTTGTGATGTTCATATAATCTTTTGTTAAAGTTTCTTGGTGTTTCACCAATGTACATCATTGGGTATTTTGTGCAGTCTATTGGGTATATTTCTGTTGTTGTTGTTATATCCTTTAATTCTAACTATATGTCATACTGTTTTTGAATCACATCTTTTTTTAATAAGATCTCTTGAATATTCAAGTTGTTTATTTTGAAACACTATTGTTTTAGAGTGGCTGGGACCCCTGCAGTACTCTCAGTGATGGAATGGTCCATGGCATTAAATGGTCTATTTAAGTAAAGAATAGTAGCATTTGAGGTGCAATATTCAAGTATCATTTGAGTAATATTCAGACTGATTACTTTGATGACTGTTGTGATTTAAACCCCCTTCTCTGTGTTGTAAGTTCTGTTTTGTCTGTCAGTGTAACTATTGTTCTGTGTATATCCATTTAACACCAGATACTGTGCTGAATAATTCTGCTGCACACTTCTCTGTATTGTAGTCACTTTGGCAATACAACAAGCATATTTATTTTTGTCTACCAGCCTGAATATTCAAGACATTGAATTTTTTCTTTAATAAGATCTCTCAAATATTCATGCCAATAAATGCCAATAAATGAAAATAAAATAAATATGCTGTTTAAAAAATAAATGGAGAGTCTACTCAAATATGTTTATCCACTGAAAATAGCATTTGAAATGTATGTATGTATGTATGTATGTATGTATGTATGTATGTATGTATGTATGTATGTATATTATCATCTGTTTTTGTCCCTTAAATGACATCTGGGAAACAATCATACATAGATGATGCTGTTGCTACAGATGTACAATGGTGGCTTCAGTCACTTGTGCCACATGCTTTGAAGTGAACTAATAAGACAAGTGTATCAGTCCTGGTGCTAGCTATGTAAAAAAATAGCATAACAGTACTGGTAAAATGTACATGATTTTATATGTATATTTATAAACATGCAAATGCTTGTACCTTACTTTCTGTATGTATATAATTATATATACTGAAAAATTATGCACTTTCTGAATTAAATGTTTTAGCTGGTTGTTGAAAGTATGATGACTCATAAAAAATGTTTAATTTTTTTTAAATATATAAAGTAGTCAAATTAATAAATTTATTTCATGCCAAAATCACTAATAACCAAAGATCTATAGATGAACTCACTCTCAAATGATTAAATACTAATAGTTTGAAGTGTCAGCTCATCGGATATATCATTAGTTAGATCAACATTCCAAATATGATCAGTTCTTTACTCTCCCTTATACAAACCTACCAGATATGCTTACCCTTCATTGACAGACAAGAAGATCTCATAAAGAAATGATTGTGTATTCTATAAATAATAAAAGTTTGCAAACCAAAAATACCAGTCTGACATACGTTTTCTTTTGTTCTCATTTCATCATAAACCAAACACTATCACCGAGGAATGTCTTCTTTGGACCCAATCTTCTCTTAGTTGCCATTGTTATTGTTCATGTAAATAAATATATATTGGTCAATTTGCTTTGGTATGCTTACTTACTATGAAAGTAGCTCCACTCCTGCCAGTGTTACTACTGTGTTATTGCTCCCTAACAATCAATCAGCTAAACCAAGCCTTTTAATAATTTAGTGAAACTCTTCCTGGCTAATGTGGCTACACTTCTAAATTGTGCTTTTTGGGTATTTGATATTCTCTATAGCCTTAGGCAACTCTGATTCAATCTGTCTTCTTTCCTATTTGCCTATGATTTAAAGTTTATCTTTGACTTGTTTTTTTATTCTTGGAAACAATATTTATTGAAGCTCTTTGTAAATATTGGCCCAGGGACTCGGCATTGACAGATCCAGATTTGCATTAGTCAAGATTGAAATTATATTTGTTATATTTTTACCAGTTTCTCTTTATTCTCATATCTTTGCAGAGAAAGGGATTTTTAATACCATTTTCTCATTTCACATTCTTAGCTTCCTTATTTTCTCTATTCTTTACTTTTCTTCTTACTGAGAAACTCATATTTTTCATATAGTAACAGAAATACAATGTTTATAGCATTCTAGATATTGCTGATTTTAAAAGTATAGAAATGTAATACTCACATTCAGTTGTGAATATTGAAAGATTTATTTTATTGTCACATCAACACTGCACAATTAAAAAAAAACAGTAAATATTTTATCTTAATAATATAAACATCCTTATTTTATTGAAAAGTTTTGGTATAAAATTGACATATACTGTTATCTCTTTTTCAAATAAATAGAGAGCAGGCAAGTCTATTTTTATGTATTATTTTCATTTTTTCCTAGTAATATTGATTTATGGTATGTTTTTCTCAAGTACAAAATTTTAAATGCACATATATGAAAACAGATGCAGTTCTTAGAAAAGAAAAGTTTGATTCTACAAAAATATTTTTAAGATCTTTCCAAATACAATTCCATTTGCATCTTACTAAAATGGACGCTTAATAAATTCAGACAAATTTCGCATTTATGCAATTCTAGTTGATAGCTCTGAAGACAGTTCAATTCGAAGAATGTGGCACAAGTGCATCTGTTGCAACAGTACATAAGATTGTTTCTCAGATGTCATTTAATGTCATTCAAGAGACCAAAACAGATGCTAATATATATATATATATATATATATATAACCCCAAGTAAGGCACTATTGCCACTCATGCATAAAAGGCTACATAAAAGGGGAGTGAAGGGTTTCTAGGACAAGAGTGAAGAGAAAAAGGAACCAAACAGGAACCAGGGGTGTTAGAGAAAGAGAAGAATGGGAATACTGGTGTGAAGAGAGTTGTGTGAGAGTGAAAAAAGAGAATATCAAGATACATTAAAACTCTTGGAGATTGTAGCTATCAAGGAAGCAAGTATACAAAAGGGAGTTCCACAGACAGTAAGTGTGAGAAAAGAAGCTTGTAGAGTAGAAGTTACTGCTGCATAAAACATATGGTAATATATATATATATGATAAAAATATAGTTTTAATATATGCTATGTTTATAGGTTAAAGTAGTAAATATCAGGAATAGACCATATCTAAATATGATGATTGAATGATTATTAATTTCTTAAAATGAAAATATAATTAACAGTAAAATATAATTAACACTATGAAAGATAATTAATACTATTAAATATTTTATCCAAACTTAACAATCCATTTAAAAATTCATTTTCATAGGGAAGATTGAATAATAACAAAGAGACTTTGTATTCAAATAAGAAGAAACTTACAGAGATTGTCAATAACTTTGAAAAGTGTCATTAACATGCCCAATATTGCTTGAACAATCTTTTCCTCTTATACTTGCTGTTGTTAAGGCATCAAATGAAAACATTATGTTAATAATGTTTTCATAAAAGAAAGTGATTCAATTATCTGAATGTATATTAAATTGAAATATATGAATATTAAAAGGATCAATTTATATATATATATATATATATATATATATATATATATATATATATATATGAATACATATTAAACTGGATAAATTAAATCATGAGATATCATTACTTATAAGCTCTATTTACTAGTCCTAATAAAATAAGGTTCATAATATTTCCATTTGTTAAATAATTCCTTAATACATTTTGGTTTTATATCTAATCAGCCATATTATATGGGTTTTGATAGATTTCAAAGATTTCTTTCTTTTAAGCATGTTAACAATTAAGAGGAAAGAAAAGATTGAACTTTTAACCTCACAAAGATTGCATAAATGAAACTTCACTTAACAAAAAAGTTGTTTTCTTTTCCAAATTTAAAAATCAAAATCAAAGCAAACATTATGTTCAATCATCCTTGTAAAGAATTTCAATAAAAATAACAGGAATAAAAAAATTATTAACAAAAATTATCAACAAATATTATTTATTGTTAAAAATGTTAATTTTTTTGTGTAAAATTTTCTTTTAATTTTTAAGAATTTTGCTTTTAAAATTATTTAGTTTTTTATTTTTTGTTTTCTGTAATCAGTCTCTCTGTGGAATACTTAAAGAAGGTTAAAATAAAGCAAGTTGTTTGTCAAATATAACATCACACCATTTTTAGTGTTGCATCTTCTATGTTATGTAACTTATATAGAAATCTAGAAAAGGAATTAATGAGAATATATTTCTTGCAATAAAATCTCTGTATTTAAAGCAATTTTTTAATTGTTGATAACAGATATTTTTGTACTTTATTTCATTACATTTCGACAAAAGACGTCTTTTTAATTTTTTTATACATTTTGCATAGTTATAATTCACTACTTAGTTGAGAGTTTAAATTTCAGATTCATTATAAGCTTTTTTCACCCTTTTAGAAGAATTTCATTTTTCATTTTCAAAATTCTCAGCTAGATTCATTTTTTGCCAAACTAAAATTGCAACCAGTCAATTTAGACAAAAAGTGGTTTTCCTTCATTTCACATTTTGAACCAAGTACAAAATCATTAGCTTCTTTCATTATAAATTGAACTGATTCACAATTTTTAAATAACAATATCAATGCCTGATGGTCTGTAATCAATCAAGAAATGTGTTTTGATGATGATAATTACATGTGCCAAATCATAAAATCAAGCATACACTAATTAGAAATATTTCTCTTGATAAATTTCATTGAAACCGATTTTTGCAAATTTATTTAATTTGAAAGTGTTTGTATTATTTTATTCACTTATAAAATTATCAGATAGCATTGAAATTAGCCCCTTTTCTATTCCCTTTCTTATGCATCAATTTCTTTGTGGGTGGAAAACAAAAAAGAAAAAAAGAATTGTCTTTACACAGATTAAAATTATTGGTCTTTTCTTTTCATTTACTAAACATTAACTTGTTATCTGCATCTCGCCTCCTGACAGCTAACACTGGTGCTATTGTTTAGATGATTTTGTTTTGAGTCTGCTTTAGATCTGATGAAGTGTTGAAAGTTCTCAGTCCATCATACTCACTTGTGTTTATAGCCATGGGCATTTGGCTGAGAAGCATTAGCTATTGGGCCATGTTTCCATTTTTATTGCTTTGTATCATTAATGGAATATCAAGGCCCCTGTAGAAGCCATTATGCTTGCTATCTTCTTGTGCAATGGATAATATATCATGACAGCCAATGTCAGCTTTTTTATCTTTAGCTTCCCTCCCAATCTTCCTCTTTTCCAAGATTAGAAACAAAGAAACATGCCAGACTTTAGGTCAGTCACTGCTTATGGCTAGCTGTAGTGTTAGCAAATGGTGCTGGGCTAAATATTACACTTGTGAATCAGTTAGAACCCCATCACACACACACACACAGAAACATGCACACACACTCACACAAGAGAAGGCAAAGAAGATACTGTTTTTTTGTTATTATCAATTGATTTATTGATAAGGATTTAGCTGTGTCTTTTTGCAAACACACCTTGAAGACTTCAACCTAGAATGACATGTACTATTTAATGTATAATTACATCTGTTACACTATATATTATATTTGTTGTTTACATGATTTTACAGTCAGTCATGTGCTTGGAGAATTGATTTATGCTTTCTGATCTTTGATCACATAATAAATCTGCTTTGAATTTTGAAAGATTGCTGTTGACAGCTTCTTCAGATAAAAGCAAATAAAGAGACACTGACTTTGATTCAAGTTTCTTTATGTGAAAGAAAACAAACTTTCTTACCAGGAAGTTCTAAACCTATTTTCATCTTCATATTTTATTTATAGTCTTGTTTTATTTAACTATATTTTTGTGTACCATTTTATTTCTTTGATAAAAGTATCTTTGTCCCTGCAGGGAAAAACAGGAATGGCAGCATAAATGGCCAAATCATCTTTGGGCATCTCAAAAGTATAATCCTTTTAGTTCTTTCTTATAAAATTAATATAATTAAAATCCTAAGGAAAAGTGTAGCATTTTGATGATGTTGCATCTAAAATTTAAGAATTACAAATCAGATTATTTGCTGAATTGTTGAATTCTGAAAAGTTTGAACTTCTATATTTCTGAAAAAAAATTTTCTTGAAAATTTTTACACATCAAAAGCTAAAACCGATATTTGAGGGAAATTATAATATTATAAATACATTTTTCTAAGATCTTCAAATCAAACAAGAATAATTTCAGTAATTTATTAAATTGATTTTAGTCAGGTAACTACCAAATAAAAATTAAATTTCTATTTCACAACCGTAACGGAGTACATGCTCCAAGCCCTTGATGAGTCTGATGAGGCTCGTGCGGTTGCTCTCGACATCTTCAAGGCTTTTGACAGGGTTTGGCACTCTGGCCTCCTATGCAAGCTACGGGGTTATGGTATTACCAGTCACCTGCTTGACCTAATCCAATCTTTTTTAAATAACCGCAAAATGAAAGTCGTTTTGAATGGGCATGCCTCTTCATCCTACAGCATGAATGCTGGTGTCCCACAGGGCTCTATCCTGGGCTCGACGCTCTTCCTTATTTTCATCAACGACCTCCCAGATGAGATCAGTTCCCAAGTAGGAATCTACGCAGACGACACCACAATATACTCCCACACCAGTAAGAAACCTGTCGTGGTGGACAGACATAATCTCGCTTCTGACCTTGAACGGGATCTACACTCTGTGGTGAATTGGGGCAAGAAGTGGCTTGTCAATTTCAATGCGTCTAAGACCAAGCTGTTGTCTGTCAACCATCACAGGCAACCTCTTCTGCCTCCCATAAGCATGGACCAAGCGATTCTCCCTGAGAGCAACACACTACGCCTCCTCAGCCTTACCCTCTCCTCAGACCTCAAATGGAACCACTATATTGAATCTACTGCTAAGAAGGTTGGGTCACTATGTCGATCCAGGATGCTTTTTCCGCCTGAATCCATCCTGCATATATACAAGTCAACCATCCATCCGTGCATGGAGTACTGCTGCCATTTATGTTCAGGCACCCCTGCCGTTTTTCTCAGTGTTCTCGACAGGCTCCAAAGGAAAGTCTGTAATGTGTTAGGTACTGATCTGGCGGGTCGACTGCAGCCACTTTCCCACCGTCAAAATGTGGCCTCCCTTTGTCTGTTCTATAAATACTTTCATGGCTTCTGCTCAGATGAACTTAAGTCACTGGTGCCTCCTCAACAGGTGTTTACTCATGCAACCAGACTGGCAACTGGGTCCCACCCATTCACAGTCAGGTTAGCCAAATGCAGACGACAATTCTACTCCTGCAGCTTCTTCTCTCGCACTTCCCGCCTGTGGAACTCGCTCCCATATTCTTACTTTCCTGACGGCTATAACCTCCAGAAATTTAAAGGCAATGTCAATACTCATCTATTAACCACTGGACTCTAGCTCTCTCCCCACCCCCGTATATCCTTCCCTTTCTCTCCACCTATGTATCTGTCATCACACCTGCATTCTCAGCTTTCCATTGCTCCTTTCTAACTAGTTTGTACTCCTCACTCTTTTTTCTAATTAATCTTTTTACAGTTATGTAGCCCCCCCCTGCTCATCAGTGGCTTTTCTGCCTTGCTCGGGGTGAAATGATTAAAAAAAAAATACTATATCAGTTATTATTTGCTAAGTTTTGGTACAATGTTATAGATATAGAACATACAGGGAGACTTAAACTTACTACTCTAAAGTAATGGTGAGTTAGACACACTTGTTAACCATTATCTATACTTAGGTACTGCTAATACTCAACTTGTTATTATTTACTAAGCCTATTTTAGTTTTAGCATGAGGCCACTAATATGAAGCAATCATTGAGATTTATTATGTAAGTCAATGTTTTCACAATAAAACTGGTATTAAACAATCTAAATTGATAAATCAGATTATATTTATATGATAAATATGCTGTGTGAATTTTACCTTATCTCTTAGAAATATTTGCCATTACTTATTAAGTGCTATGAGATTTTACTGGAAAACATGAGTTTTGTAAAGAAATGTATGTAATAGTTACTAATAGTACATTTTTAATTCCAGATATATGAAACTTACTATAACTTCTTAGAAAGATATAATGTCAAAAGAAAAACAAGATATTGTAAAGTTATTGAGTGATAGAAAGAAAGATAACATTGAAATTATGAAAAAGTAGAATATAGTTCAGAAGTGAAATAAAGAATATTGGCAAGATAACAATAATATACTGGCTTTAAGAATGTCACAAAAAGATATTCTGACAAAAATTAGAATAATAATCAACTAGAAAATTAGATAGATCTAAAAAATATTTAAATAAATTGTTATTGTGACTGCAAATAGAAAAAAATGAACAACATAGTTCTAAGGCATGAAAGCACCCAAATTACTATCTTTATTTTAATTATTAGCCTAATTCTAACATCATAAAGTGAAATGAACAAGTTAGAAAAAATACATAAAACTTATTTTTGAACAACAATTTTTCCTGATGGATGTAGAGCCAACTGCATTGCATGAATCTAATGGCTGCACTAGAGAAAAGATCTTTCAAAGAAATAGTCCACTAAGCTAATGTAGCAGAAAACAAAAGAAGAGTTGGAAGAATATTTGGGGCAAATATTGCATGCAGTCAAATTATAGTTTCCTTTAAAGTTTATAATAGTGTCAAGATAAATGCAGAAAATTGTCAAAACTTGAAAAAAGACTTTTTGGGTGATTCTAGTTACAACCAAGAAGACTTAAGTTAAGAGAATATTCATGCTAGATAATGCTCCTTCACATTCTGAAAAGCTAATTCTTTCCCACCTAACTAAACAGGTTTCAAAAACTCTGAATTAATTACTCAGCCTCAACAGATATTAATATAATCAAAAATCTGTGATCCATCATTAAAAGCAACATTTGAGATTAGAAAACAATATTAAAAAAGATAACTGAAAATTAAAAAAAAATATTATAAATAATATTAAAGTGGAAATAACAGAAAAGTTAACAAAATCAAAAGTTGAAAACTGATAATAGTTATAGAATGTCAAAGAGCTTATTATTAACATGTGAATTAATATTAATTTAATCAGGTGCATGGGTTGGGTTGTTATTGAAATATATATTTCTGTGACTGATACAGTTTAGATTTAGTGATAAATAAAAATTTATTTCATCTTTGCTTGTGTCTCAAAAACAGATGAACACTGTAAACTATTAACATAGAGACAGAAATTCTAATGCTGCATAATCTGCAACTCCAGGAATTATCTAACTCCTTCTGCTATAACTTATTTTTACAAGAGTCAGAGTAAACCAAAAATGGAATATTACTGCCTTATTTGGGATTAAATTGTTCAATCCTCACTTTCTTGATAGAGGTCAAGATCATTTATGCAGTTGTGTGTGTGGAGATATATTTTCAACCTGCAATTTCATAAGTCTGTTGCTATTCAGTCATAGTATTTTTTTTTTAATCATATCACCCCGAGCAAGGTGGTAACGCTACTGATGCGCAGGGGGCTTCATAGGAGTGAAAAGATTGGAAAAGAGAAAAGTGGAAACCACATCTCAAACAGATGACGAGGGTGGAGTGTGAACCAAGCGATAGTTTAGTCTATCTACTCCAATTGAAAAAAAAAAAAAGTAAAAAGAGTGAGAAGTTGAAACTAAGAAGAAAAAAATGAAAAAGAAAAAAAAAAGATTATTTTTTTCTTCAAGTTTCAACTTAGTTAAAGTCGAAAGAAGCCTTCAAAGCTAAACTAATTTACAGAACCTTCTCTAGCAAGTTTAAAAAGACGAAATAAATAATCCTTTCTATGGAAAATGTTCATATGAGCTCCATTCTTTTGTTTGACCATGTCAAACCATTTAAAACTAAGACACAGCATGTTACTTCAAAGGAGTTGAATCAACTTTATTTTCCACTGTGTTCAAAAAATAAAAAATGGTTCCACTTAGTGAGCTTTTCCTAAGCACTGATGCATTGTGAAACATATTATCACATGAGTGCATCACTAAACACTTTAATATTAACCTCTTCAAGTCAAGGGCAAATAATAGTCTATCTTCTTAGATTCATAAAGTTCAGTTTGTATCATTTTCTCTTCCATTCACACCTCATTCATCATTACTATTTTGACTACAACCCTAATGTTGGATTTCTCTCAAGATTTGTGGGTGAAATTTAGTAGAAAAATAAAAAATATATATTTTTTCTACCTTGTAAATTTTTTCAATATTCACACACATGCATATGTATATGTGTATGTATTTTAAATATTTCTATATAGTAAAGCACAAGAAATATATATATTTATATATTATTATATTATTATAGAAGATTATATCACTTAATTGACACTCATTTTAGTGGGAAATATTCTTACATGGAAGCAGTAGATGTTTACACCCTGCATTCAAATAATGAAGAAGAGATATTGTAAATAAAACTCAGTGAGTGTTATATGTTGTGCCATTGGAATATTTATCACAAAAGATTTTCAAGAAATATATTTACAAAATTTGCAACAAATATTTTAAATATACTTGTGAACAAGAAAATAAAATTTGTAAATAGTAATCATATGAATATGCTAAAATCCTTAGACACAAAAGTTTGTTAGAATAGATTGAAAATACTTAAAAAAAAAACTTAAGTGTGTGTGCGTCTATGTGTGTGGATTTTAAAATATTACAATTATGTTTGGATATATATTATATCAACACTTTATGCAGAAATAAACTTTTACCTAAACCTATAATACGAACATAATATATTCTTATTTAATAACAAATGTCTGAAAAATTCCTCAATTAAAAATTTGGTAAACTATTTTGTTTAATTTCACTGTATAAAAGAAAACTATAAATGAAAGAATTTCAATGATTTTGCTAACCATCAAAACAAAATTTTTGTTTAATTCCAGTAGCTTATTGGGGTTGTTAATGCCTTTAAGACATTACTTTTATTTTATGCATTTTCCATGAGTTTGTAACAAGAAAGACTAACAGAAAAATTAACTAAAAAGCATTATTTAATTTATTTTTTTCTCTTTGATATAATTAAAATGGTAAGATTAGGCTCTATGACTATTTTCCATTTGTCACTTTTGCTATTAAGCACAAATATATAAGAAATCTAAACTTATTTATAAATGGAACTTTCTCTGTGTGTGTCTGTTACCTATAGACTCCAAAACGGCTGAACCGATTTTCCTGAAAATTTACACAGTTGTACTATAAGCATCTGCGAGTGTTCTTAGCTAGGTTTTATGTTGAGATAAATATTGAAAATTGATAATCAAAAAAATCGGGTTATAGAAGGAGTGGTCTGATTTTAATTAAATTTGATACACTCATAGACAAGGACATAAGAAACAATATTCAGAAGTTTCAAGGTTGCAGTTCTTACAAAACTTCAGAAAATTTGAAATTGATACCAGGAAATCAAAATTTGACTTACATCTATTCATTTTTCTTTCAGTCTACGGTTTCGCTTTAACTGGAAATAACTATTTCTTTTCAGTCTTTCATGCCAACGTCCAAAGAGTCTAAGCTCCGGGACCATGGATTAGTTTTAAAGCTTTCATTACACCCCAGCAATGCCGGGCTATACTGCTAGTATATATAGTGTTGAGTTATGATTATTTTTAGTGCCAAGATTATTGTTTTTATTAGTTTTACTGATAAAAGGTATTTTGGCAAGCAGGCTTTTTATCATAAAATGCTTGATATCAGGGTAGTGACAGAGCATTAATAGGATGAATTCAAAGAAATTACATGAGCAGGATCATGGAGACATCAACATTCCATGTGGACACTGGTATGATGTCATCACTTGTCAGGGCTAGATTAAAAACCTAGCCCTGACAAGTGACATCATAAATGTCCTCACAAAAATTTGAAGTCAGCATGAACCTTCTCAATTAAGAGAGAAAGTTTTTTGGCATTAATCCTATACAGATATTTATTAAGTTTACCTTATTTTGGTACAAAACTAAATGAAAGTGAATTAGTATAGAATAAAAAGAGTGTTTTATCATACTTTCAAAATAAGCAAGCCTTAGAAAGTAGAATTTCAAATTCTGGTTTTATCTGGGATTAAATAAAGACCACTTGTACTGTGTGTAAACATGTGTGTGTGTGTGTGTGCTTTGTTAGATATGTTCATTTGTGCTTATGCATAGTTGATCAATATGTATAAAAGTGTATATGGATGCACATATACATAAATTTGTGGAGAAGTTTGCAAGTCAGCTGATGGGTTGAAAAAGCATGCAAACAGTCACAAAAGTATGCATAATGACAACAAAATGCATCAAAAAATAAATGTAATGACACCCAAATGCATATCAAGTCTGTGAACTTTGTGCCAGAGGTTTTAAATGTTTGTTAAGTTTAAACAGCCATATCCATTAAAAGCACAACTAAGTGTTACGGTGATATGTTGTGATGGTCACACTTAAAAGCAAGCTGGCAGCCATTATGCTTCTACATTGATCAATCGTTTCTTTTCCACACTGAATATGTACTACTTTATATAACCAGTATATTTATCAACAATTATTTATTTTCTTTGAATAAAAGTTGCAATAATTTCCATAATTCTTTCAAATGCTTATCTTTCTTAATATTCAAAACTTTGTTTCTAATTCTTTGATTAGTTTTGCATTTAGATATCTGTTTCCAGTCACAAATTTAATTATATAACTTTTCACTTTTTCACAAATACTTTGCAGTGGTTCTCAGGCACACATCAATTTAGGGTATTTAAAAAGAATATTTTGTACTTTGAAATATTTTACCAACACAAAATATCATATAGATTTATATAGAATACTTATTATCTCTTTTCAGGAAACTGTTATTTCAATCACTAGAAACTGAAATAAATGATTTTTTCAATGAGTCATAAATTTCTATTTAAAATGATTGATATTTTATAGCAAATTCTGCGAAATCATAACTACCAAATGTTACTTCTTTTTATTCATAATAAAAAAATAGTCACTCATTTATCTTAAATATATATTTTTTGTGTATCTGTTGGGAATTTAAGATACGGTTTTTGCAAACTAACTTTGAAAAAGTCATTAAGAACAGAAATAAGAATAACATAAACATATTTTGTTTATTTGAATGAATTAAAAGTTGTCATAGATTTTAATTATTTTAAATGTATTTATTCAGTTTGCAATTTTATGTATCAAATCTCTTCTGTTTGACAGCTTTTAGTATTTGGTCAAAATCTGTTTGTAATGAATGAATAAATAGAAATTTTAAGTAAAAAAAATATCAACTGAAGTAACTGACAAATCAATCAGAAAAGTTGAGTATACAGAAACAGAGAAAAAGTAGAGGAAAATAAGTGTTTGCATATTTTTGTCCTAGTCATTTCTCTAAAGACATTTGCTATGTTTTATAAGTTATTACTTCTTTTAATGCTTTGGGTCAAATAGGGTGCAGAGCTCATTACCTCTTAATCCAGAGTTGTTTTTTGCATGTAATCAATTATGTGATGATGATATCAAATGGGGAAATGTGTTAAATCTAGTCATTCATTTATTTTGAGAAGTTGTTGTGGATACGACTTATCAATTTGTTTTGCTTAATAACATTCAGTTTGTTAAAATAAAAAGAGCTGTGATAAATATACATTAGTGAAATTCAATAGAAACCAAATATAAATGTAAAGAATGAAATTCAATGAATGTAGGAGGAAATGTCAACAAGCTTACCGAATTTAACTTAGCTTTAAATACCTATATCAGAAATTGACAAACTTATTAAATTTACAATAATTTTTAAAAAGAAACACTATATTGAGCTTTATTAGCCAACTGAAATATGTAATTCAATAAACAATTTAGTTAATAAATAAAGAAAGAATGGATAATTAATTTTTTCCTAAGTTTCACAAATAACATTTTCAAAACCTCTGAACAATTTCTACTACAGAAATTCAGAGATTTTACAACTAACACATTTTTATTATTATTATCTTCAGCTAACTTTGCCATTTAAAATTGATGTTCTTTATATGTATATATATATATATATATATATATATATATTGTTTGAACATTATTTTTGATTGATACTCATATTTAAGTAGATATTCTGTTTATAATCAAACAATATTATATATTTATTTCTACCAGCCTGATTATTTACAATAAATTATTGTTATGAAAATGTGTCATTTGGCAGAACTTGAACCTGCTATCCCAATACACATAGGGGAAGCCACCAATTGATCTGGTGCATTTTAGACCTCTCAACCACGAATGATGATCAGTCTAAATGAAGTCAAATTAAGCCTATAATTAAGCTTATATACTGATCATCATTCATGGTCAAGAGGCCTAATTGGTGACTTCCCCTATGTGGATAGGGGTTGCATGTTCAAATCTTGCAGAATAACACATATTTTTATAACAAAAATTTATCGTAAAATATCAGGCTGATAGAAATGAATATATAATACTGTTTGATTAAAAACAGTATATCTACTTAAATATGAGTATCAATCAAAAATAATGTTCAAACAAATCATTTCAAATTGTTGGTTGTTTATAACGAGTTTCATTAATCTTCATTAATTTCTGTAATATATATATATATATATATATATATATATATATATATATATATATTAATGTATATATTTCGGCAGCAATCTTTCATTTAAACATCGTTCATTAAAAATAACTGACAAGGAAGATTTTATTAATTTTTTGTTTAATTAATGACAACAACTTTGGAAAAAAAATAACATCATTGAAAATGGCCTGTGAAGAGGCTGGAAGTGCTTGGAAAGTCAAAAATTATGGAACATCTTTACATTCCTTATCTCCAACAAAAAGGACACATGTAATAATACTGGAACAATTAAACCAAAAATTAATGAAATCTTCCTTGTAGGTCGTTTTTAACAAAACTTATATATATATATATATATATATATGATTGAATATCAAGAAATAATGTAAAGAATTCCCTAAATATATAGAAAGATAATAATGTCCAAAATTATCAATGCCATTTCTTCTACACTACCTACTTCCAGGCTTATACAAACAATACCTTGCATAATCCCAACACCAATCACAGTTAAGAAAGTCTTCTCTGCACACTAAAAAAAAAACAAACAATTCTTTCATTGATGAACAACTTTATTTAAAAGCTTTTATAATTTACCACAACAAATTTCTGTTGCTAGCATTAGTATTATTATTATTGCATTATTATTTACTAAATCAGTTCATTTTTAATGAAAGTTGCCATAAAAATGTTACTTTACATATTTATCAAATCAGTGACGAAATAATAATAATAATAATAATGTACTGTGGAAATTGTCATGTCTCTATGCTGTGGGTAAGAGCTATGATCATCCATCCAAAACATCTAAGAGTCAGAAAGGATATCAAATCAAATAATAATAATTGATGGCAATGTATAAGGTTCTACACCAAATAGATGATGTTGACAGGTTAAAAGGAATTGAAAAGAGGAAGAAATAAACTAGTCAGTACTGAGTGTTGCATGAACTTTGCAATCAAGGAATTTGAACAGGGCACAGCATAGAAAGACAACAGCCCAAACAGCACTAAAATAAACAGAAACCCAGGAAACACAATTGTGAGAACTTAAAAATGCAAAGGAAAGCAAATTATATTGACACTTCAAAAAACAACTTCAAGAAATAGCTGAAAAATCAACATGAATAGGCTATGAAAAAGAAATTTAGCAAAAGTGAGTCATGCTTTAAAGTAACCAAAAACAATGCCATAAGTGCCAACTCTATATAGATCAAGATAAAACATAAAAGAACAGAAAAAATATACTGTTCAAGAATGAAGATGTGACAATCATATAATATGCAGATGTATCAAATTAACCCAGAAAGTATGTATGAGTTGGGGGTACAGAGTGATCAACTGGAAATTGTGCTAGCAATTATATTCTGAACAACCAGACAGAATCTAACCTAAAGAATGTAACACAAAAAATTATCACAGATTTAAAAATATCACCTAATCCAAGCCAGAATACTTGCTCTAGTCAAGGAATTTGAGCAATACTAAGGACATAGCAAACAAAGATAAAATTATTTGGCACTTTCTCTTTTTGTTTACAAGAAGAGACCATGCCATATAATAGATTTCATTGATTTGGCAGAGTAGATTTGAAAGAAAGTGAAAAAATTGATAAGTATCAACCTTGTTATCGAACTAAGTTGTGGAACAAGAATATAATTGTCATGCCACTTATTATTGAATCACTGGGAATGATCTTGAAGAAACTAAGAAAAAGACTGTTGGAAATAGAAATCAGAGTGAGTTAAGATCACTCTGATGACAGCATTCTGTAAAACAGCTTGAATACTGAAAAAATGCTGAAACATTGGGGATATTTGCTGTCACTTAACCTCTAGTTTAAGACACCAGTTGCTACTCAATAGATATATAAAGAAGAAGACATCTCATCTTTCTTCTGTATTCTCATATTTCCCATTTTCTAATATGTCACACACCTTATTCATCATTACCATTTTGATGGTAACCTTCTCCTCTGAATGGACCTAGTCTTATATTAGGTAAAACTTAGGAAAATAAAATGTGAAAAAGACTTTAAAATTGTATATTTTAATACTAAATCATTTTTAATAACGTTTGAATAACATTTTTTGCCCCAGAAAATTTCCCATTTACAAATTCAAAGTAATTTTCAATAAATTTCTGTTCACATTATGAAAAAGCAATTAGAACCAGAATTATTCATGATTGTTTCTCAGCCTCTTGAATGTGCAAACTTATTAAGATTGATTCTCATTAGAAAAGAAAGGTAACCATTTTTAAGACTAAATCTAAAGCTATTTCTGCTTCAATTACTAATCACATCTTCATTCAAAAACATTTTATAAGACAGTGTAAAAGTAAAACCATGGAGTTGCTTATTGTTTTTCAGGTTTGTTTGCATGTTAGTTTTTGTCGTGTTTACCTTCTTTCATTGAGTGCATCCATCGAGTTAGTTACATGTCTAATTAATCCACAAGTTTGTAAATGCTGGTTTCTTTCATGAGAGTGCTTGCTTGGAAAGTGACATTATCAAGGAGCAATGCATCATCATTAATGAATTGATGATGTCAAGTGATGAATTAAACAATAGACAGCTTGCTAGCTTAACTTGATCCAAATTTTATCAACGTTATTCAGTTAAGATGAAACATTGCTGTGGATGTAGGTGAAGGAATGGTGCAAAAGATCAATCTATCAGGAATGGAAAAGGAGAACTGTATTAAGATTTCTGTCATGCTTTTATTGTTGTAGAAAATAACATTTATTTATATGTGTAATAATAAAATTGCTAATAGAAAAATGGAAGAGTTTATTTAAAGTTAAATAATTAATAATATTTACAAACTATTTGACAGAAACTTACCTTTACTGCATTTTTTAAATATCAATTTTTGTATATTCATTTGACATTAAAGAAAAAGATTTTGCAAATGCGATTCTGAAATATACAAAATTATTTAATCATTTTGCTTAATTAATTTTACAGTTATGTTTGAAGCCTTTAAAATAGTCTTTTCTTAATAATACTCACTCAGATGATTACTTCAAATAATTTTATATATTTATATGTATTAATTTCTATTTTTTATTTCATTTTACTTTCTTATTTATTTTATTTTGCATTTAACCAAAATGATTCTCAAAATTATTTTACTCAGCCCAATAAAAACCATCAGATTGTTTAATGTAACAACATTTGTTACAATCTATTTTTCTCTACTTTTTATACTTTTCTTATAAATCTGTCACTTGCAAAAAGTATTGATATTATTAATTAATAATTGGAAAATCTCAGCCAAGAAAATATTGTTCAGTCATTGCTTGAAATGATTACAATGTATGCATCATTTGCGTCAAGTTGTAAATGCTGTTGATTATAACAGTGACAAGTGTAAATCAATTTGTTTTGACTGATTATCAAAACAAACAGCCCCTTGCATAACCAGTTGATGGTAAAGAGAAAGAAAGAAAATGTTAACATCTTCTCCTTCCTATTTTCTCTCTTTTTTTTTTACTGTCTCTTCAGTTTCTCTATTTACTGCATTTTGCATGGTCAGTCAGTGTTCAGGGCAAGAAAGTTAATCACTTGTGAGGCTTGTGAAATTAAAGCCACTCACAGGCTAATGACAGACTCTTTCAGCCAACCAACCAAGTGACTTAAGTGGGCATTTTATGAATTACATTGATCTGCTACAAATACAACTATTGATATTTCAAATTAGAATATTTAAGTGACGAATCATACCCATGCAACATAACAATTTTTTAAAACTTTTATTAATTATAAATAATTTATATTTACATAAAATATATCATATATGGTCATATCTATACAGAAAATATTGCACCTATATATTGCATCTTATATATTTAAAATCAACATATAAAAATTAAAATTCATTTAGCCAATGATTAAGTACAAAAACCTTAGTATGACTGAATTTGTACAAGCATAAATTTAATAATTGGACCATCAAAATATCTTAGATATTTTTAGAATATAAAAAATCTTTTTGCAGAACTCATGAAGTTACAAATATCAGAAGAAACAATGAATACAAGATTAGAGTAAGACAAGCAAAATGATTGAAAAATTGAAAATTACTTTTTTATTAAATTGTTATTATACAAAGTGGGTGCTGAAAGGTTTAAGAAGAAATTTAAAGAAATTCTGATGTTTGGTTGTTTGATCAAATTTTGTGAAGTGAATTAGGCTAAAAACTTTTCAGAATTCCCTATATTCTATATTATATAGAAAAGATGATATTATTATTATTATTATTATTATTATTGCTGTTGTTGTTGTCATGCTTCTTATTTTATTATGATAGCTCATATTACTGGTGGGTGTTGGTGGTTTGTAGCAGATGAACTTTTCCCCAGTAACCCATCATTTCTTTTGTCTTAAAAATAGTTACTGAATAATTACTGTAGTTTGACAAGATGACATAAAAGTGTTTATAAAGCAGAAATTTGTCTCTAAATTTTTCAATGCAGAAAATTACACCCACTGACATTTACAGAACTTGCTGTATATTTATGGGAACCAAACACTGGCTGTAAGCACAATCAGATGGTGGGTAATGTGTTTCAGCAGTGGCTATAAAAATGTATGGAATATGCTACATTTCAGCTGGCCCTCTACAGCTCCTTGCTCATCCCAAAATATTCAGTCTGTAGTGGTGACTATGAGAAAAATAGCGTTTTTGTATGCAAAAACTTGCTCTATCTTACAGTGTTAATATACTTCCTATATCTATTTTAGTTTATAAATAGGAAGCATTACTTTTAGAGTATCCTTCATAATATTCACTCATTGAAAGTTCACATCATGATTAACTGGTTGCTTAGACTAGGAGATTAAATAACAGTAAGTCTCCTCAATATTACAGTATCCTTCTTTATAGTCAAACTGTTTTCCAGTAATGCTGTCATCTGTATAGTCCCAAATTTTCTTTTAATTCCCAGTTCCTATTTTATTAGGATTTTCAAGACTATTTCCAGTGCTTTGAAAATAGCTGCTGCATTCATATTCCCCAATTTTCTCAGATTATTATCTTATAAACATTCTTTTTCATGCTAGCGGTGGGAAGATTCTTCAAGTTTTTCAAACCAGTGACATCTGTGTAATTGGATGCAAGCCTTTATATCTGAGTAATCATAATTTCTCAAATGCATGTACCTGTGTAAGAGCATGAATGTTTGTAACTGCAAATTGAAATAAAGAATGAATTCATATTTTGAAAATGTATTTGCACAATTTAAAAAGGGTTTAAATTGACAACGTTTCAATCAGTAAGTTTCTATGTATTTTTTTGTGGCATTGTTTCAAAATTCTTTTGGTATGTTTTTGTATTTCTGCAATATATTCTGTCCTTGTTACATAAGAAATTTACCATATAGAAATAATCTAGAACAATTTTGAGTGCCAATTTCAGATCAGTATTTATTACTTGATTTAATCTACAGTATTATTTGTTTGGGTAGCAGACAAAAGTTTATTTTTGTTGTCTAGTGTAATTAATATGAGACAAGTTTTCCTCAGTGATATACATAACTAAAAATCCTGACATATGAAAGCAATTCAGAATCTGTAAGCTCAATTTAGTCTAACACACACATTTATCTGAGTGGCAAAATCTTTCTTTCCATTGTAGTTGCAATAAATATTTTTATATATATAAATTTGTATTTTTCTACAAATTAAATATTACCCTTCATTTTGGTAGTCAGCTTTCTGAAAAATATGTTTATTTTCTTTGCATCAGTTTATAATAAAGTGTTATTATATAAGTCACGTCTTATAAAGTATGCTGAAAACTCAAAAATAAAATTGAACTTGAGCTATGAATCCTTCAAGAAATTTTTATCTGATAGAAATAAACAAAATTTCTGAGATTGTATAAATAGAGATTTGACAATTGTTTAAATTCATTTATTTTCTATTGTACTGTAGTTTTTGAAGAAAATATGTTGACCAAATTTGAAACTGGAATTTATATTTTTTGACAGCTAACTATCAACTGGTTACTAGTTTTATTCTTTGGAATATTTTTGCCATCATAAAAAAGGTGGCAAGGAAATTGTGAATTTATGTTTACTGATAATAACTAAAAGATAAGTAGTTTACATTGGTAAAAAAAAGGCTGATATTGGCTGCTGTCTCTGAAGATGGAAGTGAACAAGCTGTACAAGTTGATTTCACTTTTTACTTTCTCTTTTATTTTAAAGTATAAAATCAGGAGTTAGCATGTATTAATACAATCATTATTTATTATTAGAAAATATAATAAATGTCAGTGTGGATGTGAAATGTTGGTAGTTTTTTGTCTCTGATAGAAATTGATTTGAGAAGCTGTAAATCTAAAGCAAAACAGAAATTTTATGTAAATTTTTGTGTGATTGGGCTTGTTTGAAACTTTATATTTGTAAAGCATATTTGCATTCATAAAAATATGCTGTATGTAATCTATTTCAACACAAGTGATAAACAAGGTGAAAACGTGGTTTTCTGTGTTTGTACAGAGGTGTTACTTTTTGTGGTATTAATTATGAACTAACATACTTTTATTTTATAATCTTTAGTGCTCGACCTGGAAGACCACCAAAACGTAGTCCATCAATTCATGCAAGTCCAGAAACTTTGGAAAAGTTGAAGAAAACTCGATTGGATGGTGGAGAATATCAGTATGATCCCAGAATGTATGGTTAGTTTTTTTTTTATTTTACTTTGCTCTATGCTAGTCACAACTTTCCTTTTTCACTTCAAGTTCATAATTCTGTTCTGAATAAATTTCTTTATATTAATATGAATTGTTAATTCCAATTTGATAGTCTGTCATTTTCATTCTTATTTAAAATGACCCAATAATAAGTGAAATTTTATACTGTTGACTTCATAGCAAATTCTGAAACAAAAATAAATCTAATGAAAACTGAATGAAATAATCTAATGAATTAATAAATCTAATGAAAAATGAATGAATAAAAAGATACAAAAATTTGTCTTATTTTGTGAATCTGAACTTCTTTTCCTTCTGGAAAAAAAAAGAATCATTATAAAAAAAATAATCTGGTCCCTAATTGCATTACTGAATTCTTGAAATAAATAGAAATGACTCAGCTTATAATTACTGAACCTGAATTAAATTTTTAATTTTCAATAATTTAGTGCTATATGTGTTTAGCTATATCTTATAAATACATGAAAATATTATTAAGGGAATAGTAACTTTTTAGGTTTCAACCAAACTTAACTAATTCTACAAATGTGTTTTAATGATATTTCTACTGTTTTAATAAAATTGAAGCCTAGTTCTTTAATGTGTGATTTCTGAAATAATTCAGGACTTCTTCACCTGAACTATTTATACCATTCAGTGCATTGTTATATGTGATATTCAAATTAAAAATCAAAAAGCAAGAATAGAATTTTTTCTTTTTATAAAAATTTCTATCATACCAGAAAAAATTGCCTAAATGGCTCCAATTATCTAAAGAAGAGGATTTGTAATAAAAACTAATAATTTTTTCTTGAAAATTACAAAAAGACATTTTTATACAGACTAACAACAGATTTATCAATGAAGCTGACTTGATTCACGTTGATCTGTCCCCTTGATCTTGATTTGCACCTATTCTGAAGATTTCTGTGCACTTTATATGATTAATAAGATGTCCAATTAAATGTACTGTTATATCTATTTGCTGCAAATTACTTGAGATAAATTCTTGTCAAATTACTTGTGCAATTTTCTTAATTTTTCTTTTCAGAAGTGCACACTGAAATTGATCACATTGATGAGATTATGTTTGTCAATATTAAATATCTTGAGGTCCAATAAAGAAAAATGAAATAAAATTAAAGAAAACATAGTTTGTTAACCAATTATATATTTTAATTTTTTAAAAAGTTGCATTCAAATTTTCAAATTAAATATTTTAAGGTTATCAAAACTGGGAATTTTTTCAAAATTTTTAATTTGAAATCCTTGAAATTATTTAATTCTAAATCACTAATTATTTATTTATTAATTTGATATTTTTAATAAAAAAGTAATTTAAAAATTTATCTTATGTTGTTCTTGACAGTTATTTTTCATTTAAATGTTTTTATAAATGAATAGCATTTTTCTGATTAAATGATGAGAAGGGATATGTAAGTTAATCTAAATCATAGTCTTTAAAATTAAACTTAATTTGGAAGATTATATGTACATTTTTTATAAAGTATGAAGAAAAATTAGATAGATTAATGATAATTAATATCTGATTTTAACTGAAAAATTCATAAAATATGTGATCTATTAATCAAAACATATTAAAGAAGAATATTGATTATTTTTGTGTCAGGAAATTTTCTCTCAAAATGAAATTGTTATTAGAAAATAATAGAATCTCCTGTTGAGGAGTAAAAACTTTTTCTTTTTAAGTAAAAAATTTTCCTTAAAAATCTTTCTATATTTTGTTATTAGTGTTATTAGTAATTCTTTTTCATTATGAAAATGTAGGCCATTTTATTTTGTTATCATTGATCAAAAGTGTTATTCTTTGTTAAATGTTAACTCTAACAATATCTTTCAAGATCTGCTTTCCTCTTGCTTTTGTACATTTTTCATGTTGATAATGTCATACGTTGATGGCTTGACCATCAACATATTCCCCTATTCCCCTTGCAACTAAGTTCAATCTCGTCATCAGACAAAGTTGTTTCTTTTGTATTCAATTTCATAGTTAATTGTACATTGTCACTCAGCCACATTGTCGCCAGCATTTCCTCATTTTCTAAGTTAAAGACATCAAACAAATTGAAACTACTTCTTGTCCCTTGTCAAATTCTTGTTAGACTGAATGTTATTGTGTTATTCATTAATGAAAAGTAACTAAAACTGAGCAATGCCTTATTGATTCTTGGACAATCTTTCTAAATACACCTTCATCACTATTACAACTAACATTACAGCTACTATCTACAGCTACAATTGTCAACACAACAATTATTGTTTCCAGTAACAATTTTATTATAATATTCAAGAACATCAACTTCATTTTAGTCTCTCTCTATTTCTGATATCATCTCAACTGAAACCGACTTTAGACTTTATTTTTTGCTGCCCAACAAAATGACTCAAATCAGTTCTATATTATAAATATTATTTCCATTATTTCTTACCAAGTTTCAACTGCTAAGTAAATATTTTCTGAATAAAAGGTATTACCTTTTAAATCTACTAGATAGTCAGCAAGTGTGTATCTATTAATGACCATTAATATAAAAAAAATATTTTAATTATTGTCTGTTACTTATAATTGCAGGATGTTATAAAAATGACTAACACTTTTAAAACATTATATTTAGATGAATAGTAAAAAAACTATTTTTCTATTACAACTACCACCTCTACCACTAATTCTATTAGCACTACTTCAATAGCTACTTCCACACCTGCAAAATTAACATAATTGGAAGGTTAAAAAACAAAATTTAATGACTTGATGACCCATATATCTAAACAAGATTCTTGACTTCTTTGATTCTATTCAGCCAGATATAATGACTTAAGGCTATTACAGTAAACTAAAATGAAAAAAGATTTAGAACTGTCCTTAAATAATTTTATTAATGTAATTTATTCTTTTTGACCGGATACTTTGATCTGTATTGTAATTGGGGACTCTTGTTTGGCAATTTGCTTATATAACAAAAATTAAATATGAAAATAATTTTGCCTGATTGTTTTGCACTCAATCTATCTCTTACTCTCCCTCCTTCCATCCCTCTCTTTATCTATGGTACACACTATATGCATTTTTATGATTAAACAATATAAAAATAAATTAAGTGTAGCATATGACATCAGCTCAAATATTTAAAAGAGATTAAACTAATAAAGCAATAAAATTATTATATTAGAATTTGTGATTATTTTTTTCTTTGGAGACCAACTCTCTGTGACAGATTGAGAATATGGATCATCTTTCATGCATCAAATTTAGTTAACTATGTTTTAAAACTTAACTACTGAGTATTTAATTAAAAAATATTTAACATGCATATTTATAAAGAAATACTATATTAATTCTACCTATTTTTGTAATTCTAGTTAATCTTGTTAAATTTATTATCTAATCTAGACTTATTTATAAATGAAACTTTGTCTGTGTGTGTGTGTGTATGTGTCTGTGTGTGTGTCCATTACCTATAGACTCTGAAATGGCTGAACCAATTTTCTTGAAAATTTACACAGTTGTACTATAAGCATCTGCGAGTGTTCTTAGCTAGGTTTGGTGTTGAGGTACACCCAATAAATACCGAAAATCAATAATCGAAAAAATCGGGTTATAGGAGTGGTCCGATTTTAATCAAATTTGATACACTCATAGACAAGGACATAAGAAACGATATTCAGAAGTTTTAAGGTTGCAGTTCTTACAATAGTGCAAAAAATCAATAATATATATATATATATATATATATATATATATATATAAAAAGCAAGAAGTTTGTGTGTGTGTCTGTATGTCCTTTATACAAATCCACAATTTTTATCTGATTCTCACCAAACTTCACACAAATATTCTTCTGGCTTAAGCTGAGCTCCAGGACCATGGATGAATTTTAAAGCTTTCATTACACCCAAGCAATGCCAGGCTATACTGCTAGTTAATAAATAACCTTAAAGTTATAATACACACATTACAAAGTTATATGCATGCACAGAGATATATATACATATACATACATACATATATATATATATATATATATACACACATATATATTATAAACAGAAATAGGGTTGTTCCAATGAGAGAAATTAGTATAGAATAAAAAGTGTGAGAAGCCATGAACGTTTTGTTTAAAGTGTAGATTTATTGTTGTTATTATTATTTATATTACCTGAATCTTGTATGATACATTTAATGTTCATTTGGTATTTTGTAAACACTAATACAAGAAGCATGTAATATAAATAATAATAACAACAATAAATCTACACTTTAAACAAAATGTTCACAGCTTCTCACACTTTTTATTCTACACACACACACACACACACACACACACATATATATATATATATAGTCATCCACAGATTGATAACAGCTCATCAGTGCACTTAGACATCTGATTGCTTCTAGCCAAGATTGAAACCCTACCGAATTAACATCAGTCGGTGTTCTACCTCTGATCTATGGGTGCTCAGTAGAGGCAGGTAGACTTTATATATAGATATATAGATAGATATATAGTTTTCAGGTATTCTATATTTATGGTTGAAAGTGCTCAATATTAGGGATAGTGAGTGTTTAAATATAAGAATAACTCTGTGTCAATCTCACTGTCTACTATATATATATATATATATATATATTTTCTGACCTTTCCAAGGAATTCATTCAGATCTACTCCCCTATAATTTGAACATGCTCAAATTACTTAATATCAATTTTGTTTTAGTTTAGATTTATATTAGACTCATCATTTACAATTTTAATTTGCTAATATTCTTTAGTTCTACAATTATAATGATGTTTGCCATTATAGATAATTATAGAAATCAAATCAAAAATTACAAATTAAGTATAATCCAAATTTCAAAAACTTTTGAAAATGAGTCAAATATATTGAATGTCTGTCTTTTTGAAATAAGAAGATGAATTTAACCATTAAGTTTTTCTTTTTTATAACAAAAATTAAATTATATAAACAGCAAAATACAAACTTGTTTTTAAAAGAAATGTTTCTAATATTTAATATTTATTGTACTTCTATAAACAAATTAATAAATACTTGGTGTTTTAATATTAATGTTACTTGACTCTTAATATAAATACTTTTATGTATGGGTAGGTATTAGAAGGCTATCACAATGCATTTTGCACAATAAAGAAAGGTAAAGAAGGTGTTGGGTATTACCTATTTATTATTCATTAATATTTCAAGATCAGAATCTCATCTTCAGAATGGTTGGAGAGCTTGACTTCACGTCCGTCTGCTGTATGTGTATGTGTTTATGGTTTATATAAGTCAACACTAGATATGTGTCACTTGTTAATGGCTAAATATTAAAATGTACATGATAAATCTTTTATTTATTGTTTTTCACTGTGTGTGTTTCAGTTTATTTCAGTAGTTACATAAAATCCTACTATAAATACTTTTATGTAACTATTGAAATAAATTACTTTGTGAAGACATTTTTATCATCCAAATTATGATAATTGCTTTTATGAATCAATTAACCGTAGCAAAAATTTCCTTCATAGTTGAGTTTTAGAACAACAGAGAGTGAAATTTTCATCATCCACTGGTTTAGTCTGTGAATACTAGATTTTCTTTAATATAAAAGAAATAAATATGTTCTTCCTGTTTGTTGTTGTTGTCACTAGCTGATGATTAGTTTAATACCATACTAATTCTGTTTAAAAATTGATCCTTAATTCATCATTTCAAATACTTGTAAAATCCACCAAACAGATTAAAATCAAGTAGAATGCAATATTTCTAATAAAAAATTGCTTTTTTAATAAAATCTACAGCCCCATAAAATAAAATAAAACATTTAAGTAGAGGCAAGTAAAGCAAAATTATTTTTTTATTTTTTCCTTTTTTCTGAATTCATATCAACCAAATCAAGAAAAGAAAGTAACTTCCTGCCTGGTTTGCATCTTGAAATCTAGGTCTATGCTTGTTTTTTGTTTGTTTGGTTTTTGGTTTTTTGTATTTTTCACTGCTGTCAACATTTCAACCTTCTTTTTATTTTTATTTTTCTCTATTAGAAACTGCAGTTAAATTAAAGAAACCTTTCTAAGTAATAAGCCAATGTTTATTTATAAAATTAAGAAACTTTTTCCTTTCACCTAGAATTAAGAAACATTGTAAAAATATTAATCAAATGATTTGATTAGAAACAATTTGTTTACAAAAATATTTAGAGATTTTTTGTTCATATTTTGTAGTTTTCATCAACAAAGTATTTCTTTATTTGTAAAATTACTTTTATATATATTTACTAATTGATCCAGATTGAAATTTAAGGTCTACAGACTTATTTTTATAAAGTATGCAGACAAGACCACATTTTTAAATTGATTGCCAGAAGATAATATTATCTTTTGTACTTATTTTGAAAAATAATTATAAAAATCTTTGAAAATGATGAGTAACAATGGGACAAAATTGATGTCTATAAATTAGATCAATAATGAATTTTCTAAAAGTCTCAAAAGAAACTAAATCAATTAGTTAAGACAAATAACTTTTTATAATGAATAATTTTAATATTTTTTCTTTATATAAAAAATATTTTTTCGTTTTCTCTTGGTTTATTGAAATTTGACGGATTCTTCATTGAAATTTAATGGACTCTTTTCTATATGTTCCAGCAAGAATATTGTTATTGTATAAAATGTTTATGATTAACTTTCAAATATTTTTAGTTGATGCATAAGCCATAGAAATTTACTTATGATAAAACTAAAATTTTATCTGGTTGTTCTTTGTTTACATTAAATTCAATTTAAATTTCCTGTATTTGACTTTATTATGTAACTTCAGCTTTTTTTAGTTTAATAACATTTTTAAAATTAAAAAAAAACATTTGTAAAGATTTACTTTTAATAACTACATTTATCATAAATATGTTGTCATGTTTACATAGAAATTATTTTTGTGTGCTGCTTGGAAATAAATGAAACTGTATAGTCAAAAAAAGAAAAATTTGGGTTATAAATGATTTCCTCACATTTTTTGCTGACTGTTTCTTCTTCAATCAAAACAAAATATGAGCAAAGCAGATTTCAGTAAATGCACATTTTTATTAGACAGGATTGATAAAATATACAGAAAAATTTAAATCATCTCTCCCTTCATGAAATCAATTTCAAATCAACTATTTGTCATTTTTCGTTTTATATTTTTGCTTTATTGTTTTCTTATTCTATTCATCTTATATTGTATATCACTTTTCTGAATTAGATCTCATGATAAACCAATTAAACATACAAAAATATTTTCATTAAAATAAAATTCATTGAACAATGTTCTATAAGGTTATTATTTTGTTTTTATTTTTTGATCTTACAGATATCAAGATGTAATATGTATGAATTCATTGCATTTTTCAAAGTAAATTTTAATGTTATGATTTTACTTTTTTATGATTATAAGAAACCAAATACTGTTATGTAACTCAGAAAAATTGACAAGTTTAAAATTTTGTAAAATTATTTTTATAATCTAGCAAACTGATTTGAAAACAAATATATTCAGTGCATTAAATTGTTTTTAAGTTCACATAAGTTCAGTTTATTATTTTTATTTAATTAACTGTAAAATCTAAAGTGTTGATAAACTGAAGTTTACAAGTTATAAAAATTATACAATTTATTTTAGTTAAGTGGAAATTACAAATTTTAGGAATCAGTTTGAAATGTGTAAATTTACAAACTATAAATATTTTCAAGTAGCATTACAAATGATATTTACCTGTAATTTCTTTTATGTTCTTTATCATTTCATCTCTAATATGTTTATCATCTCATGAACATTTAATCATTTCAGGTATGACAGGACACATTCTGGACAAAACTCCACCAGCTCTACCAATATTAAGTGAGTTTGTTTGTTTGACAGACATTGTTCTTTTGCATTCCAATTTACATCAAAAGTGCATGTTATTAAGGAAAGTTGGTATTAACTGTGAAGCATGAATGAATATATATATCCTTACCTGTTTGTATTCTTGCCACTTGTTCTGTTCTGCCATGTTAGTCTTTCTTCCTACTAAGTCTTACCTTGACATTGTTTCTAATACAAGTCTGTGCAAATTATGGTCACTGAAAATAATGTGCTTTCACCAAAATCCATTTGTTCATTATTAAAGTTTGTAATCAGTTAAAAAATTAAAATAAATTATTTTTCATAATAATTACAAGCCTAATTATTTCTGCATAATCTTATTAAAACCATTTTTAATTTTCTTTCTTTTGATGCCAATGAGAAAATAATATTTAAGGAAATTTTCACTTCAGGCATTTTTAATTTCCTCTAGTTCTGTAAATATTCTATACAACTGCATTTTAGAAAAAAAATATAAATTGTTTTTGTTAAATGTCAGACTTATTTCTTTCATAGTTGAGAATATTTATCATAATCAATTTTGATAATCCTTCAGAAATTTGAATAATTCTTCAACATATTTACAGGACTATATCAGTAGTATATTCTTTTTTTTTTTTTAATCGTATCACCCCCGAGCAAGGCGGTAACACCACTGATGTGCAGGGAGATACGTAATAGGGAAAAGATTGGAAAAGAGAATGCCGAAAACCACATCCTAAACAGGGAACAAGGGATGAGCCTCTTAACCTGTTCATTAGACGTGGGTGGAGTGTGAACCGGGCGATAGTTTAGTCTATCTACTCCAATTGAAAAAAAAACAAAAACAAAGTGAGAAGATTGGAAAAGAGAATGCCAGAAACCACCTCCTAAACAGGGAACAAAGGATGAGCCTCTACACCTGTTCAATAGACGTGGGTGGAGGTGAACCGGGCGATAGTTTAGTCTATCTACTCCAATTGAAAAAAAAAACCAAAGTGAGAAGATTGGAAAAGAGAATGCCGGAAACCACATCCTAAACAAGGAAAAAAGGGATGATCCTCTTAACCTGTTCAATAGACATGGGTGGAGTGTGAACTGGGCTCAGCAATATTTTCCAATGATTATTTTCATTGGATAATTTAATAACATATTTAAAGGAAAATATTAATTATGTGTAACATTCATTTGTAATAATAATTTTAGGAAAAGTAAGTCAGTTAGTTCAGTGCCATATTTAATACACACTTTGGGTGATCATGTCTTGAAAGAGACATGACTGACTGGGCAGAAGATTATCCCTCAGTAGGTTGTCATTGCTTTCTGTGGTAGATTGGTTGCCAGCCAAGGCTATAGAACCCAATCTGTTCTATAACTGGAAGTAAAAGACGGATTAATGCCTTTCCCAAGGGTATTTGTGCATAAGTGAATGCAAGGAATTCAACTGGAATTTGAACTCGGCACACCAATCTCTCATTCCGAGGTGATATCTACTGCACCACAATGCACATCCCTTAGGAGAAGACTGTTACTATAAACAGATGACATTCTCTATGAACACTAAGACTGTCATCATTTCTTCTATATAATTATTCCAAACAGAAAATTTTGTAACGTTAAAGAACAAAAATAATTTTGTGGAAAATTTCTGTTGGTTTGATTTATTGGATAAGTTTGAAAACAAAGCAGTTTATTCCTTTTTTATGAAGATTGTTCATCAAATACATTTTCAGTCATGATGTTTAAGCAGCATCCCATAAATTAATTATCAATAATTTTTTATGCTAAGTGAATTCAAGAAAGAAACATTTAAAGTATTAAACTAAATGTTTGTGTCTGTTGTAAAGTTATTTTCTTTCTTTTATTCATTATTAATGAAAGACAAATTTGTAAACAGTTTTTGAAGAAATGGTATATTGTTTAACATTGTTTTTGTCTAAGACATTCAAAAATGTAAGACTACTAAAGTGTTGGCAATTTTAGAAGGCCATAAATTGACTAGAAGGAAAATTTATTGCATTTTCATAGACAGCAATGGACAGAATATATTGAAAAATATGCTGGCTACAATGTCTTTCAGACAAGAGAAAAATGACTGAAATACTTCAATGAGCTTAGTAAGAATCAATTGTCATGAAAATTGATTTTATCAGGAAAATATTAGATTTTGTAGATATATAATAAATAACTCTGTTTAAATAAGGAATCGATTTTATTTGTAATTTTATTTTGTCTTCACATTGATTCACTCCTTACACGTTTTTTATGATTTGTATAATTAAAATAATAGTAATTGTTCTAATGAACTTTCCTCTATAGAAGCCAGACTTTATGAATTTAAGCACAATACTAAATTGGCAACAAAGTCTCATCATTTTACAGTCTAAATGGATCGATATAACTGTATGTTCTATGCTAATAGTTTTTTCTCACACACTTCTTGCTTGTAGAACTCTCTTCCAGCTTCTTACTTCCTAGTCATCTTTAATCTTCAAAAATTTAAATGCAATGTCAAAACTTAGAGGAAAGCTCATAAGAACAATTACTATAAAAGTATTTATATAAATATGTAAGATAGAGTTTGGTGATAAAAATTGTTTAGCAAAGCACAATGAATCAACTTTTCCAGCAGTAGACCTAGTAATTTATTCACATAATTTAAAATTTACTTTTAAATATATATAAGTATCTTTCCACTTCATATCAGCAGAACAATGCACCACTCTCCAGGAGGTTAGCATCAGCCATGCTGATGGAAAGTAAAAAGAGTTCTCTCATATAATTAAAGTTTCATAATTGAAGTGTTAAAATTAACAAGAAATTTTTTGCCCTAATTAACAACAGATTGTAAGTTATTTTTTAGGTCAGCATCTAGTTTGAACTTATTGAATCAATCAAACTTACTATTAAAACTGTAATAAACAGTTGTGTTTTCAGCACTGATGACATCAAGAAGGTCATTGAAGAAAATTAAAAACAATGTAGGTCTAAGAATAGAGCTCTGAGAACACCTGCATAAATGCTAAAAAGATTTATGAAAATAGCCGTTGAAGACAACTTAATTTTATGATTTAATAAGAAAGACTGGATGAGTTCAAAGGTTTGTTCAGAAACACCATAACCTTTCAACTTGTGAAGAATATCAGCATGCTATACCCAGTCAAATGCCTTCAAGAAATTCAAAACAACATTATGAGCTTTACTATTCTTATGTAAAATTGATAGACTCTTTCAGCAATAATCGTTAAATCATCAGAAAAGCAAAAATCATATTGCAAGTGAAAAGCTTAACAAATTCAGAGTTGATTAGCACCTCTAAAAGCAGTAGAAAGTAATAATAGGCTGATAGAAGCATCAAATGGTTCTAACAAGTAGGAAAGCAAAAAGCAGCAAGAGTAGAGTTTAAAAAAGAAACTAGTTAAGAAGCACATTTCTTAAGGACTATTTCAGGGATACCACCAAATCTACATGTTTTATGGGGATACAATTTAGAAATAATAGCAGAAACCATGGGTAGAGTTATATGTATATAACTCTACAGAAACTCAGTTCTGAGTAGAAATTTAGGCAAAGATACTCCAGATGAGTCAAGATTAGAATTTAAGTCACCAGTAATCAAGATTAGAATTTGAGTCACCATTAATCAAAATAGTTAGAAGCTAAATAATGCCTCATTCTATCAATGAACAAAGACTTTGCAGATATATTTACAATTATTACAAGCATACACAAAGAGGCATCTGTTATGTTCAGAACTTTCATGCTGATACAGTTAGAAAAAGTGATTTCTGTGGACTACAGCAACTGAACAGGCCTGTGTGAAACAAGATGTTGGTTTCACCTGATATTTCCAAGAAGGTACAAAAGTATTGATGCCAGTTTTAACCCAAGATGAAACTTCTGTGGCACAATTTTCAACAGGAACATTAAGAATATCAATCCAAGAGGTGTCTTGAAGTAAGTCATGAAATACATCTCAATCAGTAACCCTGGTAAAAAAAAAGAAGTTTTGTGAATAGGAGGTTCCTTTCTAATAGATAACTCAAAGAAATATCAATGGATAATCAGAATGATTCAAATTTCTAAGAGAACAGAGTTGTGATGCTCAACAAGAGCTAGGAGATGAGGTAATGAAGAAATCAAGAAAAGAAGAAGATTGAACAGATTTATTAGGAAACAAGTAAGCAAATTCACTATTTGACTGAGAGACTAAGTAATGAAAAATTGAAAGTCTGAATACAAGCAACATTATTAAACTGATTAATTCACTAGATGCAATCAGCATTAACATCCACAAACACAAAAATGTTCACACATGAATGTAAAGAGAACTATTTCTATATAGCTAGAATTTTTTTTTAATATGGAGAGCAATAAAAGAAAAGGAGATAGCTAAGAGTGCCATAATGAAAGTTGAAAGCATATGAAAAAATCATCTGTAGATTCAAGGTACTATTCCCTTGCAATTGGAAGATTATCTCCCATATAAACACCAAATCCATGCATATGTATCCTAGAATCTATTCAACAAAGAGGAAGATAACTTGGAACAGAGCATTCCTTGGTAAAGACAGAAGAATTTAAATTAGTTTTTTAAGTCAGTTGTTTATTTAATATGTATAGCTATGTGCAAATAAATTGTTTATACATTTTTTCTTATTTGTCTTGGGAACTTGTATGTGATTTAGATTATTATAGAAGACATTTGCATTTTCATTTGCCTTATAGCAGGCCAAACATACACACAAACACAGACATGCATGCATTCATATTCTTTGTTGATAAATAATATGAAATGTAAAATTAAAATTGGTCTTAACAAAAATTCACATATGTATGTGCAGATTTTGAAAAATAAATGGAAATATTTTTCTTTCATAAATAAATGCAACTTTTGCATTCTTGTTTTTTCTTTCATTCCAACCCAAAGAATAAACTACTCTTTTACTCAAGACCATATTTAATAGAGCTCTCAGTAATGATCACTCATTATTAATTATTTAAACAGTTATACAAAGTCTACACTTATGCAATTATTGTCTTATTATTAACATGTCTGTTTAGTCACTTTTATAAATGAAGAGATGTTTTCTTTCAAGTGCTTTTCTAGAATTAGCAAAATGGCTATAAAACATAAGTGTTGATTTTGTCTAATTGTTTTTTAGTAGAACAAAACATTTACTCTTCTATTTAAGTTATTAAATGATATTATTCTTAACCACTTATGCAATAACTTTCTAATTCAACTTTCTTCTCATGAAGAAGTAAAATTGTTATATTCATTATATAACTATAAATACACCCAAATCTTTTAAGTTTGGTTTATATTTCTTTTTTTTTTTATCTCTCTGGCTTTATGTGGTTCCCTCCTGTTTTGTTTGCCTTAAATTTTATTTATCTGGTTATTTTTCCTAGATTTACAAACCCACACCTGCATGCCTTCAAGCATTCAAATGTCTGGTATCATCTATATTTATAGCCATGGTTAAATATTTCCATCCTAGATTATTTGAACTTATTAATTCTTTTAGATAATAAGAAACAGTAACCATATTAACTAGGGCAAGAAATGGCTTGTAAATTTTATTGCCTCTGAAGGAAACTGCTTTCATTCAATCACTACAGAAAACTATTTCTGATTGCCATCAGTATGGATGATGCTACACTACAGGACAACAACACTCTATGCCTTCTTGGCCTCATGTGTTTTGCTGACATGAAGACTTGAAGTGGAGTGACTATATTGAATTAATTGTTATGTCTACTGTAAGGAAAATTGGTTCAAAATATTTTCATGTCAGACTCTATCTAGCACACTTATAAATTTAGATTCATCCTTGCATTGAATACTGTTGCCATATCTGGTCTAATGTTCCTGCTGTACATCTTGCAATTCTTGACAAAATTCAAAGAGGGTCTGTAATGTAATTGATCTTGCCCAGGCATCTCGACTTTCTCACCAATGTGACATAGTTCCCTCTGTTTTTTCTATAAATATTTTCATGGCAACTAATCAGATGAGCTTTTTTTCCTGATGTCACATGAATTTAAGCTTACTACTAGATTAGCAACTAGGTCTCACTGTTTTACTGTTGCACTAGTTAGATGCAACTGCCACTACTATTCTACAACAGATTTTTTTTCTCACACTTTTCAACTGTGGAACTTTCTCTCAATTTCTTACTTGATAACTATAATCTTCAAAAATAGAAATGCCACATCAACCACGATCTTCTGTCTTATTGTACTTGTTTCTTTTATGTCCTTTCTCAATCCTTCCCACCCTCAACCCTATTGTTTTCTTTCTCTTTCACTCTTTGTAACCCCCTGCACACTAGTGACATTCCCATCTTACACAGGGTGAAATGATTAAAAAAATATGTATAATACAACTAATGTTGGTAAAATTTTCAGGATTTATGTATATTTATATCATATATCAAGTAAGCTTCAGTTTATTATATCTATCATTCTTCAAAGTATTGATAATAATTTGTGTTAGCTCAATTTTCATTGAATACTGTATTCCATTCTCATACATATCTCCATTAATGATGGACCATGAATTTTGTATAACATTAATGTCTAGTGAGGCTGAGGATATTCTATTGAAATATTTTTTGGCAAGGTTGACAATAGTCTGGTTTTTCAGAAGGCAAAAGAATATTGTCTTAAAGCTTCTTAGTATGCAACTTTGAAAGTATATAAAACTTGATTGCCTAAAAATACTAGCTCAAAATATTACTACCTCTCACCTGTTGTTTTTTAAGTCATATTTTTTTAGTTCCAACTTCTAGCCCAATCATTAAGTCCATTCAATGTCACACTACATTTATTACAAGAAATTACTGTTGAAGAATCAATTTTCATGTACTTCTTTCTCTAACTTAAATGTTTCTTTATTTTATCACATGAAGGTGATGATTTGCTTGCTTTCATGTCTTCAGTTAAGGTCTTCAGTATTCTGCATTTTTTTTTGTTTTCATTAACAACACCAAATTCTTCAAATATTTTTCCTGATCAATCTATTTTCTTGTTTGTTTCATACTAATTTTCTAAGATCTCATTTTGTATCATTGTTAAAATCATTTCTTTCTTGTTCTTATGCAACATTTTCATTTTTCTTTTTTGATTATTTTGGAATTTCCATTCAACTTTTTCATAATTTCAAATGTTGTGTTCTTACCACTCAATAAATTTACCATGTCATGTTTCCTTTTTACAGTTATGTCATTTTTATGACCCATAGCACTTCTTATATATCTGAAATTAAAAAATATAACTATGAATGTTTTTAATATGGTATATATTTATTTACAATATAGTCAACACCCATCAAGCTGCATAATAAAGTCTCAAATCACCAATAAGGTATTATAATTACTTTTTATAAAAATAGATATTATAAAGTTAAATTCATATTATATAAATATAAATATAGGTATATTCTGAAAATATCATCAATATCAGTTGGTTAATCCCACTTTTAATGATAAAATCTGACATAATGTATTTTCTTTTAATGCATTTATCAAATTCAGGATTTATAACTAATATATGTTCTCAAGTGTACAAATCTTTTTGTTGTTTTTTGTGCATCTAGTGATTACTAAAATGTTGTAAATTAATTTTGAAATTCTCCTGAATGTTTATCATTTTTTGCCATCAAAATCCAATATTTTTACTTAATTCTCTATTATTTAAAACAATATATAAAGGAGAAGAATGTTAAACAATTTGACACAAAAAATATTTTTCTCGTTTTAGTTGAATACAGAACAAAAAATATTTTCTAATGAAGTTTGTTTCTATGTTTTGGTCTTATCATTTAAATTCCTCTCTTGAAAAAAATATCTTCCTTTCATTAGATGTTTCTTCTCATATTATTTCTCTTCGTTGAAAAAAAAAGGGAAAAAACTATTAAGTAAAAAACATTGAAGCAAACCAGTAACCAAGTTTGGACAGATTTGCTTTTGAAACAGCAGCTGTAGTTTTTCAGATTGAACAGAAACCACAGTGACAGATTACCAAAAGTTGTAGCTTATAAATACTTCTGGTATCTTTTGAAACTAAACTCTTACAAAAACATAATACTTGCTCCCTTATTAAGACTTGTTTTTTAATCATTTCACCCCAAGCAAGGCATTAATGCCAGGGGTTACTGACAGTGAAAGAGAATGAAAAAACTTTTGTGAAGAAAAAGGATAACAAATGGACAGTATTCAGGAAAACAGAAGATGACGATTGATGTTGGATTTAAATTTTTGAAAATCACAGGTGGCAGGGAAGCTAGCCAGTTAAATGCCATATGTGATGCATGCTTGGGTGATCATATTTGAAAGAGACATGACTGACTGGGCAGAAGATAATTCTGCAGTAGGTTGCCATTGCTTCCTGCAGTAGACTTGTTGCCAGCCAAGGCTATAGAACCCAATCTGTCCTGTTATTTAACCCATAACTAGAAGGAAGAGATGGATTAATGCCTTTCCTAAGGGTATTTGCATGTAAGTGACTGCAAGGAATTCAACTGGAATTCGAAGCAAGAAGTTGAAAAAGAGTTCTACAAGTAAAAAGAAACTATTACAATAGAATTTAAGTTTACATCTATTTCAATAGTGAAACAACAAGAAAATATTTTTTAATAAGAAACATTCTTAAATTAATTTATCATTTAAATTTTAAAAATATTTTCAGTTTTTCTAATTTATTATTTATAAAAACGTTTTTTTTATTTACAAATTTTTAATAAGCATTTCAATTTGATAATCTCACTGTTAAAAGATATGAAAGAAATGCAAGTTATTGCAAAGTTCTTATTTTCAAGCACCTATTTTGATCTACATTCCAATTATCAAACAGAAGCTATGTTCTATTAATCATAAAAAACAAAGATACAGGTTTTTCTCAAAGTTTCATAATAAGTCTTTCATTATTCTATTGATTTTTCAGACTGTTCACATCTTTGTTGTTTTTAACATCACTATCCTTTGACTACATTTAATAGTCAGTAGACTTTATCTCTGACAGAATCTTGTTGTCTTTAGAAGTTACTTAACACTAAGTTTAACTCACTTGGTTTCTTGTAATTGTTATTTGTAAAACTTCAACAATAAATTGGTACATCCTTTACAAGATTAATCAAGAGAAGTTTGTGATAAGTAAAAACAAATCACACTTTTACTCATTAACATTACGAATAGGAAACTTTAAAATGCTGTCTTGGAATTCTCTTGGAATATTCTAGATAATTATTTCTAGAGAAGTTAATCTTCAGCAATATTTGTTATTAATAATTTTTCTCTTTCCACTGCATTTTTTAAAAATTTCTCTCAATTTTAGTATCTTTATTAATAATTTCACTTAAATGTTTTTTCTTTTGCCATAGCAACATGACTATGAAATTCAAACAAATTCAGATTCAGGGATTAGAGTCACCTTTAGTGGCAGGATATACCTTTTGTGCAGCAAATGAAGTCATATACAGAATGATAAATATTAAAAAAATATAGCAGTTGAGCATTGGGCTAAAAACAAGGAAAGTAGTGAAAATAATAGTGGAAGGAAAAAATCAATGAAATATAAATTTATGTTTAGTTTAATAATCTTGAGAAAAATAATCCTACTTATTTATGTGTGAAATTTTTATCTTTCAAAAACAAGTATAATTTATTTTGCTTTCTAAATAGACAAAAATTAATTGAAAATCTTTTTGTCACCCCCACATGAAGATCTTAGATAAAAAAAAATAATCTTAGTATTAATCAGAATGAAGAATGATGTTGATCGAATGAGTAAGAACAGCTGTTACTGCTTCATATGAAACATGCAACAAAACAGGCAGAAAAAAATTTGTGGTGATTTTATCTCATAGGAAAAACAGAAAATAAACATCAGACATCAACATAAATTATCATCTTGTTGATATAGATAACTAATAACTTATAACTATTTACAGAGATTTTTAATGGTTAATCATTTATAGTGAATAAAAACTCATGATTCTATTATGAATATTTCTGGTCATTTTTTACTTTTATTGAAAAGTGTCAATGAAAAGAAAAAGTGATAAATTTAATATCATAAAATTATTTTGTCATCACCACAAAAAGTCATTATTTCTCTTATGCTGATTTTAGCCTTCCATATTTGTATAATTGCCTTTTATTAATTTTTAATGCTTGATGATGACAAAAATATTTTTTGTAAATACAGTTCAACTTGTGACAAAGAATTCAACTTTGGTCAGAGAATTTAAATTAATACTTGAAAAAATAGGTCATACTCAGAAAAATATTTCACTAAAACCTTGATGTATTATTTCAATCTGAATTTTATTACAAAATGATTGATTAATCTCCTTGTCTTACCATTTTTAATATATTTTCTGATGGAATTTGGAAATTTTCAAATAGATTTAATCAAATGTTATGAAGCTTTTAGTCTTGTAAAAATCATCCCACTGAAATTTTTGTTTCTTTTTAATATCTGCTTTATTTTTATCTTTGTTTAATTTAAAGATAAAAATGACAGATGAGAAAGTTCCTATTTCAAGTTTGTGACCATCATTATAAGAACATTCTAAAATTGAAATGAAGTGATTTTCTCAAAGTAAGTCAAAAAATGAAATAATAAACAGAACCAAAAAGAAATGCGGTCAAAACTGCTTGAGTGATATGTCATTACTACTGGCCAGACATGTGAAAAAAAATTTCTAGTTAACATTGCTTATCCAAGAGCATACTAATCAATCTTAGAGTAAATTGGAAGATTGTGTAGAGTTTTAATAGACACATAAGATAATCAATTCATCATATATAACAGTAGAATCAATATGTCACTTTAGTTTGGATGATATATAAAACTTTGTTTACCTGTTTAATAAACCCAAAATGTACATGCAAAACACACACACACACACACACACACACACACACACACACACACACACACACACACACACACACACACACTAAAAGTAAAATGGCACAGTTTGAACTGATTGCATTTTGCTTATTAGTTTGGTATAGATCTCTTACTGGTGAGACACCTAATGACTTTATATTTCATGGATTGTCATTTATTATGACTTATCTGTCATGACTTATTACTACCCCTTAAAATATGTTGTCAAACATTTTAAATTTGAAGATAAGTAAAGTGCAATAAGAAACATTTTGCAAGTTACATTGAAAAGAGAGGGAGAATGAATGATAGATAGATAGATAGATAGATAGATAGATAGATAGATAGATAGATAGATAGATAGATAGATAGAAATAACAAAGAGACCGGGAAATAATACATAAATAAGCAATATTTTTTTTAAATTTCAGATTTTGACAATTGATATAATTCATCTAATGATATATAAAATATTTTACTTGATTATTAAGAAAGAAAACTGAAATGATAAGTTAGTATAAGATGTGTTAATGTATACTTAGACATCATGTTAAAACTTTATCTCTTTCATCAAAGAGAATTTTGAGAAGCAAACATTTCATTTTCTGTAAATAAATAATAAATGGCCAAGATTTTTATTTTACATATATGAACTGAATTTTTTTCTTGCTCAAAAAAGGAACATCTACAGATACTTATAAAAATAAATATTGATATGTTTTTATTTCATTTAAATAATGAGTCCTTTCTACAAAGAGAATTGTACTGAAATGTAAAAATAAAGATAAATACTCAACTCAAAATAAGGAACTCTCCTTAAATTGTAAAATATTCCTTAAAAAAATTGTTGTCTTTTAATGTTTTGCTTCCTGAGAGTTGAAAATCATTTTACAAGTAGATATCAAACCTCAACTATTGTCATTTACTTTTATTTTTTACTAAGAGAATCTTGGTTTTTAAATGTGAAACAGTCATTATCAGAAACATTATTCCTTTAAATTTAAAGTAAATTCATGTTTATAGGATTTTATTTAATCCACTCAATGTTTTAAATGAAAAGTTTATTTTAATATAGATTAAAAATCTACTGTTTACCATAGTAAGAACATTATGAGAGAACATAGAAGCAAAAGTTTAGACAAAATATTTGTGAAAATGTTTAGTTATTTATCAAAAATTACTCTTGCAATCTACTGATTAATGAAGACAAATGAAGACTTCACTGTAAAATCTTTCTTGTCTTTTTGACATATGTGCTTCTTGGGAAATATGGTTAATGCTTATGAGCTGTTCTTGTATCAATTTTCAACATCGTTCTTACCCTTATCACAAGAAAAGCAATAGAAAACAAGTCACAGATGTGTTTAAATATGGATTATTGATTGTACATTCAGAGCTATCAGCAGAATCTTACTTAAAAGTAAGAAAATATAAAGTTGGTAAACAGATTTTTTAAATTATAAAACTGAAACAGCTGCCTGACCCTGGTTAACCATTGATTTAATAATAAGTAATTTGGGGTATTTTTTTTTAAAGCAAAAAACAATTGCTAAATATAAACTAGTTATCTGTATATTCAGGGCAATGTTCTCAAGCAAATAAAAATGATCTTCTAGGTCAAATTTTAAATCATGCCAGTAACTGTATCATAAACTTTGGAGAATTTCTTTATCAACTGAATGTGTTCTTGATGGAACAGAGAGTAAATTTTAAATTTAGATCATTGGTAAAATGTCTAAACATTAAAAAGAAGAAATATCATTCAATCACAGATAGACTAATAGGAATGAAGGGTTAGCTTGATGACCGACTGCTTTGAAGTAAAGGGAGATGATCAATTGAATATGAGATAGAACCATAGGTAGGTATGTCCGTACAAATACATTTGATAAATCTACTTAAAATGACTTTCATATTTTATCTAAAAGCAAATTGCAATGTAAGATAGTAATTAATTACTGCTTTATCATACATCTGAAATCAATTTAAATTACAATTTAAGATTTTTTTTCCAAGCATGAACAGTAACATATTTGAAAGTAAATTGAGGTAAAATTTGGTATGTATCATCTTTTTGAATTAAAAAAAAATGTAATAGGCATACTGGAATTGTAAAAAGGAAATATTTCAACTTGTATCTTGAAAATAAGCAGTTATTACTGCCATCAAAATTCAAATAATTTGCACTTTTCATTGATACAGACTTTAATTTAAGAACCTATAATTTTTAACTTCAACCTTAACTTTGAAATCAAGTTAAACTATTAAAACATCTTCATTTATATACATATGTCATGGGGTTGATTAAACCATTCTATAAATTTATACTGGCACAAACTATTTCAACACAGAAATCTAATCCAGATAACCCATTGCTAATATTAATGTGACTGTGTTATATGTTGTGCATTTGAAATTTGAATGATTTTGCTACATTATGTAGCAAAACACATTAATGTAACACAATCACATTAATGTGATAGCTTTTTAAGGTATCTATGAGAGAGTTTGTTTTAGTCTTGCTAGCAAAAATATCTACAGTAACTATATATAGCCAGTAACCATATATGACCAGTAACCACATATGACCAGTAACTATATATGGCCAGTAACCATATATGGCCAGTAACCATATATAGTCAGTAACCATATATGGTGAGTTTTAATAATAAACTTATTTATAAGTATTATACCTGATTAAAAAGTTGCATGCTGCTTATTTTCAAATAAATTTAACATTTTAATTTCTTTGTTGTTTTGAAAGAAAAATTAATTTGATTAAAATCTAAGTGCCTGGCTAACTTGATTGAATAATTTGAAATCATCATTTATTTGAAATTGCTGCCAAATTTGGATTATATTTCTATAGCTATTTCAATTGTTATCAAAGTTTTTTTTTGATTTCTCTTTTGAGATTTACAGGTGCTTTATGGTATTTTTGCTTTTGCTGTTGTAGGTAAAGAATATGAAAGAATTCTTGCTGATGAGTTCAAGATATTTGGATACCCATCCAGTTTAGGTAAGAATTGTTACTTTTTTCTGTTTTGAAAACATTTTGGCTTGTTTATTTTAAATTTTTGTAAACTTTTATTACTTTTTACTTTAGAATTTTAAGTATTGATTGAAAAATACAACACTGATGTAAAAATCATGAAAATTTGTAGGGTTATCAGGAGACCATTTTATGGTAGAGCTTATTTAAATAATAAAATATATGAAATTAACATTTTAACAAAAAGTTACCTTTTTAAAATATTTTAAAAGAGAAGAATAGGTAACTATGTTGAATTGTGTGGTCATTACTGGACATTCACTCCATAATCAGAAAAAATGTTGTCTATTTTCTTTTTGGCGCTTTGCCACGTATTTTGATTGATGATGATGAGTAAAGCCAACTGATACCTCAACAAGAAACTAACATATTAACGGATGATGCCAAACAAGCTGATTGTGTGTTAAATTCATGTATTTTAAAATTTCCATTTGTACTTTAAAATGTCATAACAACAACTATAATAACATCGTTGTATTTTGATGAATAAAATTATGATAACAATGTAACATAAGGGATGTGTTGAATATTTTCACCTTTTCCATGTTGTTCTTCATCTACAGGATTTAAGATTTTTGCTTGAAAATGCATAATGTTTATGGAAAATATTTGAAATGTTGACATTTGGCTTTAAATTGGAAGCCAAGACAATATTCTGCTGTATGTGTGATGTGTTTAGTTTTGCAATATCAGAGTATTTGTGTAATTCAAATAGTTATAATATATTTCTGTTTGTAGTGCATCCATAGGATCAATAGAAGTCATAAATTCAGACAGAGCCTCTTCCTAAGTGGAAGGAAATTAAATTTGATTAAAATATAAAAAGTTAGATTTTTTAAAATCATTAAAAGAAGCATTTGGCAATAAAGCCACTAAGATTCAATTGTTACTGAGTGTAAGAGAATATGAGAAAAATTATTAAAGATAAAAAATAACAGATAAAAGAAGAAGAATTAAAAAAAAACATAAGATAGTGATTGACATTGCATTTAATTTTTTTAGATCAAAATTGAGTGGAAAGTAAGAAGTGAGATGTGTGAGAGAAGAAACAGCATAAAACCTATAGTTACATCTAACAATTTCAACTGTAAAATAATGAGACCTTACTACCAATCTAATACTGCACTTAAGTACATAAAGTCTAGTTACCATAGAAGAAATTTTCATCAGAACAATTGCCATGAAAATATTTATATAAAAGGTGCAGGGAAGCTATGTTATGGTGGTGAAAATGTAACTGAAATGAAGCTGTCTTTGTATTCTATCAAGAATCTCTATATACATAGCAGAAGCACTGATCAGATGTGACAACAGTATTCAAACCATATTGTTAAAATAATTCACCAGTTCTGTTCAATATTTTTCTTTATCAAAATTTACTGTTTTCTTATTTGTTTTAAAAAAAATTTATTCCAAATTATAATGAAAAAATATTTTGCCGTTTTTAAGAAACTAGAAAGGAAACTAAAAAGTAGAAGTAGATTCTTCAAATTTTTTATTTGCTGCTGGATACTCACTCCTATTTGTGACTGTTCTATTTTTTTGTTTAATGGGTTCAAAATTTTTGCATCTGTTCATTGTCAAAGAAAAATTCACACGTAAGCAACTATCTAGAAATTGATATTCTATTTCAAATTACATTATATAGCCAAAATGTTTTATGAAAATTCCTTAGTAGAAAGTAGTAAATATATTTTGATAATCAAAGAAAATTCTTTTTTTATTGGTTACCTTATATTTTGACAATCTTTTTCCATCTGGCATATTTCTGTAAAAAAAATGAATGTTTTATAAATGTGTTTGCTCATCTTTTTTTATTATTACTATTCCATGGTAAAAGAGAAAGCACTATGGTATAATTATTGTAATGTATAGCCATATCTGAAAATAAACATGTATGTGTGTGTGAACATGTATGTGTATGTGTGTTTGTATGTCTGTGTGTGTGCAGATATGAAAATACAATATAATTTGATAAAAAGAAAAGGCAAAGATAATATTTACCTCAGTCTTCCTTATCTCTTTTGAATTGTCAAAGTAGAAAGTTTTTGTTAATTATTTTATATCATTGTAATTTGAAGTCATAGGGAAAGAGATGAATATCCTATGTAAAATATCTGTTGAAAATTTAAAGTGAAACAGAAACCAACACATCTCTCTATTATACTGGGGTTATTTGTCAGTTTGGTGAATCTATCTCAGCAATAAAACATATTTAAGTGTTTCTTTGTTGTTATTTTCAAATGTAGATGTATACTTAAATCTATCAATGCTTACTTTAAATAATTTAAAAGCAGAAAAAGGTGAAGAAAGATAAGCATATTGAAATAATTTGTTAAACCAATTTTGATAGATTGTTGATATAAACATGAGCTAAACAGTCACTAACAACTTAATAGTTATGGTCTACAATGAACTCAAAGAGGATTGCATCACAATCATTTAATAAAAGAAGTAGTTGAATCATTGAAATGTAATAAAATGGAGGAAAAGCAAATTAAGTTATAAAGTACAACCAGAATAAATTCAAACAAACAAATAAGATTTGATCAATTTGATTTGCGTTTTGACACATGAGCTATATTTTTAATTTTATTTTTACATTCTTGGTAAGTTGTCCGTCAAAAGTTGGGAGTAAAAATGAATTTTATTGTTTGTAATATTTGATGTGCATTGTTCTCTGTCTTTCTATAAGGAAGCATTATTATTATTATGTTATCAGTTTTCATCATATTTCGATTTCTGCTATGGTTACACTACCTACCAAGTCTGCAGGAAGTTCTAAAGCAGGTCGTGGTGTATTGTTATGGCACCATTTCATGTTTTTTCTATCTCCCCTAATATCCCTAGTGTTACATAGACAAAGTTCTCCTTAGTGTGTGGACTGTAGTTAACAAGATAATTTTTTCTTAAGCTGGGGTTTCCAGGTATTCTTTCAATGTGTTGTTAATGATAAAAGTTAGAACCAAGTTAGTGTAATTATTTTTCTTTGCTGTGCATAAAGAAAAACCCAGATATTCTTTAATATAGGAGAAACATTAGGCGAAATTGTAAAAATACAACAACAGTAACAACAGCAGTTGTTGGAACTCTAGAAACAACAACAAAAGTTGAAATAATTAAGAAGAAAACGAAAAATGCTCAAATTTTTTTCAATTCCGACGCGGTTGTAAATGCTATTGCCCAGTTCATATACAATTCACATGATGAAATTAGCTTTTTTGTTTATCTTAAAAGAGACGGGCAAATTTATAGAGAAGAACGCAGTGAGTGAGAAGACGAGAAAAAAACAAAACTTTTGTTGAGAAACTTAGCACCATTAGAACAAGAAAAATGCCGAAATTGTGTAAACCGAGAAAACTAGGAGAAATTTACTTTGAAGAAACGGTAAATATCCTGACTAAAATTTTTAGGGAGAACAGATCATTATCAATAGTTTTTGGAAGTGTATGAATCTAACGAAAAAAGAAGACACACATTCTGTCACATATGCTAGAATCGTTAACAAGGAGTGTGAAATATTCAAATTAAGTGAGTTGACTTCAGAAATGTTTAAAGAATTTTTTTCAATGGCTAACGGTGAAAAAAGACGCAGAAATACGTGCTAGAAACCTAACAAAACTGTAATATAATAACAAACTAATACTATAAAAATATAAGACGAATGTCAGAGAATCAAATTTGAAACGCGATGTGAAGGAAATTGAAGAAAAAGAATGTTCATATATATAAGTCAAAGAAAAATAATGTAGATAAAAAAATGAAACTAGACACTGGAAGTAATATCACAATAATCAACGGAGCTACATGGAAAACACGCTGAAAATCTATATTGAAAAGAGTTTTGAATATCACACCTAGGTGTGTCGGGTGAGGAATTATTTGTTATTGGCAAAATGGCATGCAACATTTCATTTCGTAACAAGTGTATAAATGCTAAATAAATAAAAAAAAATGCTACAAACTTATTCGGTGCAGACTGGGTAAAATTATTTTAGTTATGAGATTTATCTATACATATTCATCGCAAAAATATAAGAAAACAAGTGACCAGTTTATAAAAAACAACGTGAAAATTTAAAGGAAGAATTGAAAAAAGTTTTATGATGAGTTTGTGCGGATTTTTTGACTGGATTAAAAATGTTTAGAACCATATATCTACCCATTGCCATGTCCAAAGAAAAACATTTTTGTGAAATTAAACGGTAGAAATTTTTTTTCGAAGCTGTCGTATTGGCAAATACAAATTGAAAAAGAGAACGTAAAAGAAGAAAGACAGAAAGAAGGAAAGAAAAAGAAGGAAAATATATGGTGAAAGAAAGAAATGGGAACACAAAAAAGATTTGAAATCAGTTAAAGAAAATTTACTGAAGAAAGGACTGCAAGAAAGGAAGAACATATGCAAGTTCTATATGATATCTTTGACGTACTAACACCCAAAGAATTCGTTGAACGTACAAGTATGAGTACAAGAAAAGAAAACGTACAGAAAAAACAAGTGTTGACCCAAAACAAATTAAATTTAAAGTTCAGTATGTGACGAATTCGCCAGAAAGAGAAAAGGGGGAATACTAAGAAACAAAATATTTAAGAAAATAAAAAAAAATGTCAAAAGGGGAATGTTGTAGAGTAAATAAGACACCACCAGTAACACAAATGAACGAAGCAAAACGCTTTAAATAAAGAAATCAAAGAGAGTTCAGAGCAAGAGTACCACTCGGAAATCTAACTTCGTCAGACTCTCTGCCTCCAGGTGGAGAGAAACCCAGACGAGGTGCTCGACCCTGTCTTTATCCCAAACGCTCGCGCTCAGAATGCCTACAGTAAAAAAAAAAAAAAAAACGAACTTCTATCACATACCGCCCTTTTGGGGTAGAGCTCGGGCAAATACCAAGAGTTCCACACAAACTCGAAGGTATCAGTCGAGATTTTTGTCTTCGGGTAGAGAGGACACAGCCGGGGCTCAATCTACGGACTGGAACTTCGCTGTTAAAGACAGACAAGATCTCTGCTTTCGGGCAGAGTTCAACTCAGCCGAGGCACCGTATATGGACAAAGACTCAGCTGAGAAGAATAAACAGGCTTAGTTCCCGATTCCGCGTATGGAGGGGGCTGAGCAAATTTTGACCATTGGTCCGAATGTCTGCATTAAGATTACCCAAGTAAAGCCCTACCTTGTGTCACATCTCATCTCAGTGGAGGGATTTGGGTAAATACTGAAAGTTCCACGTGAATTGGAGCTTGTCGGACTCTCTACCTTCGGGAAAAGAGAAACTCAGACGAGGCCAGGCTTAAGGGCAGAATTACGTCTGAAAAAATAGACAAGAACCTAATCCCATTTCTGCGGAATCTTGGGAATTTTTTTTCTGAGCATACGCGCTCGGGTATTCCCATGTTAAAAACTGACCTTGTATCGCAAGGGTAAATACCCAGGGTTTTATTCGAGCTGGTCGAACTCTGTCTTCGGGCGGAGGGGTTTTAGACGAGGCTGTGTTTGCGAGCATAAACCCGTATGCGGCAGCTGAGGAATTTTTGCCCGCGAATACAAGCATGGAAACCCTATGTTAAACACGACCTTGTGTCACATCCCATGTCTGCCGGGAGGCCTTTGGTAAATACCAAAGGTTCCACTCGAACTTGAGTATGTCTCACTCAGTCTTCAGGCAGAGAGAGACACAGACGAGGCTATGCCTACAGACAGTCTTATGTGAGGGAAAATGGACAAGAACCCGATCCCACTCTTGCGGAGTTTGTGTAATTTCTGGCCGAGAGTACGCGCTCCGAAACACAACGATAAAAAGTGACCTTATGTCGCATCCTGTCTCAGTGAGGAGGATTTGGTTTGAGTTTCGCGATAATTCATAACTGTCAGTAAAACTCTTTGTCTTCGAGCAGAGAACGACTCAGTTGAGGCACTGTCAAGCATAGTCTCTTATTCCGCGTATGTGAAGATTGGGTAAATTTTGACACTTCGACCTCGTGTACTCGCTCGGGTTCTCCACGTTAAAGACGTCCTTGTGTCACATCCAGTCTCAATGGGGAGACTTTGGGTAAATGCTTTGAGTTTCGCGAGAGCTTGTAATTGTCAGTCGAGTTTTCAGTTTTCAAGCAGAATGCGACTCCTACGGGACTCTGTCTATGATCAGAGACTCAGCTGAGAAAAAATAGGCAAGCTCTCTGTCTTCTGGCAGTGTTCGTCTAAGTCAATGCCCTGTCTACGGGATGAAAAAACGGCTGAGAAAAGTAGACAATACAAAGTGGCCGATTTAGTAGTTGCAGGGTTGAGTAAATTTTGACTATTGGCCCAAGTGTACGTGCTCGGATACCCCACATTGAACCTACCCTTACGTCAGGTGTTTGGGGTGATCACTAGTGATGACGACCTTATACCTTCATTTATCTTTCCACAGGGCTTGAGACTTAACACAGAGACCTACATCAAGTGCTACTCTGAGTTACGTGGGTCGCTGCTGGAAGATTCTATGTCTAGCAACAGGACTTTTTACCATGCCACACAAACAGTAAAACTCAGTCATGGCTGTTAGACAATTTCTGCAACCACATCACCACTTACATCTGGCCACCTGACTCCCTAAACTCTAACGCCATTACTATATGTGGAATGTGGTTGAGTGAGGGACCAACAAAACTCCTTGTAGCAGCAAGGGTGAACTGAAGGCAATGACTATGGCAGCAGTCAACTTAAACAAGGAGACCGTCTAGAAGAGATGCCGGAGATTCCAAAATCGTCTAGAAGCTGTGATTGAAACCAATGGCGATTTTATTTAAAAAAATTTACTGTTTAGTATTTCAAGATATTTTTGTGTGATTTTGGTAAATACATTTTTCAAAATGAGATGTAAAATATTTGTAAATATATGTCTTTAAATCTCATTTGTAGTGGATGTTTGTATTTGAGAAAGCAGTAAATTTATTTATTTTCTTCTACCAGCCTGAATGTTCTTATTAAAGAAAAATTGTGCTCTCCAGTAGGAATCAAATTTGCTTCCTACAGAACAGAGGGAGCTACTGTTTAGCATGGCCTGCCTTACCAATTTGGCCATGGAGAACAGTCAGTCATGTGAGGCCAAATGTTGTGCTTTAAAGTGAAATTTCTCCTGTCATTGTTCTTTTCTTGAAGTTTTTCCTATCTGCACAGTTTTGTATAAACATAAACAAAGACAATTTTTAGAGTATATATTTTATTAATCTGACATATATTTTTTTATGACTTTGAGGATTATTTTTAGTGGATGCTCATATTAGAGTTGGTGTTCTGTTTATTTATTAAAACAGTATATTTATTTATTTTTGTCTGCCGGCCTGAATGTTTGAGAAATCTTATTAAAGAAAAAGAGTACAGCATGCCAGGCTTAATGGTAACTTTCTCTGCCTTGAGAAATGCAAGTCCAGTTCCTGCTGGAGAACACATTTTTTTATGAGTTTTCTCAAACATTCAGGCCAGTAGTCGAAAATAAATAAATTTACTGTTTTATAAATAAAGTGCTTACCCAAATATGATTATCCACTAAAAATAATGTTTAAAAGTGATAAAAATATGTTGGATTAATAAAAAATCTATTCTAATATAAGCCAACCTTCACTGAAGATTCAATTAGGTGAAACGTTGGTAGGTTTGTTGGCTCTCTAGGTTATATATTTTTATATATATATATATATATACTATACTATAGTCATCCACAGACAGATCTGTTTTGCTGTATCACAGCTCATCAGTATGGCTTAGATTCCGTTCGCATCCTAACCCAGGATTGAAACCCAACCGAATCAGCGTCAGTCGGCGATTCTACCCCTAGGCCATGAGCGTCTGGTAGAAGAAGGGAGGCTTTTTAGCGCGTATAAGCATGCCCAATAGCTAGAGCGCTCCAATTCAGTATTGAATGAGCGATGCATATATATATATATATATATATATATATATACTCTAACCTCCCTAGAATACAAACCAATATCTACAAATTCATCCAGTTGAGATTATCTTCTATCCTTATTTACATTTATTTACATTCAAACTCTTGTCCTCATATTATTACAATCACTGAAAGTTTTATTTAATCTAATATTATTTAATAGATTTTCATTCTGCTGTTCATGTCAAGGGATCTGTTATCCTGTTCTTATTTATGACTCTTCACATCCACAATGTGATAATAACTTTGTGGATTTTAAAATAGAAAGTCAATAATGATGAGTTAAAATGTCATTTTGAGGGAAAAAATAAAAAGGTATTATTTTACTTTCATTTCAAAAGAAGACAATATCTTTTTGAATTTATTTACAAGCTGATGATTGAATGAATCCCATCAGACATTTTTCATCAATAATTATGGTGGTCAGTGGTATAAACTCAGTATACTCCAATGAGATTATATCAATAATAGCTATTATACAATGACAATAGTTGGCATTTTTCCAAGTGACAAGCATGTAGAAATTAAAAAACATCACTATTAACTTGTGACTAAGAAATCAAACTGTTTATATAAACTTTCACTTTGTAGAAAATTATTTAATTTTTATTACTGACTAGCTTTGCAGAATTAAACAGCACATAAACCAAAAAATAAAATGATGAGAAAAACAATAAAATAATTAGTATGTCAATATGTTAATTATTTAAAATTTTATTTATATTTCTATTACAATAAAATTAATTTTGTTTTTTGTTAAGTGAACTTGAAAATCAGATGATTTTAAATTCTGTTGAAACATAGAATCATCAAATTTCATGCATTAACCTTTCTCACTTTGTATATGAATTCATTTGCTGTACAGAAAGTTTTATCCTGCCACTGAAGGTGATTCTGTTGCCTGAATAATAGTATAATTGAATTTCATAGTTGTGTTATTATATCCTGCAATGGCAATAGAAAACAACTTCCAGTGAAATTAACAATAAAGATACTGCAATTGAGAGGCCTTGAAAAAAGAATGCAGGAGAAAGGGAAGTAATTTTAATAATGCAGTGTGCTAAAGGTTAAACGTGTTTATTTTCTTTATACTGCATCAGCCAGTTTTTCTTTATTCACTTTCAAAGAAAAATAGTCATCTTTGCCTTAAAATCTTTTACAGAACTCATGATACTTCCAGTTTATTTGACTAAATAAAAAAGGTGCCAATGTTTTAACCAATTGTTTTCCACATTCTATTCTGGACAATATAAATTTATTTTTTCACAAAGAACAATTTTTCATGACAGTCACTTTGAAGTGCCAGTTATTCTAGTCAAATTAAACTTTGGGATTAACCTGGGTAATTTTATCTCAAAGTAAGCAAATCCCTTAAAGATATAAGGGTCGTTTTTGGTTTGAATATTTCATCTTTGACAAAGCTTCCAATTTCTTTTTCATCCAAATCTCCAGGATTAATCAGAATGTAGCAACTAAAGGATGATTTTAAATTCGTCTAAATGTAATTTCTTTTTCTATGAAGTTATAAGCCTTTTGGAATTGATAGTCATAATCACAGAGTTTCAATGGGAAATCATTAAAAGAATTCAGCCAATGAAATTAGGCATAATCTTTTGCAAAGCTATCAATGCATTACTTATATCAAAACTATTGTTTAACTTTTTCACTTTATATTCAAAAACATTGACATTAATCTCAGAACAGTGACCTAAAAATCTTTTAATGTTTGAAAGCATTGGATGAAATCAATTTATTTTGGATCCACAAAATTAATTTACATAAATGTATGTTCATATCATATAAAATAATTCTGTATCTCAGAATACTTGTTTTCATTTTTAAAAGGCAAAAAAATGCCACAAGAAGCAAAACAGAATAGGAACAGAAGCTAGAGGGGATAGTCATTATAGACACTGCAATGCATGAATCCATAAATAATAAGCTTTCATAAAATTCTTTCTTTGAGGTTTGTATTTGATATAATCAACTAAATCTAAACTCAAGTCAATCTCAATAAATCAATCATATTTTCAAAATGCACAAAAAATATGCAAATTGAAAATCTTTTCGATGTTATAACAAACTAACTCAAATTTAGTTTTAAAAAGAAAGATAAAACTTCTTACCATGGAAAAAAAAACTGTGAGTTAATCATGACAATTATTAATATCAAGAATATTTATTTGGACATGCTAACCTTTATACAAAAACTGCTGTAGTGAATTCAGTCATCACTGGTAACCAATATTTGTGTTCTTCAACCTTTCTTAGCTAATCTTAAAAATTATGATGATATGAATTAATTTAAACTTTCAAGAAAAGTAAAGTTAAAGATTTTCTTATGATCATATAGAATTCATTTGAATAATTAATGTTTTCTTCTAGAGTTGATGGCATATTTGGAATCATAAAAGAATAGTGGACTTCAAAGTTTGGCAAAATGAATGTTTAGTGACAATCTCTGTGCTTTTATTTTGAATTCAACTTAACATAATTCAATCACATGAGGGATTCATTTATGCAACATCAAATTTGAAAATACTCAAACTGAAAAATATCTTCAAATAAATTACAGTTGGCCATAATGAAAAATAATTGTCAGTGAATTAATATTAATTTTATTGGTTTGGATTAACTATAAAGAGAACATTTGGGAAGATAAGTTTTCATGAAGAATAAATTTGAAGCTGAATTTTTCACATCAATGTATTATTAAAAATGGTCTTACAGAAGGGACAATATCTAAACTCAGTCCCTTGTAAACCTATAAAACTAATGCTAAGAAAAGTATTTAACATAAAATACTATGAAAGATAATTATTGCTTTGAATACAACCAAAAAGATAAGTATTTAAAAGAGACAATAGAAAAAAGAAGAATTTAACAATAACATCTATAGAACTTAATGAAAGAGAATAGCACAAGAAAAATAGTAATATTCTAATAAGGTCATTTTTTAATAATTCCCAAAATATTTTAAAAAAGGTAAATATTAACACAGTGAACAGTATTTCAAAGAACTCAGTGTAAGTGTTGCTCGAAGTTCAATCAATTCTGAAGCTAAAGAGTATACAGTGCATGTACAGGTATAAATGGCTAACATACATGGAGAGTGTTTGTCTTTTTAAGAACTTCTTTTGTTAAACAAGCAATGTAGTATTTATTTTTCATCTAAATGCAGGATATAGGACATAACTTGAAATGATTTAACTCCAGTTGAGTACCATGGTTTAAATAATCACTAGTGATGATATCATTATTTCCAAAACCATCACCAAATATAAGATTTGTTATAATAGTATATTTTTTTAACTAGATTGACCATCTACTTAAATGAAGCACCAAACTTTTGTTTGCTATATTAACACATTTTAATACAAAAGAAAAAAAGTTTAAGCACTTAGAAACATCTCAGATTTGTTTTATTTGTTTACAAATGTGCAAATTTTTCTCAGAAAAAGTAAACTTCAATGTCTTTTTCAATAACTACTTTATATCAATGAAATTCAATTTTCTAATTGGAAAAATTTGTTCTTCAACATAATCTCACCATCTGTTTTTAAATTATCTGACAAAATGATTTTCTGTTTTCGTTGATAAAATGCATTGTATGTGCATTGATATCTTTTAAAATTAGCATGATAAAATGTTTAGTCATTGATTTAGCAGAATTATGAAATAATTTTAAATTCAACAGAATCCTTGTTTTAAAAAATGTTTTACATGAAATTAATTGATTCTAGTGAGAATGGTAAATTTATAACTTAAATCATCAATATTTGTGTTTTGCATTGCTTTCTATACTAATACAATGACTGTAGACTCTAAGTATGATCAAATTCTGTTTATCCAGAATTATTTAACATTCCATTCTTAGAAAAAATTAAGGAGGCAGAAATCATTGATAAATTTATCATGATTATTTCTATACTATCAGTTGGTCAGCTGCAAA